>OY757909.1:75177874-75498008 GCA_963585895.1 Sepioteuthis lessoniana
CATGATTTTATTTAAATTTAATTTTTTTTAATTTTTTGATATTCAAAGATTCAGTCTTGATTGCTTTTTGATCACACTTGATAAAAATCAATATGATTTTTTATTTCTTTTTGCAGCCTTTTATTTTTTATTCAACATATCTCGTGACTCTGAAAAGTATTTGTATCCTGATTATGACACTAAACTGCATCAGATGGTGAGGCTCCTGTTCTGGAGATCTGGGGAGTGTGGAGTGCCCTTTCATTACCATTTCTTCCAGGTTCACTTTGACTCGGATTGGTTGTATCTCTTTGGACCCATCTCTGGGTCAAATAAAACTATTCAATCATTTACAGAAAATTATTATTAGCTACTTGAAGCCATACTGCTGCATGAAAATTATTTAGAGAAGAAATATTTGATTTTACATCATGTGCAAAAGAAAAAAAAACTCGAAACAAACAACTACTCCTAAAATATAAATACAAGCGTACAAAGAATGTTATTTCTTTATCTGTTGTCATAAAAAAAAACGTCTAGATGGGTTGACGTCCCTTCAAAATCAATCAATTTGAAAATGATTTCGATTATTTATATTTCACTTAATCAAATATCGTAGTCCTGTTTTCCTCTGTATATTCAAAAATTCATTTAATAGGCGGAAAGTCCTTTAGATACCACGGGAGGCCAAGTAACAATAAGAAAACCTGTTGTCTCTGACCTTGAGTTCTATCAAGCTTTTAAGAATATTATCCGTTTTCATATCTTTGAATTTTTACCCTAAATTTGAAATTTTCTCTCTAAATTTGAAATTTACGACCAAAATTTGAAATTTTAAAACGAAATTAAGATCTTTCACACTAAATTTAACAGTTTTACCCTAAATTTGAAAATTTCACACTAACTTTGAATTTTTACATTCCCGTGAAAGCCGCTATTTGTACCAACGGGTTGGCTTTCATAGTAGATCAAGTGATAGCAAATCTCTTCATTGTTCTCATTACCATTCTAGCTTCCAGCTGACTTTTGTGACATTATCGCCCGGAGAATTTTTTGTTCTTCCAAAATTTTCAAGGCTATTATGCATAGACTTATTTGAACGAGTATCCTCATCTTGCCCGTTATACTTGCAACGTTTCGGTCGTAGTACCGTCCGGCCTTCCTCAGATATTTGGTGCATATATTAACCCAACCACTCCGTCACTGATAGAATGCGACATAAGAACCTAGTCAGCCGTATTATGTATCCATAGCTGGGGGGAAGGAGAGATGGATTCATGCCTTTCAAAAAAGGCATTAGCACTAAATAAAGCGCAAACATCCTCGTCTAGAATTTGAACTCGGGTCGCCGATTCCATTTCTTACGACGTAAACCACTACGCTTAGTGCACTTTTTGTCGGGTACAGTGTCTCATTATACAGGTACTCTGTTATGATCTGACAGGAATAGGATATAGTTTTGGTTTGGTTCAATGGCATATCAACCATTGCAGATTATTTAATGCCAAATTCATTTTTATGCATGTAAACAGTTCTATTTCAATCTATTCTATTCAGTTAAGCAAAAGCACAGGGGTTTTTTGTTTACACACCGTTAAACCCAAAACAGTTCTATTTCAAATTAATCAGTTTAAACGTGTCCTGATATGAGACTAAACTGCATCTGGTGGTGACGCTTCAGTTGTTGAGATCTGTGACTGGAGTTCGAACTCGCTGATGACGATGTCACAGCCCAGCACAATAGCCACGAGGACTCCTCACACCGAATATCTGCGAATTGTCATAATTACTAGGTCTACTTTGATCCAGGGTCCCACCAGTAGATCAAATAGATCTGTTTAAAAATGATTTGTATTCGATAGGACAGTGTGATAAAAAACACCTTCTTAAGAAACAACTACACAAAAATGTAAATATGTTCATTAGAACACTGAATATGATTCCCTAACCTCTTGTGATTAAATAACTCATGACAGATTCAAATGCTTTTAAAATCAATTAATCAATCGATAATTGACTCTCTTCTGGTATTTCCTTAGACATATGCATACACAATGGTATATGTATATGCACAAACTAGATTGAAATCAATGGATCATTGAAATCAATGTTTTTTTATTGTTTAAAATAATTGACTCGTCCTGTCGATGGAATTTATGCTGATGCTGTATGTACGTGTTTACAAAGTATGATTACGTCCATATCGTTTGCAAAGTTCCCAGTGGATCACACTCCACATTTAGACTTGTCTTTTTTTAATCCATATTTATCTCACTATATGATTTTTTTTTCTTTCTGTTTCAAAACCCCCCGATTCGGGCAGAATGTGATACATCGTCATTTTTAAAGGTGGAGTAAAGCTGGTGTGAATCCTAAGTTTTTGTTTTCATATACTGGTTGCCTAACCAAGGCTAAAGGGCCCAGCTGTAAGAGAGGAAAGTGAGATGAATTGAGATGAATTCATACTTTTACCAGGGCTATTAGTGCAAAGTGAAACGCACAGCCTCATCTCGGATTCGAACTCGTGTCGCCAATTCCAATTCCAACGACAACAACCGTAACGATAAGCGCTCCTTTCTGTTTATATTAGCTTTGTCCGGATTATCTCTTGGATGCAGTTATCTTTATCTTGAGTGGGGAATGTATGGGTGTTTGTGTGTGTGTGTGTGTGTGTGTGTGTGCGGTTGTGTGAGTGCAGTTGTATGGGTGTGATTTTGTTTTTTGCTTTTTTGTTTTGTTTTTGAGTGTATGTATGTATGTATGTATGTATGTATGTGTGCGTGAGTTTGTGTGCTCGGTTGTCTGTGTGCAGTTGCGTGAGTGTGCGTGTGTATGTTTTTGTTTTCTTCTTTTTTGTTTGTTTGTTTGTTTGTTTGTATGTGTGTGAGTGTGTAAGTTTGTTTGTGCTGTTGTGTATGTGTGTGTGTGTGTTTATTCTATGCTTTTTGCTTGTGTGTGTGTGTGTGTGTGTGTGTTTGAGAGAGAGAGAGAGAGAGAGAGAATTTGCGTGTACGGTTATGTGAGTGCTATTGTGTGTGTACGTGTTTATTCGTGTGTGTGTGTATGTGTGTGTATGTGTGTGTATGTGAGTGTGTTCTCTCTTATCCAGTTTATCTCATAATGGTTACTGTCCAGATATTTGTTTCTGTGATCAAATTTCTGATGCTGTGTTTAGTTTGTTATAGTTTCTTTGTTCTTTTGAATTATTCTTTGATATTTCTTCTATTTCATTCTGACTGATTTAATCTGTTTCCGGGATATTTTGTCATTTTCTATCTTGTTTAGCGTCCTGATGATTTGACTTATTCAATTTCTTCGAGGTTTTATTTTTGTCTTGTTTTTTTTTCTGCGTCCACCACCAATATCTCTTAATTCCAAACTATATTCCAATGGCTTGACTGAAGATTCTGACTTTTCTCCGTTCTTTTTGTTCTGGATGAAATAAATAAATAATCCACGTTGGTTGTTCAATTTTTACCGTGAGTTTGTAATCTATATCAGTATCACTTATAAAGAATGACGAAAATAGTGAATCTATAGGGAATATTCTTTATTAAGTTGAC
The DNA here is from genome assembly GCA_963585895.1 of Sepioteuthis lessoniana. NCBI lineage: Eukaryota > Metazoa > Mollusca > Cephalopoda > Myopsida > Loliginidae > Sepioteuthis > Sepioteuthis lessoniana. The sequence goes on from OY757909.1 coordinate 75,181,417, forward strand.
CTCAGAGTTTTTCCTCTGTTAATTTTCGATAGTATTTATTATGAACTTCTCCACTTATTTTGAAACTTGTTAAACATTTTAGCATCCATGGTAGTGCAAACATGTCATTCGATGATATCATTATCATTTTGTTTCTTTTTGAAACGGTTGGGCAATGGTTTCTCACTGGAGTTTGAGGGACAGCAAGTCTCTTCTAGTCTCCAGGACTCTTCTCGGTATACTGGCCGATCTTAATAAAGCTGTATTTTGAATTGTCTCTACTCGTCCTCTTATTTCTAAATCCTCCAGTCCTTATAGTAATCATTTGGTGACTGTACCGAGGGAACCAATAACAATTGGTATCACGGCCACTTTCATGTTCAACAGTTTCTTCAATTCCCAAGCATGGTCGCGGTATTTATCCTTATTCTCACTTTCTTTCAATTTTACTCTATGGTCAACCAAGACAGCAAAGTCCACAATTTCACTCTTTCTCTATTTTCTTTCGTTTTTTTTTTGTCGATTCTGGGTTGTACATATACCATTTGTTCGTATAGTCAAATTTCATAATTATCATTATTTTTACACCTTGAAAATTTTTCACATCAGCGTTAGCTGATGGTCTTTCACTGGATTTTGAATAACAAGTCTCCCCAAGTCTCCAGGACTCTTCTCAGTATGCTGTAGTTTGGATTGTCTAAATTCGTCCTCTTATTTTGAAGTCCTCTAGTCCTTTTACTAATCCTCTGGTGACTGTACCAAGAGCATTATTATCATTATTTACTCCTTTAGAGTTTTTCACATCGGTGTAGGCTGATGGTTTTTCACTGGAGTTTGAGTGACAGCAAATCTCCTCAAGTCTCCAGGACTCTTCTCAGTATTCTGGCTGTTCTCAGTAATACTGTCATTTGGATAGTCTCTACTTGCCCTCCAACTTCCAAGTCCTCCAGGCCTTTTAATAATCCTTTAGTTATTGTGCCAAAAGCACCAATCACAATTGGTACAATGGTCACTTTCATGTTCCACACCTTTTTCAATTTTCTAGCAAGGTCGAGGTACTTATATTTCTTTTCACATTCTTTCAGTTTTATTCTGTAGTCAGCTGGGACATCAAAGTCGACAATTTTTCAAATTCTCTTTTTTTTTGTTGATTATTATAAGGTCTGGTCTTCTGGCCGAGATTAGGTGATCCGTGTGTATGCCAAAGTCCCATAGAAGTTTATGTGTGTTATTTTCTAGGACAGATGTTGGGTTGTGCATACACCATTTGTTAGTGTGTATTATTTTACTCTTTTTCACTGAAGTTTGAGTGACTGCAAGATTTCTCAGATCTCCAGGACACTGCAAAGTATACTAACTGATTTTAACAGTGCTATGGTCTAAATAGTTCCAATTCTTTTTCTGATTTTCAGTTCCTCCAGTTTCTTTCTCAGGTTCTTAGTGACAGTTCCAAGGGCTCTAATTACTATTGGTGTCACCGTTACTTTCATGTTCCAAAACTTTCTCAATTCTCTGGCAATGCCCGGGTGTTTGTTTAGTTTTTCATTTTTTTTAATTTTTACTCTGCAGTCCACTGGAACGGCAAATTCCACGATATGACAAGTTCTTTTTTTTTCTTGTTAATTAACACTTAGTCAGGTCATCTGCCTGGGATTCGGTAATCCGTTTGGATATCAAATTCCCAGAGAATTTTATGAATCTCATTTTCTATGACAGATTCTGGTTTGTGCATATGACGTTAGTCAGCATGGTCAAGTTTTAATTTCTTGCATAATTCCCAGTGGATCATCTTTCCTACCCAGGCACGTCTTCTCTTTTATTCCTTTGAACCAGTCTGCTGCATTCGCTGATTATATGATTAATTATTTCATGTGTCACCACATGAACGACACTTGCTATTCTGTGGCGTATTATTTATTTTTGCTTTGACATGATTAGTCTTTATGACATTATTTGGTGCTGTTATTAACAGAGATTCAGCTTCTCTCTTTGAGTTAACCCCTTGGAACCATATCTCATCGACAGAAGGTGATGTCAACATATGCATGGGCAAAACATGGACTACTATAGACAGGCTATCAAACATAAGGAAATCTGATCTCTCTGATAAAATAAAACAAGAATTCTTCCAAGCACCGGCCGTCTCTGTACTACGGTATGGCTTCACCACTTGGACTTTAACGAAATGCCTGGAGAAAAAAATAGATAGGAGCTACGCAAAGATGCTGCTTGATGTTTTAAATAAACCTGGAAACAGTATCCCAGCAGACAGCACTTGTATGGCCATTTACCTCCCATCTCGCAAACCGTCTAAATAAGATAAGCAAGATATGCTTAGCTGTACAGGTGAAGTAAGGACGAACTCATATGTGACATTATCCTATGGACTACTACACATGGACACACCAGTGTTGGCCAACCAGCAAATATTTCCATTCATCAGCTCTGTACAGACACAGTGTGGTCTAGAGAAGAGCCATGACCGATAAGGACGGATAGCAAGAGAGAGAGAGAGAGAGAGAGAGAGAGAGAGAGAGAGAGAGAGAAAGAGAGAGAGAGAGAATCAAAGGAATCTGCGCAGTCGGTACGCCTTGATGATGATCATGATGATCATCATCATCATCATTTCATGTTCAATTTCTTTGGTTACATGTATGTTGTGATCAACAGAGGTAGCTGAGTGATAGCAAGTTTCTTTAAACTTTCAACAGTAAGTATCTTCGCAGACACCACTATGACAATCTAAAGTCTTCCGCAAATTGCCAAATCATCCACTCGCAATTCTAAAGTTTCTGGCACGATTCCAAGTGCACCAGTTATTATGGGCAAAGCCTTAACCTTTATGTTCCACATTTTTTCTGTTACCGATTAAAGTTTTGGTATTTTTTTTTTTTTTTGCTCGCTTTCAGTCGTTTTTAATTTGTGAGCCGCTTGTATAACACGTCAAAGAGTTGGTCTTTTTTCTTATTCTCACATATATCTTTTCCTTACAAGTATCTTACGTACAATCCGTATAACTTCTATCAATATCTCAATTTTTAGGTAACAATATATTAACAATATATAATCGTTTTTGTTTCATTTCCCTTCTCTTCTAGCCGATAGTCACTGAATAATAATTGTGTTGGAGTTCAAAGAAAAATGATATCACTCAGTTTCCACTGTTAAACAGACAGATCTGACAGCTTTCTTCTAAATACATATCAATTATTACATCATTGCTGATTCGCATCATATATTGCTTAATGCATATTAACTATTATAGCTTTTATCAATTACACAGAAGAAGGAATTTTAAAAGGTTTTTTGATGCCTTAGATTTAAGACCTGATTCTTGGTATATTCAATCCATTGAATAAGGATATAACCTTCGTTTCTTTCTAGCAGCTCTAGTTTATTGAGATAATGCACTTATTATTAAATGTTCACTGAATGCTGCATTTTCCGTTTGCTGGTGATAACATGGCTTTCTCACAAAGAAAGTGTTTGAATCATCCAGGTTCTTTTCGGCACATTTGGGAAGAGTATACTTTCATAGGACAGAGAAAATCCATATCTGATTTAGGGAAAATGGCATACTTAAGCTATTTAAAAATAAAACTAGGGAACCAAGATAAGACATGCGCTCTACACATTGTCTATAAAACTTATATTGAGCACCTTCAATGGAAAGAGGAAATGTCTGAAGTTTGGCCTTCCTAAAGTCAAAAGAGAACAGAGGAACCACAGTGAAGACTATTAATGCTGTCTGGTTAATATAAACGCTATTAATGAACGTATTCTGACCTCATCTCGGCAAAACGACCTGTTGCACACTCAGTTTAAATTTCTACCCAATCATTCACTCATCTTGAAGAGCATCCCGAAGAAGATGAATCCTCTATTTCAGCTGTAGACAGTACAGTGATTTTGGTGGAACCTCAACAGTTGCACAAGTTTTTAGTCAACAGGAGCTCAATGGCATCAGAAGGGAATTATATTTCTCGAAGAAAGCAGTAGAATTATTGGCTTCCAGACAAGTAGAAAAGATTTTATTGCAACCTGGGACCAAAATCACATACTATCGCAAAAGAGAAATAGATTTACTGCCCTTTTCAAGGAGACGGAGTTTTGTTTTTTTGTTTTTTGTCAACGATAGTCAAGACCTTCTGATGAAAATGAGTACATCAAAATGACGCTTGTTTATAAATATTTCGAAGCAGATCTAAAATGTGTCCGTTCACACAATAGTAACAATTGATCCCTCAACTAAGATGACTGGAGGGTAAAAACAATTATCCTGGTATAACAAAAGATAACCAGCGGTGAATCTGAGTGGATTTGAAGATAATGAATTTTCTCCAGTGTCATCGAAGTAGATATACCAAGAATCCCTACTTTATCTGTCAGCAAGACCTTTTTACTGACCGCTGCACTCGAAACTTTTTCTTTACCGGAGAGTCTCCCCGTGAATTGTCTTTTTAACTTAGGTTCAAAATTGCAAAACCATGTTTGGCCCATTTATAAACATTTTCTTTTACTAAAACATGCTTGGCTATACATATCGCAAATTCTTATGTAAATTTCACTTGGTTTACAATTCTCTGCCACCAAACATTGACTATAAACCTCTGAAGCAATTTGATTTGCCGCCATTTTGAATATTCTAAAAAGATATTTTTGCGAGATAAAAATAATTTTTGCTATCATCCAATTCCAAACAATGAAAAAATTTTGAAAAAAAAACATTTTGCTTTTTTAAAAATATTCCCTCATTTATTGAATGATCCTCGTATTAAAGCGTTATATTGATCAAAAAGGTGATAATAATGATCTATAAACGTCAATCCTTGTATCGGATCATTTGTATGCATAACAGTTTGGGGTATATCACATCTTAGTAACCAGAGCTGATGAAGAAAAACTGATGGCTGTTTTAGAATCAGCGACTAAAATTTGCCAAAAACGGTCTATCTCAGGGACTAAGTTGACTGTTACCCAATGTTATTGTTCACATCTTACCTGGTATCTTTTACCTTTTATCAGGAATCTGGCACTTTTTACCTGGTATCTGGCAACTTTTACCCGGTATCTGGCACCTTTTACCAGGTATCTGGCACTTTTTACTAGGTATATAGCACCTTTTACCTGGTATTTGGCACCTTTTACCAGATATCTGGTACCTTTTACCAAATATCTGGTACCTTTTACCTGGTATCTGGTACCTTTTACCAGGTATCTAGCACTTTTTACCAGGTATCTGGCACCTTTTACCTGGTATCTGGTACCTTTTACTTGGTATCTGGCACCTTTTACCAAATATCTGGCACCTTTTATCTGGTATTTGGCACATTTTACCCGGTATCTGGCACTTTTTACACACTGTCCTTTACCTTTTTTTCTTTACTTTTTTATTTATTTCTCCTCAATAGAAGATTGAGCAAATAAGAGAAAAATGTTACAAAATTTCCCTTGAATGAATAAGCTGCTTTATATATAGATGTTGAGTAGATAACGTTGTCTAATATAGAAAAAAGTAATAGTTGGTAAAATAATGCTTATTCTTTCATTAAGTAATTGACAATTTTTTACTGGATATATGTTTGGTTTGGTTTGGTTTGGTTTATGGCATATCAACCACTGTTGGTTATTTAATGCCATATATATCAAATATATGATTTGTAAATACATTTTGTAGATACACACAGTTAAATGATCAGACATCTCTATTTCTTATAATTATATTTAGCATAAGTCAAAGTTAAATGGTTCCAAGTATTGTTATGATATTTACCAACCTCTCTGCTCGGGCAGGATATGACACAAGGTCAATTTTTTAAGCGGAGTTTAACAGGTTTGAATTCAGAGTATTCCTTCTCCTAGACTAGTTGCCTCACCAAGGCTGAAGAATCCAGTCTGCCTTACTATTTACCCATAGCTGGAGGGAGAATAATTGGATTCATACTTTTCCCAAGTGTATTAGTGCTATTTGAAATGCAATCATTCTCGTCCTGGATTTGAACTCGTGTCGCCGTGTCCACATCCTGCGACGATAACAATTACACCACGGACACCTCCAAGTATTGTTATGTATCACTAATGATTCAATTAAACATCAGTTATTTGTTTACACACAGTGAAGTAGTTACAAGAATTGTTATATAACACTAATTATATTATTCAAAATTACTTATTCGTTTTCACACAATTAAGTGGTTCAAAGTTTTGCAATTTAATTAAACATCAGTCTTTTGTTTTCACAAAGTTAAATGATAAACAGTTCTATTTCAAACAATTCAGTTTAGCACAAATCATTTGTTTGTCCACAGTTTAAATGTGAAACAGTTCTATTTGACCCATATATTACTGGAGCCTCACCATCAGATTGTTTAATGTCCCAGACACTCGTTGGATAGGGTCTTACTTCTCAGCAGAGATGCAGTCGGTGTATTCTACAGCCCCAGCCGACTCGGCCATGTATATATGCATTTGTTTGCGTATAATTTTCATGTATAAATGTATACTGACTTTTAAAGTTATATTTTATAGCATTCCTTGACTTCTTTTAAGAAGTTTAATATGTAATTCAAAGAGGTCTTTGAGATTGTTTGCTTTGTAGTATTTTTGGTATGTAGGGCCCAGATTGATGCAGTCTATAAGGAAATGTTTCACTCTATATGCCTTCTGGCAGGCCTCATACATTTAGGGAGATCTTCATTTTTTAGGAGGAATGAATTGGTAATGTTGGCGTGACCTATTCTAATTCTTAATTGCATGAGTTTTTTCTTTCCAAGGGAGTCTGATATTTTGATGCTATTCCCCGGGAATTAGTTTTATTTCGTTTAGTTTGTTGTTTGAGAAGGAGTTCCACGACGCTTGCCATTTGTTTAAAATGTATGTGTCATTGGAGTTTGTCTTTAATCTGAGATGTTTGTTTTTAAGGAGTTTTTTTTGCTGCCTTATCAGTCTTTCCATTTTCCCGAATACCAATGTGGCTAGGGGTCCAACAAAAGCTGCTGGGTATTTTGTTTTGTACAGTATCTATTCTGCTTAATAATTTGATTATTTGGAGTCTTGTTTTTGTTTTCTAGTGAGGTGAGGACATATAGAAAGTCTGAGAAAAGGATGTATCTTTCGAGTTTATTTGTGTAATAATGTCTTAGCCTAACTCCATTGCTAGAACTTCGGCGCTGAAAATAAAAGACATTTCTGGATTGTTGTGTCACAGAAAATGGTAGCACATTCAACTTTGTTGTTATTTTTGGAACCCTAAGTGTATATGTGCTTATAGCTTGACAATTTATGGAAAGACTTTTGGATTTTCTTCTAGGAAAATCGACGGGTTAGTGTCAGTTTTGACGAGGTTTAATAAGACTGTTGGGAGTTTTAATAGCCAATGAAGGATTTCTGAAATCGTAGATTCATGGATGAGGGTAGTATTAATTTGAAGTACATTGATATTGTTTTACATGCGGATGCCAAAAGGCTATATTGCATTTTTTTTCCAGTTGAATAATACTTCGTGTAGCAGTTTGAAAACAATTCATATCTGAGTTGTTTGGGCATAAATTAAGTTTTATATAATATTGTAAAGTTAGTTTGTGTCTTTTTAGTGATCGTGGAGTTTCATGGGTTTCGGTGTGTAATCTTTCAGCTGAGGAAGTGTTGAAAGCCCCCAAAACAAGTCGTGTAGTCCTTGGTTATGGATGGTATTTAATTTCTTCAGAGAGGTTTTTCTTGCAAAGTCAGCGATAAAAAAAAATCCATATTCTAATTTATATCTGGTCAGTGTTCAGTACAGCTTTAGCAGTGCGTGTTTGTCAGTTCTCTTAATCTGTGTGGGCGATTGTTCTGAGTAATTGTGTTGTTTTGTTACATTTCATTCGGAGTTGTTTTATGTGTGGTATGAAAGTTAGTTTCCTGTCAAATATGATGCTTAAATATTTGTTTTGATCAACTATGGGAATTACAGTGTTTTCTAGTTTTAGTTTCAGCTTGTGGTGCAGTCTTTGAAGTTGGCAGAAGTGTACTCATTGTGTTTTCTTTTTTGAATATTTGAATCCGTTTTATATGGTCCATTTGTTTATTTTATTCAGGCATTGTTGGAGTTGGTGTTCGATTAAATGGATGTTTTTTGATCTATACTATATTAAGAGATCATCGATAGACAAAAAGCAGTCAAATCTAGGATTCAAGCATTTAACGATGTTGTTTATTTTGACATTGAAGAAAGTTATTGATACTCTCTTGTCAGACGCCTATCTATTGGTTCTATGTGTCTGAGTAGGTGTTGTTAATACGAGCATTGAAGGTTCGATCTGGCCAGAAGTTTTTAATGAAAATAAAGTAATAACTTAGGAAAATACTCTATTATCGCCACACTCTGTCGATAGAATACACTGACAGTACCTCATGTAAAGGACTAAGACCCATGCTCCCTCCAAAAAAGGGGTGTCCTGGTATAAAACTAAATTGCATCTGATGGTGAGGCTTTTGTTCTGAAGATCTAGAGCACATTTTCATTGCCATTACTTCCAGGTCCACTCTGACTCGGAGTGATAGTACCTGTTAGAGTCCCATCTATGGGCTAAATAGATCTGTTCGAAAATAAATCATTTTTTATGGTACAAAAGAAAAAATCTTAAGAAATAAGTGATTCCCTGGCCCCAAACCATAAAAATATCCCTAGATGGGTTGATACGCTGTTGAAATCAAACAATCACAGTTTTTTATTATATATTATGAATTTTTTACTTTACTCTCTAGAAAAAACTGATTTATTGTCGAAAACATACACTGAATCTAAAGAGTAGTGCTTATTGAATGTCTCATGAACTCATTCATTTAAAATAACTCGAGACGGGTTGACATATTGATGAAATCAATCAATCAATTTATAATTACTATTTGATAATTGTTGTGTGAACCTTACCCATCTTACTATAATGGACTCTTCTCACCGTTATTAGTACAGAGATTTCGCTGCCAGAAGGGCAGATCAATATCGGTGTTATACGAACAATACGAGACTTCTTACTTTTTCTATGTAACTCTATCTTTCTAGTGTAATATAATCTGTTATCTAATATCCGTGTTTGTGTTTTCATTAGTGACCCTTTCCGGGGCCACAACAATAATCATCTTTCTCGTAAGATTATAATGATATGAACCAGAGCAAATGCATACCACAGGGATGTCCCCGTTTCGTAGTAGTCAAGTGCAGGACTGAGATATCGTAGTAAGCAAATTGGAACTCCAGTTCCTCTAATACCTTCATTTTCGAACTAATACTATTGGATTAAACAATATCACTGCTGTCCTACAAGGATAGCGTTGGCATTATATAACCGACAACGGTTGGTATGCCATTAAACAAAGGAATTGAAACTGAAATGGATACTGTAATTTGCAATTTCGATTTGAGAACAATTTTCGTGACAAATATTTTCCAATGTTGTGTTGTATAACGGCCCGTACCACGTTACTTCCGGTATCGCGGAAGTATAAAGACGCCGTGTTTCTGAAGCACGAGACAGAAGACAGAATCAGAAGCAGAGACAGAAGAGCTCTGAGAGACCTCGATCAGTAAAAGACCAATTTCGGACGTATCACCAACAGTGCGAGACTTATAATACTCGTCGGACTGTACCGCTTAAGTTAATAAATAATTAACTCTGTTTCACAGTATATCGTTTCCTTACCACGATACAATAATTTGATAATTTGTACTTTGCACCTGATCATATTTCTCTTCAGGGAAGAGTAGAATATACTTTGATATTTCAGTTGCTTTCCCTTCAAGATCAAAAGCTGGAATGTCGAAATAATCCAATTTTATATACATTAAAAAAGTCTTTATAAGAACGTTGGTGAAATCTATATCGGCTCTATTTAAAGACCAATTGTAGTGAAAGGAGTGACTGAGATTATAAAAAAATTAACTCACACAAAAGAACACGAGGAATTTTTTTCATAACGTGAGAAAAGATAGATTTGACAACTCATCATGGCGTGGAGGGTAAACTTGAGATGACAGACAGCTGACACACACAACAGAACATGAGGAAATTTCTTTTGTTTCATAACATTTGAAGAAATGAATTTGTCGACTCATATTCGCATGGGGAAGGTGTACCTGAGATGACAATCAACTCACGCAAATAGAAATTCAAAGAAAATCTTTGAGAGCTGATTGTTAAATAAACAGAAGTTATATCTGCTAGTTCTTTAAATGTGATAAAACTTTTATTTTTTGTTTTCGTTCATTTATTTTATAATCATTCTTTTGTGTCTTTATTTTATGGCATATCAACCTTCGTGGGCTATTTAATGCCAAAACCATCGCTGAAGAAGAACAATAGTAGCACAATTTAAACCGTAGCTGTGATAATAAGGGTATTCATAGCTTTTCCAAGACTATTAGTCGGAAAATACAATTTATTGTAAAATCTATTGCAATTTACTCATGGAATACAATATGTTAAAAAAAAGAAGAAAAAAAAGAAAAACGGAACTTATTAAAAGTGAAAACGAAAAAAAAAAAATGATTTTACGAAAGGTAAAAACGGAATTAAGAAAAATTTGAAAGGGAAAATTTGTCCCCTTATATTTTGCACGAATTCATATATCCCACTTTTTATTATATGCGTATTCATTTTAATGAAAAAAAACAGCAGCCTATTTTAGGTGTATTGCAGATTAGCTTCATTAATGGTGGAAATCATGCTCTCCGCCTACATCTCACTTTTAGTCCTCTCTCTCTCTCTCTCTCTCTCTCTCTCTCTCTCTCTCTCTCTCTCTCTCTCTCAGGACGTAGTGATTCATTTAAGTCCTGACATAGACACTAAGCAAGATGGATTTTATAATTGTACTATTCTTGATAATGATTTTATTTGGATTTCAATTAATCAGATCCTTCTGATTTTTTTAAATCTTTGAACAATTTATTCTAAGTGATTGCCTCGTCAAAATCAAAAGTTCTGTCCACCAATTCTATCAAAGAATATGTCAAGAATCATAAAGAGAATTTGGTGAACATTAAAAAAAGGAGTTTTTATTGCGAAATCGAATTCTGAAGAACAAAGTTTTAAAGTTTAGCTTGTGTATTAAAAAGTCTAAATTCATGATTAACTGATTGATTGATTTTAACGGCATCTCAACCTGTTGAGGGCTATTTTAGGTTTAAAGGAGGTTACGGAATTGCGTTTATTATACGTTTATATTTACATTTTTGTGTTGTTTCTTAAGAAGTTTTTTGCACACGATCCGATCAAATACGAATAATTTGTTAACAAATCTATTTGACCCATTGATGGGACCCTAACAGATATTACCACTCCGGGTCAGAGTGGTAGTGGGAGAATGGCAATGAAGAGATACTCCACACTCCTCCAAAGCCCCAGAACTGAAGCCTTATAATCAGATGCAGTTTAGTGTCAGAGCCAGGACACCTCCATTTTTTGGAGCGGTCTTACTTCTACGTATAGAATAAAGTCAGTGTATTCTCAGCTCCACCGAGAGTGTGGTCTAAATTTATGCTAAAAAGACTAAGCCACTCACGTACAAACGATTTATAAATATAAATGCTACAAAACATCTTGGGTATTCAATAAATATCGTATTATGAGCGTGTTTCTTTGTGTGTATGTGTATATGGATATACGATCTGTGAATTACCATTTGATGGCTGCCACATTCTTACGGATGATAACCGTCTTTACCACCAAAATTATAAATCAAACATCCTGATTGATAATTAATTCCTGTTCATGAACTCTCAAGTAATTACCAAGCCCAGTTACTGCCTTACAAATATGACAAACGTGTCTTGAATTTTTTTTACAGAGTTAATGGGATCCATCTGTGAAATATCATTTTTATAAATCAACATTTTTAATGTAAGACTTGACTTGCCTATTTTACGATGAACTATACAACACCTGTATAACCATGATCATCATCATCATCAATCTCCTTGTTCTATAGTCCATCTGTCTGTTGTTGTCCTACAGAAGTCTGTTGGTCATCGCTAGATTGGGTGATAAGTAGTGTACATTATTTCACCGTATATCATAGAAGTTGTGATATTTCATCATCATCATCATTATCATGTCGTGCTGCAAGCACGGATATCCCTGACCATCTCTCGCCACTTCTCCCTATCATTCATCGCTTTTGGCAGGTCTTCAGGGCTACATCCCGTATCCTCACATAGCTGCTGTATATATGTTCGAGCTGGTCGTCCTGCTTTTGCTTGGCCATATGCGGGGGTCCATAGGAGTACATCACTGATGAGTTCGTCCTTGCTTCTCCAGCAGTGTCCTGCGTGCCTGGTTACTATCTCAATTCTCCTTAAATTTTAAACTCATCTAACCTAGATTCCAACGTTTTGATATTGTTATAAATGCGTCTACCATCGTGAACACCATCCTAATTATATTTTCCAACTCGTCCCAAGATTTTTTAAATTGTTGTTTTCCTTTTTGGTTGGTTGGTTGGTTGGTTGGTTAGATTTTCTAACATATTAAACATTGTCGGTCATTTAATGCCAAATCCTATTTATACATATGCTAAATATATATGATTGGTAAACAAATAGATTGTACGTAACACTTTTAAACGAGCCCTTCTTTGCATTTAGTTAAATGGTTTCAAGTATTGCTATGTAACACCGATAATTTAATTTTAACAACCGTCATTTGGTTGCACACAGTTAAAAAAAATGGATATACATATGATTTGTAAGTGAATAGTTTGTCGACAATTTTATCTTTTAAAAAGTTAGTGCTAATTTATCGAGAATTTTATTTCGTGGTAATCATTTGTTTGCACACAGTTAAATAGCTTCAAGTATTGCTATCTAACACAATAGTTTTATTTTCCCACTGTTAAATGGTTCCAAGCATCGCTAAGTTGCACTAACAATTCAATTTAACATAAATCATTTGTTTGCACACAGTTAAATAGTTAAACAGTTGTATTTGACCCATAGATGGGACCCTAACATGCACTACCATTCTTGTTCAGAGTGAACCTGGAAGTAATGGCAATGAAAAGGTACTCTACATTCCCAAAAGCTCTTGGACTGGAACCTCACCATCAGATGCTGTTTAGTATTACATCCAGGACACTCGTTCGTGGTAAGGTCTTACTTCGCTGCAGAGATGCAATTGGCGTATTCTACTGCTCCCGACGACTGGGCTGGTTTTAATTTTTATTTCTGTCATTATTCCTATTATTAGCTTGAGTCATCAGTCGTTCTTTGCTGTTTATTTATTTATTTTGGTGGGGGTATATTCTTCAAGTCCCTGAATTGTTGCATCCACTCAAACCTCCGTGCTGGCGAATCCTCTCCCACCTTCTGAGGTGACACTTCCAGGGTGACGCTTTCATTTTACACAGAGAATGAACTCTCCTTGAGAGCCGACAAAAGAATGAAAAAACATAACGACAAAAATCCCATCACTCAAATAAACAATGGACTTATCAATACTCTGTCAGGAGATGAGGTTTCGTGATCACTAAATATCTGTATTCTAGAGTTTTCGATTGATTGATTGATTGATTGATTGAATTTTAATAGCGTATCAACCAGTGTAAGTTTATTTTATATCCAGAGATTAGGCAATCACGTTCATTGTACGTTTATATCTACATTCTTTATGTGGCATATTGACTTTTGACAGAGCCGTCAATCAGGGATCCCTGGGACAGGATTTTCCAGCTGTGTAAGCAAAGTGATTACCGGAAAACAAGCGATACGTGGGTGTATGCAGATCACGTTGATCACGAACAGGAAGATCGCGTTGGCGTTATGAAATTATATATATATATACAGGTAACCAAAGACAGACGGAGAGTCACGGTCAGTCAGTTGGAGCCACAACCAAGTCAGGGCAGAAGCCGCGTTGGGCACCACCAGCGGCGGGTCAGTAGGCTCCCGGCCGAGAAGCAGAAGTGCCAAGGGGGCCCTGAATATAGAATCAACGTAATTAAGTAGATATGAGCCAATATAGCAGTCCTCCGCCAGTCTGAGTCCACATCCTTCGTCTCACTGTCTCTCTCACACTTGCAGTCAGTTTCGACCCTTTCGAGAAGTAATAAAGAGAGACGTGTATCTTTATTAAGAAATGTGTTATTGCGTCATCATTATGCCGCAGTACAACACTGAAGTGTTTATTCTTAACGTAGTCGTATCGAACCCATATAATTTTAAACACATTGTAAGGTTCTGGGGAACAGAGTACCTCTTCATTGCCATTACTCTCAGTTCCACTTTGACTAAGAGATGTAGTACCAGTTAGGATCCTATCTATTGGTCAAATAAAAATTATGCGTACTAAATATGAAAACTTGGTATCATATAACCGTGCGAAAAATATTAAAAGTCTGCACAAAAAATGTAAGAATAAACGTACAATGTACGCAAATCCCTTACCACAAGGCATGAAATCATTCAGTCACTGAATATACACGAAAGAAATTGTGCATTATCAGACATTTAGAGGAATTGATTTCTTTACCTGAACTCAAAGACCAAGTTAACACTTTTCTTATTTTTCAAGTTCATGAACCAGATCGATTTCTAGATTTTCTTCCGTTAAAAGCATTTTTTTTTTTCAATAAGGATAAATATGTTTCTGCGTTTCGAGAATATTGTCAAATAGATAAATAAAAAAAAATTTAAATTGATAAAACTTTAAAATAAAAATCCCAACACTTATCTAAATACTTAGTTACAACTCTGGTCCAAGGCAGATCCAGAATCAGTTCATAAGTAGATAATGTTGTCAGAAATATTTATATTTGTTTCTACACTTTCGTCTATTTTAAATGTTTTTTTTTTGTTTTTGTTTTTTTTTTTGTGTGGGGGGTTACGTTCTTTTTTTTACCTTAGTTTGACATTTGATCAACCTTCTATTTTTCCATCTTATCAACGTTTTCTTCCCTTTGACACTTTTTTCGTTCTTTCATAAAATACGTTGACAGTATCGCCGAGCGAGGGATAAGACGGATCCACACAAAAGAGTGGTGTTCTGGGTCTGCATCCGATGGTGTGGCGTTTCACTCTCTCCCAGAAAGGCATGAATCTTTCTGTTCTCCTCTCAACTATGGATAAATAGAATAGTAGACTGGGATCTTTGGCTTTGGTTGGACAGTGAACATAATAACATGACTGGAGTTTGAACTTGCTAACTACGATGTTGCAGTCCAACTCGTTAGCCACTACGTCCCAGTGGCTCCGCAGATATTATTGTACGCAAATATTAAACCTGTATATCTGAGAACTGGTTGAATTTGAATTTTAAAAATGACTTTCTACTTTTTTGTTTATCCACACATAATCTCCACCCTTTCGACGAGGCTTAGAAAACGCCAACTGTATCCATTGCAGAGAAAAAAGATCCCCACTGACAAAAGGGGGTGCCTCGGGTATAACATTAAACTGCATCTGAGGTTCCAGTTCGGGAGATCTGTGATGTGGGGAGTACTTTGCCATTACTCCCAGGTCCACTCTGAACCAATTGGTAGTACTTGTTAGTGTTCCATCTGTGGGTCAAATAGATCAGTTTACAAATTATTCGTCTTCAATAGGACCATGGGCAAAAACCCCCTAAAAAACAACTACAAAAAATGTAAATGTGAATATGATTCCCTAACCTCTTAGAAAAAATAAGCATTGACAGATTGACATGCCGTTAAAAATCAATCAATCAATCTGTAGACCAAACAACTTTTCTTTATTATACTCCTCCCAGTCGGTTGTAGCCGTAGAATACCCCCCCACAACGAGTGTCCTGTGTATGACATTAAACTGTATCTGATAGAGAAGCTCCAGCCCTGGAGCTAAGGGGAATGTTAAGTGCTACTTCTTGGCCATTACTACCAGGTCAACTCTGATCCGAAGTTGTAGTCCCTGTTAAGGTCCCATGTATGGGTCAAATAAAACTGTTCAAAATAGGATTTGGCATTAAGGGTTGATATGTCATAAAACTCCAACTAACCTTCTTTTATACTCCAGCGTCCCACTCATTCAAACATTTATTGATTTGGTTAAACAAATATTATTTGTATCAGCGTTCATTAATTATTTGTGTGAATTTAAAACCATAGATGTATAAGATAGGCACTGGAATAAATGAGAGTCGAAAAGCAAATGATCCTATTTACCCAACCCCTCCGCTCGAGCAGGATATGACTCAAGGTCAATTTTTAAGCGGAGTTTAACAGGTTTGAATTCAGAGTTTTCCTTCTCTTAGACTAGTTGCCTCACCAAGGCTGAAGAACCTAGTCTGCTCTACTATTTACCCATAGCTGAAGGAGAATAATTGGATTCATACCTTTCCCAAGGGTATTAGTGCTATGTGAAATGCAATTAGTCTCGTCCAGGATTTGAACTCGTGTCGCCGTGTCCATTTCCTAGGACGATAACCATTACACCACGGG
The DNA here is from genome assembly GCA_963585895.1 of Sepioteuthis lessoniana. NCBI lineage: Eukaryota > Metazoa > Mollusca > Cephalopoda > Myopsida > Loliginidae > Sepioteuthis > Sepioteuthis lessoniana. The sequence goes on from OY757909.1 coordinate 75,197,821, forward strand.
CACCTCCTGAAAGGTCGAGAAGCAAATGATAGTCGAAGTTTGTGTTGACCATTTAGGTATTGAAATAGAATCAGATAATTGTACACGACGAGTGTCTTAACGACACCGCTCAACTCCAGGCCTATAAGTCGACAATGATTCTCGTCTGTTCCGTAATCTCTCTCACTGGTCCTGTAATCTGGTTTGCTGGGTCTACTCATCTACCGTTTGTTGGAGGCAGGAAAAGCTAGGCGTAGCCCTTCCCTCTTGTGGCTTACAACTGATTTTGAATTTAGAGTTTTTCTTTCCCTATACCGATTGCCGTACCAAAGTTAAAGAGCCCAGTCTGCCCTACTATTTACCCATAGCTAGGGGAAGAATAATTGAATCCATACCTTTCCCAATGGTATTAGCGCTATATGAAATGCAAAAAGCCTCGTTCAGCATTTTAACTCGGGTAGCAGTATACACGTCATTCGACAATAACTATGACACCATGAACGTTTCTAATAGACAGAGAAAAAAATTAACTGACCTCTATCTATATCAATAATTGCTAAGAGTTTGTTTATCCTCTATAGACAGTCAAACTGATTTAGAGAGCTACATAATTTTATATGCATACTGATTAGGCACAGAGTAAGGGTTTAGCATTCAAAAACTGAGCCTCACGTAGAAAAAGAAACTCTCACCCAGATATTAGGGTCTCGATCAAGAAATAACACAGTTTTCAAGGTTGAATATATATAATAGCTGAATTTATGGCAGTTTTTTACGCTGAATCCCAAAATTATATTCATTTTTGCTTATCAGGTCAAAATTTTAAGATAGAAGTTCTTACTAAAATGTATAGAACAGTATTATGACTATTCATTTTCTTGTTGAATTCAACAAATAATGCTAAGCGAACATTGAGCCATAGTAAACGGAAAAACACACAAAAGAAGCTATTCATGGATGAAAGGTATTTTCATGGATTTCCTCCTGTGTTTGGAAAACACCGCATTCCGTTTCAAGCACCAGCAGAGAAAGTTTACACCTCATCAGCCTTAGTAGTGCTCTTCTATAATGTGAATTTCTTGATGAAAGTGCTCATCCTTCTCTTCACTCAATTTTCAGCAGTCCTAGTGTGACTGCAGAAGGTGCAGTTTGACTGACATTGGTACCCCGAGTTGGCGGAGACTCTCCAAAAGTTCTTCAATTTTCTTCTAGTATTCCGCACTCCGGTGGTTTCACAAGAAGTTTGTATCTACTGACTCCAGTGAATGCTAAGCGGACAGTCTAACTTCGCTCTGTGCTTTGTAAAACATTGTAAAACATTGGGTCCTTCATGAGTTCTCTTATTTGAGGGCCACCAAATATATCAGCTTTCAATCTCCCCATGCCTATCCGTGGGAACTTCTCCTGGAGGAAAGCAAACCCATTACCTTCCCTGTCCATTGCCTTCGCGAAGTTTTTCGTTACTTCTAACTTCATATTTAATGGTGGAAGCAGTATTTTATTTGGTTCAACGAGAGAGTGAGACTGAACGTTACGCGAGCCATGTTTTAACTCTTGTCTTAACGGCCACTCTTGTCTGACATAATGTTGGTCGTCACCCCAGCTGTTCCAGAGACACAGAAAGCAAGGAAACTTTGTGTACCTACCTTGGAGCCCAAAGACCAATCTAACCACCTTAAGATCGATATAGATCAATCGTTTATGCTCCTGGTAGTTAACAGCAAACAGTAAATGATCAATGCTATTATGAGTTTCTTTCATTGGTACTGAATGTCAAATAGGGATAGATGAAAAACTTTTCCCATTATATAGAAGACTTCTGCAGGCTGAGTCAATAAAAGTCACTATTCCGTAGCATCATACTCTGAGCACATTGATTTGATCAATCCAGCAATGTTGTTGCAATAAACAAACGATGACTTATCCTGGAACATAAAAAAACTGTCTTAATTCTCTCTCGCGGTCTCGATAGGAGTAGAACGTTGTTCCTGGTCCAAACAGATGTTTCTCTTTGAGACGTGAACCCATCAGATGAGCCGACTCCTTTGAAAGGTTCAGGTCGTGAGTTCCGTTTGTGTCAAGAGTAATGACTGGTCGTCCTCCTCTGGCTTGTATGCATAATCTCCAGCTGCAACAGTCATGTCACTATGTTCGGAATCAGAGCTATATTCCATGTTACCATCTGGCTTAGGAAAAGGACGGTCTGGGCCATCAGGGATTGGTCTTATGGCAAAAGGAACATCGGGGTATTGGACATGGTGCTTGCTCTTGCAAATTATTCCTTTTAGATTTATCATGCAGAAATATCAGTCCGTAATGTAATCTTTTCCTTCCCTCCAGACCATTCTTTTTATCATTCCTCCAATCCATCAAGTTCTCCACACATGTTTTGCAACAAACGTGGGGGAGCGAATTGTTCATCCTGATCCGCTAGTTTGACGCCAAAATAATCACGATATGCCGTCTTCACAAAGTCAGTGATTTTTGCTTGACGTTTAGGAAGAAAAACATTACTGCAGATATAACAGAACCTGTTAGGATTATTCTTACAATTACGATCCATTCTTACAAGAATACAAATATCAAGCTGAAAAGAGAAAAAATAGATCAGCACTCAGCTCATCGTTGACCCTTGGGAAAGTACATTAAAATCCTTTTAAGCAGGGGTATAAGCTCAGCCCCCACTAGGTATGTGGGTGTTAGCGAGTAGGGTGGTACACAGTAGTTAGGTACACATATGCTATACTAAATATCAGGCACCCACGATCAACCGTGACAAGTATTGCTTCAAGATGTATCTAACCTTACGAAATTTGAATTTCCAAATTTTAAAATACTTTGACATGGAAAAAGTTGCTGGTTTGCCGCGTGTATATCACTTGATCGAAACAGTTCAAGCCGTAGTAGGTATCCGCTATAGTTGATAGTACCGAAGTAGTTGGTGCGTTGGCATGTTGTGCATTGATTAACTCCTTCTGGGATTTAACAAAAGGAAGAAGATTGTTTAGTTAGCCTGACTTGACTGACTCAAAGTAAGGGTTCAGGTTTATATTATAATAACATTTTTATTTATCCCTTTGCTAAAACAAAATTACTAAAATAGGCATTATGGTGAAAAATAGGAAGTTTTTTTTTTACATTTGTCTGTTAGTCGTGCAGTGTCTGCCATTCAAGTTTCTCGGTCTTAACACGCATAAACAAATACTTCAGCTAGTAGCAATTAATCGGGAGAAACAACTGCAGTTATTTCTACTGGCCTCAGTTCTCATAGTGTAAAAACGTATACTATTTATTTACAGCAAGACTTAAATAGAAACGTTCATCAGATCGTCGTTATGATATGTAAAATGAAGAAAATACCAAATAGTAAAAAAATAAAAAAATTAAAAAAAAAAAAACAACAACAACAACAAAAAAAAAACAATAATGGTTCAGGAAGTCATTCTCCGATCCCAAATGTTTTATTTAGATTAAATACATATATTCGTTCAGATAAGAATCTTTATTTAGAGCAGTGAGTTACGGAATTGATATTTTTCTTTAATCTTGACAAGTTTTTTTTTTTCTAAAAGAAGTAGAAAATATAACATGGTGTGATTGTGTGTATTTACCTGACACCTCTCCCACGAGCAGGATGTAACACTAGATCTGTTTTTAATCGGAGTAAAGCTGGTTTGAATTCAAATTTTTCTTTCTCCTAGACAGGTTGCCTAACCCAGGCTAAAGAACATAAGCTGTCTTATTATTTACCCATAGCGTGAAGTGAAACAAAAACAAACGCCCTGGATTTCAACCCGGATCACGTCTCCCGTTTCTTTCGACGATAACCAATTTTATTCCGATACCCAACAATTAGAAACGTGTTTCGGTCATCAAATGATTGAAGTTTCGTATGATGAGTCACGATGCTTCAGTCATTGCAATAAATCTGAGCAAACAGCAAGTTCATAACATTACTTGTTGGGGGGGGGTTGCTTTTTATTTTTGCTTTTGTTTTTGTTTTTTTGTCTTTTTTTAAACTAAAATACAATGTCAGAATTTGAAAATAAGTTCCTGGGTATTTTGAATCTGTACAAAAGCATATTTTTCCTTAGATTTCTTCAGCCTCAATAATGTTCAAAAATAGTACTGAACCTGATTTCTTCAGCTATATTCCTGGCCCTATCAGCGACTTTTAGAATACTCTAACAGTATTCCCCTACAGAGTGGTAAGACCCCAATTAAAAAAAAAATGAATAATTGATGTGTCGCGGGCATGACACTAAAAAACATCTGATTGTAAGTCTACAGTTCTGGAAATCTGGGCCGTGAGGAGTAACCCTTCATTGCCATTACTCCCAGGTCCACTCAGGCCCAGAGTGGTAGTACCTGTTGGTGTCCCATCTATCGGTCAAATAGTTCTGTTCAACAATTATTCGTATTCGTTTGGACCATGTACAAAAAATGTTCTGAAAATGTAAGTATGAACGTAACATGAATGCGAGTCTCTTACCTTTTGGGATATAATAACCCTAGACGGGTTGACATACCGTTAAAATCAAGGAATCAGTCAATCAATCTAGTCATATTTCATTACATGTACGCCTCTAATTGAAAGAGAGATTCTAAAAATATTTGAAAAATAGATATGTGTCAGAGTTGAGTGTATAAAGAATCTATAGAATGGGCAACGCGTGATAAACTTGGTAATTCTAGTTAAAATAAGGCACACAGTTGCTTTCATTTCGACGATGTGGTTTTCAGTCGGCAGGTGAGCCGGCAAAATCTATGTGAACTCAACCTTTTTGTATTGCATGTTGATTCAGTGAAGCATGTGAGTGTCATCAATCAACTTGTCAACACAATAAGGCGTCGGACGTAGAAGAGGAAGACGATTAAGACGATACTCTCTCTCTCTCTCTCTCTCTCTCTTATTGCGCTGCGAACCCCCTTCAGTAAGAAGGTTGATAGAAAGACCTGGCGCGATTGGTCGTCTTCTATTTCTTCTTTAGGTTCCTTCTCACTGCGTAACACTGATCATATATTCAGATTCTTTGATTTTTCTGGTACGGCATCAATCGTAAAAATAATGGTCAATTTCGATCCCAGCTTGGTTTAAATTTAGAAACAAACAAAATATCCCTTTCTGTTTCAATACTTTGATAGACCTTTATCAATGCGTTGATATTTTTACAGATTGGCGATAGAATACTGTACAAAAATTTGCATAAAAAGCATTCTTTAATCACAGGTCCCTTATTCCCCGCAGTCCAGAGTATGATTCTAAACGGCATCTGATGGTCAGACTCCAGTCCTGAAATTTGGGACATGTAGAGTATCTCTTCATTACCATTACTCTTAGGTCTACTTTTACCCGAAGTGGTAGTACCTGTTAGGGTCCCATCGATGGCTCAAATAGAATTGTTCATTCATTGACTAAGGATTATTATATAATTTACGAAGCTCTTTGCTTCGATGTGGCACAAGGCCGAATGAATGGGGCACCCAATGAGACTCGAACTCACTCTTGCAGGTTTGCTTGTCAAGCTTGCTAACCGTTACACTATCCGAGGTGCCCTCGACTAAGGATTATTATCCTTAGTTATTTAAAACCATATTGCTGTGTGTAAATAGTTTGTATTAGATAGGAATACTTGATAAATAGAATTATTCATGTTGAATAACAATACTTGAAATAATCTAATCTGTGCGTTAATAAATGAAAAATATTAGATAGAATTATCAATGCAAGCAATACTTGAAACAATCTGTGTTAAAAAAAAATGAGCTCTGATTCATTTAAAAATAAAGTTGCCAATAAACTAGTGTTTTACAAATTAAATGTATATATATATATATATATATATATATATCATTATGTCACGCTATCAGCACGGATATTCCTGACCGTCTCTCGCCACACCTCCCTATCGTCCATTGCTTTCAACAGATCCTCAGGGCTACATCCTGTATCGGCTCAGAGCTGCTGTATGTAGGTTTGAACTGGATGTCCTGCCTTTGCTCGTCCATGTGAAGGGGTCCACAGAAGTACATCACTCACGAGCTCGTCCCTACTTCTCCAGCAGTGTCCTGCGTGTCTGGTTCGTCTAATTTTGATAGTTTTCGGGATGGCTGGTCGGTGGCCGTATAACTGCTGCTTTGTGGGGTGTTGTCTCCTGGACTTGTTCAATATTGCTCGCAGCATTCTTGTTTAATTGCCGTCAAGCTTTTTCTCCCTCCGTTAAGTCAGCATCCATGTAGGGCATCCATATAGCAGTATCGACACGATCGCTGCTTGAAAGAAACTGCGCTTCATTTTATCGGTCAGGTCTGACTTCCATATGACCGATAGCATATCGGTAGCTGTTCATGCCTTTGTTAGCCGCATGTTGATGTCTGTCTCGGTTGATGAGACACTGCTCCCCAGATAGGTGAACTAGTTTCAGAATACTACCGTGTAGTGTGGAGATGTTGCCTGTTTCATTAAAGCACATATATTCCGTCTTGTGTGCATTGACATGTAGGCCGATGCCTGCAGCGGCTCGTTCCAGACTATGTTGCAGGGTTTCATATATATATATATATATATATATATATATATATATATATATTCTACCAGTTAAACGTATTTAGTCACCCTCAAAAATTTTTATTTCTCATCCTAAAAGTGTTATTTTTAATGAAACAAGCATCGCAATGTTTTCATTTATAATACTAAATACAAGTCTTCTTCAGTAACTTTGACCTTAGTATAACTGGATATCTTTTGAAAAATTTATTTGAAGGCGTTTTTCTTCTTTAGTTCTAAAAATAGAAATTCCCAGAACTACAGTGGATTATATTGTTAAAAGACATGAGGAAACGGGACAAGACCAAAAGTGGGGCTGGTAGACTAAAAACAACAACAGGAGCAGAGAACAATTTCATCAGTCACCGGATTGAGTGACAGAAGTTGGATTACTCCAAACATTACTGCACAACTAAACCAATGTCTTGAGAAACATGTGTTAACATCCACTGTGAGGAGAAGACTCTGTGAAGCTGGCCTATATGGCAGAAATCCTGTCAAGAAACCACTGTTGAGGGAGCAAAACAATGTCAAAAGGTTCCAATGAGCCAAGGCGTACAAAGACTGGACAATAGATCAGTGGAAAAAATGTCCTTTGGACAAACGAATCAAAGTTCGAAATGTTTGGCTCAAATAGAAGGATCTGTGTGCGACGAAGAGTTAGCGAAAGAGCTGCTACCCCTTGTATCACACTAACTGTAAAGCATGGAGGAAGCTCTATTATGTAGTGAGGGGGCTTTTGCCAATTGTAAGTCGAGGATTTGCACCAGGTGAAGAGCAAATTGAATTATACCTGCTATCACAGCATACAATCCAATCTGGAACATGGCTTGAAGGCCAAGGATTTGTACGTACGTAAGATAATGGCCCAAAGCATACCAGTAAACTCTGCCAGAGCTAAATTAAAAGCAAAGAGGAATAGCACATCCTTTAACTGATGTCAGCAGACTTAAATCCCATTGAACTGGTGTGGGATGAACTTGACCAAAAGTCAGAGCTAAACAACCCACAGGTGCAGCTCAGCTCTGGCAGGAAAGCTGAGCAGAACTGTTTTTAGTTTACATCCAGGCTTTGGTGGAAATAATACCAAGACTCTGTGAAACAGTGATAGTGGCCAAAGGGGGTCATTTTGATAAATCAAAAGTTTAAGGTTTTTTTTGTGGACCTTAATTTGCTTCATTAAAAATAGCACTTTTGGGGTGAGAAATAAAAAAACTTGAGGATAGCTGGCCCAGCGGTTAGTAGCCGGGACATTGGCCCAGCGGTTAGAGTGTTCGCCGGGAGACCTAGGTTCAATCCCAGGTCGAGTCATACCAAAGACTTTAAAAATGGAACTTGATACCACCTTGCTTAACACTCAGCATTATAAGGTACGGTTCAAGGGTAAAGTGGAGCAATCCAGGGAATGGAGTAGCGCCCTGCCCAACACCTCGGTGTAGTAGCTATCGAAAAGGGAGCCTTCGGGTCACCCTCGACTATGGTCGCTAACTTTACTTACTTATATATATATATATATATATGAGAATACATGTGTCGGTTCAGTTTTAAACAAATTAGATTGTTATAGTATGATTCAACAAATTAAATTGTTATAGAATGATTTAACAAAGTAAGTTACAAATTTGACCCTCGTAAAGATGACCGTGTCACCGGTGTAAAAAAAGAGGCATGTATGCTTTGATTTGAAAAAAGGTTTTGCACGTGCAATTATAAATATTCCCTCTTTTTATGGGATGGATTATTTGTCGTTTATATTCTGAAAGTTTTGGTGAAGAAAAGTTATTCTAACTGAAAAGATGCGCTAGTTCCTGTTCAATCTAATAATGACCCACTTTTGAACTCGATAGAAACGCTGCTGTTGAGCATCTGCTCAAAAAGCGAATTCAACTCATTCATCGATAATTACATGGGTTTTCCGTGATTTGACCGAAACCAACCAATATATGACATCGGCATTTTCTCTGCACTTCTCTACACTTTCGTGGTGGTCATATCATACCATTTTAGGCTGTTTGAGGACTAGTTATAAATAATGGATATTGTACAAGAATATAAAGAGATACTGGCAATAGAGCAGAGATCTTAAACAAGCGCCCCGCGGGTCAGACGTGACCTGCAAACTACTTTTCAATGGGAGGCAGCAGAACAACTTCCGTGACGAATATTTTCCTAAAACTTGCTAATTTGTCCCTAATCCCTGACTATTTTCTCTTCCGAGAAGAGTAAAATGTACTTTAATATTTCAGCTGCTTTGACTTCATGATCAGAAACTGAAAAGAAGAAATAATTCAATTTTATATACAATAAAAACATTCTTAATAAAAACGTTAGTAAAATCTACACCGGCTTGATCTAAAGACCTCTTGTAGGTGAGTGAGATTATAGAAGATTATCTAACGTATAACGTTAGTCAATTCATATGGGCATGCGGAAGATGTACCTGAGTTGACAGAAAATACACATAAAGGGAAAATTCATAGAAAATGTTTGAGAGCGGATTGTTAAATCAACAAAACTAAGTCTGCTTTTTCTTTAAATGTGATAAAATTTCGAATTTTGACTTTGTTTTCTGTTTTAATAATATTCATAGTATTATTTATTGGAATTCACTCCTAAAATAGAAAAAAGGGAATTTAAAAGCGAAAACGTAGAAAAGGGAATTTAATTAAAAAAATAGAATTAAAGAAATTTGAGACGGAAAAATTGTCCCCTTATATTTTTTACTAATTTACATAATTTGCTTACTATCATTTGATTAAAAAATTGTTTCCTACCAGCTGTATTGCAGAATAGCATTATAACTACAGGGTGGAACGATAAAATTGTCGTCATAAAGAAAACAACACTACAGCTTTATTTTAAAACTTTTATTTAAAAAAATCAATTCAGGTAACTTGATTATGTAGTAGAGCTGACATCAATTCAATGTAGCCGCCTTCAGCCTCAATCACCACCTCGATACGGATCCGGAACTGGGAGCATGCTTTTTCCACAAGCGCCGGCGGGAGCTCGACGAATACTCGGCGGATGGCGGCGATCAAGCTGGCTTTGGTGTTGTGGAAGGTCATGTTGGTGATGTTCTCAACGTATGACCAAACGAAGTAGTCCAGCGGGTTCAGATTGGGGGAGGAGGGGGCCATTGAGAGAAGGGTACAAAGTCGTAGCACTCCTTCTGAAGCCAAGCCTGTGTCTCTTTGGACTTGTGGTCCGGCGCTGAGTCCTACTGCCACACCCAGGATCTGCCACCGGCCACCTGATTGCACCAGGGGATCACCACACTCTTCAGCACATCCAGGTACACTTTGGTGTTGACTTTCAAGTCGACTTTGAAGATGTGAGGTGGCATGATGTGGCTCTCACTTGAAACCACACCAAAGACTATAACCGTAGCCGGAAACTTTGTTTTCATTACCCTGGGCACGTCCCTGTTATTCGTGACAATCCAGATTTGCATTTTGAGGGTGCTGGCAATGGTCCTGTTGTCATAACTTGGATCGGTAGAGTGCATGAGTTGTACAGCGGCGCATCTCCGATCTCGCTCGTTGAACATTGTGTCACTTTCAGACATGATAGAAGGCTCCTATCGCTCTTGGGATTTGTACACAACTGGCCAACTAGTAGATGGTCTACAACAAAAAAAGAAAACCGGTTTTCATTAAACGGAAATGGAATCATGTCGTATTTTCTAGGGCGATAATTTTATCGTTCCACCCTCTATTGGAATTTTCATTACCTCCTTCATCTCACTTTTGGCTCGCTGTGCCTCTTTCCTGGGACGCGATACTCCTTGAGTTTGTGTACTCTGGTTTAGTTAAAGCTAATCCATTAGCAAAATGGACTTCCACCCAAGCAGATGTTTCTTAAGTGTTTGAAGAGATTGTATAGATGCAAGTCCGCTTTGAAATGCTACCAATGTTATGATTAAGCTAACGCATTTAAAACTTGTTTTGAAGAAAATGTGGCCAATCAGTCGCATGATAATATCCAACCCTGTACAGATCTCATTTTGAATACGGCCTTTACTTATGGGATACTCTACTACTTTGTGGCCTCCCTGTTTCGTAATGGCTAACGTACTGGACTGTGGCATCGTAGTAAGCGATATCAAATTCCAGTTGTGCTATTACGTTCACTTTAGAACTAATAACCTTGGAAAAGATATAAACCCCTTTGTTCCACCAGTTATGGTTTCGTTAATGGCCCGGGAGAACTGGGTTCAATCTCCAGGTCAAGTCATACCAAAGACTCAAAAAATGGTACTTGATCCCTCCTTGCTTAACACTCAGCATTATAAGGTAAGGATCAAGGGTAAAGTGGAGCAATCCGGGGAAAGGAGTAGCGCCCTCCCCTACGAATTGGTATAGTAGCTATCGAAAAGGGAGCCTTCGGGTAACCCCCGACTATGGTCGCCAACTTTTTAATGTCCTTCTATATGGATGGCTTTATCATTAAAGAAGCCAAGAAGGTTGGTATGCCATTAAACAAAAAACAAACAAACCAAACCTACAACTTGTTCGCAAGAACAGAAGACATTAAACTGAAGAGAGTAATGTACTTGCAAATAATCTTTTCTAAGTACTCCAGTTAGGTTTGGTTTCTTTGTTTGGCATATCAACCTTTGTAGGTTATTTAATGCCAAAGCTATTCTCCTAGAAGAACAGTTAAGTACTACAGAAATTTTTATTTGTGAGGGTTGATGATTTGGTTTGGTTTGGTTTGGTTTTATGGCATATCCACCATAGTAGGTTATTCGATGCCAGATCCTTTTTATACATGTATATTAAATACGATTTCTAAACACATTTTGTAGATAACATTTTTAAATGAGCCTGAGCTCATTTTTTGCACGCAGTTAAATGGTTTCACTTATTTCAATCTAATACAAATAATTCTATTTAGGATAAATTATTTGTTTACACGCAGTTAAATATTTTCAAGTATTGACATTTAACACTAACAATTCAATTAAACATCTATCATTTTTTACACACAGTTAAAGGATCAAACAGTTCGATTTCAAACAATTCAGTTTAGCATGTCAACAAAGTTAAATGGTTCCAATTCAGTTAAACATCAGTCATTTGTTTACATGCAGTTGAATTTAAAAACAGTTTTATGTATTTCAAGCAATTCAGTCATTTGTTTGCACTCAGTTTGAATTTAAAAGTACACGGTTTAAATGTGAAACAGTCCTATTTGACCCATAGATAGGACCCTATCAGGTGTTATTACTCTGGACCTGAGTGGATCTGGGAGGGATGGCAATAAAAGGGTACTCTGCTTTCCCGAAAGCGCCAGCATTACTGAAGCCTTACGAGCAGATTGTTTAGTATCATATCCAGGACACTCGTTGGTGGAGGCGGGGAGTCTTACCCCTCTGTAGTGATGCGGTCCCAGCAGAAAGAGCCATCTGAGAGTTAAGGATTCGGTGTTAAACCACCTAATTCAAGTAATAGGACGAGTCAAATATTTTGCAATATTTTGGCAACTTGAGGAACAATTTGGCAATTCTTGATGCTTTTGCAGGTTTGTGAAGGTGAAAAACGAACCAGACTGGACTGTGAGATATCAAGCTCGTCTGATACTCTCCGAGTGCTGCTCACCGGATTTTCCTCTTAGACTTGGAGCACAGCTTCGGAATCTACAGTTTAAAACTTACCTGATGTGTAATATAATGGCCGAGGGATTTCGTTTTATGCCTTTGGGTTTAGTTAGGCTGAGAACCTTTCGGCTCAGAGCATGGGTTAGCTAGGTGCAATATGAACACAGGTGTTCACGCGCGCACGGGGAGGACATGTCATTCAGAGATGTCAAAATAAAAATCCCAGATAGGGGGATGTGAATGACGTCATGCACCGGAAGCGCGCAGAGGATTTTGGGAGATTTGGAAAAGTCAGTTAGTTGAGTTCAGAACTAAACACCGAACGAGAAGGGTCGACTTTCGGGGCTCATAGAGGCCAGAAGAATTTGCGCGCCACGGGCGTCGCATGAGATGGGAGGGGGGGCAGATGGAAAAGCCAGAATAGAAAGAATGTGTATCTCTCTCCTTATGTCGAAAAACCTTTTAACTCAAAGGTAATAAAAAAGTTTCGAACCTGAACTAAGAAGACGTGTTTTTCGTGTTTCGGGATTGCTATGTTCTATGTATATATGTTATGAACATTCTATGTACGTTTCACATATTCATGTATGGCTATGTTACAGATGGTCGAGATTGTTGCAACCCGAGCAAAACTTCTTCAACCATCTGGTTATTGTACTGTGATCAACTGCACCTTCACTTTTCTCACCACAAATATGGCTGCTTCTGCGGTGTTAGGTCCCATTTCCAATTAGTAAAGCATACAAGATTCCGAATTAGACTACATAGCCCGTTCATCACCCCGGCCTTTAAATCATGCATAGAATGAAGCAATGCACAACGGGTCATCGCACCAACGACCACTATACTATCAACATGATATACACGCAGCAATCTTGCACGTACCATAATATTGCTAAACTTTTGACTCATCCTCGTGATAAGTCTCCTGTTAAATGAGAAAAATGCTTCCTGTCGCACGTTTCATTCTCAGCATGTTGGCATTAATTTTGGTTTAGTTTATTTCTGACCTTATCTTTAAAAAATAAAATAGGCCAACTTAGCTCGTTTATGCGTTGAGTTTATTAGGAGAAAAAGAGTTTCATTGATACTAAAAATATTGTAGATAAACACACCATATCAGTATGAGTTCGTAGGAATAATGAATTCTTTTAAAAGTGCAATCAGTAGTCAATGTTTTTATTATAAACAAACTAGCGTACTGTAAAACAACACTAATTGATTATATAAACTATGTAGTTTTAAATATTCTTATTTTTTATCAAAAATAATTTATTTCCTTTCTGAATGAAAGAATATTCTTTCATTAAAACACCGTGTGTTTCGGAAAGAAAGCTAACGCCTTTTTGACAATTTGTATTTACCGTAATTATTTGTCTAGCTTTGGACTAAGAATTTCTGGAAAAAAGGTTCTCTTATATGATACGCACTGACTTTATCACATCTTGTAGCAGCTAAGTTTAACCTGAAATACTGAATAAATCACTAAATTTTATAGTTAGTTTAGTTTCTTTGTTTGATAGCATAATAACCTTCGAGGGTTATTTATTGCCGAAGCCATTCAAATAGAAAGACAGTAGTGATACTATTTAACCCATAGCTGGGGGATAAGGGAGTTCCTACCTTTCCCAAATCAGAAAATGAACTCAATGGCGCGACTGGAATTCGAACTTGCTTACGCGCTGTTGCAGTCCAGCACGTTAGCTACTATAATACTTAATTTTATGGAAAAACACGACCACGGCTTAGAAAAAATGCGTTTTATTTTATCGGATAAGTTTGACTTCCATAAGATCGATAACCTATCGATAGCAATCCATGTCTTCGCTAGGTGTATATCTATGTCATTTTCAGAATGTCATTTTCCTGAATTAATGAATTGAAAAAGTGTTTTAATCAGTCAACATATGACACCTGAAAACGTATCACTTTTGCCATTATTTAACAAACTTATTTCGATAAATCTCAAAATGTTTTGATGCCAAGAAATCTTTAAATGTAGTTTCCAATCTTCCCGTAAAATAGAATGTTTTGGGCGTAAAAAAAGAATCTAAATGCTTGAAGAAATAGAAATCGGTGGTTGATAGATCAGAAGAATATGGTAGATGTTGCCAAGACTCATATTCCAAATCAGTGAGCTTCTGATGTGTCATCCTAGCAGCATGTGGCCAAAAATTGATATTAAGCAAAATTATGACCAAGCCTGAACTCATGCAAAAAAAAAAAAAAAGCAAACGCTTAACTTCTTTTTTCATGTTCATGATTATATGGCATATAACCTTCAAAATCAAATCCTGAAAGATGTCATTGAAAATTAGCAAAGAGGATACTTTAATCATTAGGAATGGGAATTGTTTATACAACCGCTATTAAAATAATGATCGAACAGAATTTAAACAGTTCACACTAAAATCAGACAGTATTTTCTGAACACCCGAATTATTTGTTTGTTAATCTTACATTGTCTGCAGTCCAAGTCTTGACTTATTACCTTGCATGGAAGAGCAATTAAATTTTAAATTTTAAATTTTAAAAATGATTGCAGTAGAAAGTTGAAAATATAAATAGTAAGGATTAAGTGATATTTCGGCATTAGATAATTCATACCTTTAAATGAACTGTGTTTGGATCTGGTCACAAGAATAGCCAAAGTTGTGGGGAAGACTTGTAGTTTCCAATCAATAACGTTCCCCTCCTTACAACTCTAATATTGCTCAAAGGGATCTTTAATTGATTGATTTTAATAACATGCCGACTCGTGTAGGGTTATTTTATGTCGAGAGTTTGGGAATTACGTTAATTATACGTTCATGTTTCCTCTTTTTTTAGTTGTCTTTTAAGAGTTTTCGTTGTTATTATTTGTTTGTATATTTATTTCATTTTATCTTATTTCATTTTTTTTTTTCGCTTTCATTTTTTTTTGGGGGGGAGACGGTCTTATTGAGTATGAATAATTTAAACCAGATCTATTTGACTCATATATGGGATCCCCACATATACTGCATGGTTTGGTTTCTTTGTTTAATGGCATATCAACTCTTTTTTGGTTATTTAATGCCATTCTCCTAGAAGAACAGTAGTGGTACTATTTAACCCATAGCTGGAAGGATAAGGGGGTTTATACCTTTCCCAAGGGTATTTGCCCGTAAGTGAACGTAATAGCGCGACTGAAGTAGGAACTCGCGTACTACGATTCCGCAGTCCATCGCTTTAACCATTACACCACGAGGACACCCCCACATATACTGCAGTTCCAGATCATAATGGTGTTGGGAGTAATGTCAATAAAGGGGTACTTCACATGTGCCTTTAAAGCTTGTCACTATATGTTCAGATAAAGTTTGAAGTTAGGACAATACAAATTATTATTTTCTTTTGAAACACTTTAAGTCCCATGTATCAAATACTTTTGTGTCACATAGATATCTAAATAAACAAATGTTTAAGCTAAATATTTAATTAAAATAATTACAATTTACTTAAAACAGGTCCCCGGCTGCTGCTGAGAAATTTGCTTCTATAAGTGGCCTTCAGCGTCAGCTGGTCACTGTGCGCATAAATAAAACGGTCAGCTCAAAACATTTGGAGACTAAAAAATAATTCTCATTTAGCAAATGGATATGTTACGTTGCCGTTTCATTTTTCCTCAATTCTTTTGTGGCATATCAATTCTTTTTTGGTATATCAAATCTTTTAAAAACTCATTAAAAACACTTTTCTTCACAAAAAACTTTCTCTTTGACAATGAGCTTAGGTGGAAATTACGTGAGAGGGATTAAAAATTAAAAAAAAAAAAGAATTACAAAGAAATATTCCTGTTTTTTTTATCAAATCGGTTCATCTTCAGTCCAGTCGACTAGTGCTGAAGAATACACCGACTGCATATCTACTAAGGGGTAAGACGTCCACCCAACGAATGTCCTGGATATATGACATTAAACAATCTAATGGTGAGGCTCCAGTGATGCTGGAGCATTGGGGAATGCGGAGTACTCCTTTATCACCATTGTCCTCAAGTCCACTCTAACCTGGAGTGGTAGCACCTGATAGGGTCCTATATATGCATAAAATAGAAATGTTTGACATTTAAACTGAGTGTAAACAAATTGAATTTTTAGAAAGAGAACTGTTTGATCATTTAATTTTGTGTAAAAAATGGGTGATGTTTTATTGGTACTGTTACATAGCAATACTTGAAAACATTTAACTGTGTGTAAACTAATCATTAATACTATATAGAATTATTCGTATTAGATAGAAATACTTGAAACCATTTCACTGTGTGATAAAAAAATGAGGTCAGGCTCATTCAAAAATTTTATCAATAAAATGTTTACGAATCATATATATGATTAATGTATATGTATAAGCAGAATTCGGCATTAAATAACCTACAATGGTTGATATGTCATAAAACCAAACCACATTTTACATATATGTATAAACAAAGTATTGAGAGGATGACTTTATTTATAGTTGATTTTGTTTAGTTGTTTAATGGCATATCAACCTTCTTAGGTTATTTAATGCAAAATCCATCCTCTAGAAGAACAGTAGTGGTACTATTTAAACTGCAGCTGGGGGGGATATGAGGGTTCATACCTTTCTCAAGGGTCTGAAAGTGAACGTAATAGCGCATGTGAAGTTCGAAATCACTTACTACATTTTCGCTGTCCATCGCTTTAATCATTTCACCACGAAGAGACCCACCATATCTAGTTGAATTATTTGCCTATGTTAAACGTTTTTCATTAAACCATCATCCGGTTAGTTGATCTATGACGTTGTATCTTCTTAATTATATTCAATGAAACGAAGAAAATGAGAAAACTTTTTGCATCTCATTTCCGTTTGTTTGTTATTTAAGGGAATATCAACTCTTTTTTGGTTATTTAATGCCAAAGCCATCCTTCTAGAAGGATATTAGTGGTCCTATTTAACCCATAGATGGGAGGATAAGGTGGTTCATACCTTTCCTAAGGGTATTTGTCCGAAAGTGAACGTAATAGCGCGACTGGAGTGACACATAAATAGGACCTTTTCAGGTGCTGCCACCACGGGCCAAAGCGGACCTGGAAGCGATAGCAATGAAGGGGTACTCCGGATTCCCCAAAGCTCCAGCGTTATCGGAACATCCCCATCAGATTGTTTAGTGTGATATGCAGGACACTCGTTGGGGGAGTCTTACCTCTCTGCAGAGATGCAGTTGGTGTATTCTACAGCCTCGGCTATGATTTCACAGTCCAGCGCTTTAACCATTACACCACGAGGGCCCCCCTCTTCCCGTAGCAGTGTTCTGTTTTAAAGCTGTGACGGAATAAGAGTTCGAAATTTTCTCCAAAGTATTTTAAAAAATCTGTTTTCTTCTTTACTGTGTCGGTGTTAATAATTTCGGAAGAATTATGGTAATAAATGTTATTGAAAAATATTAAAAGTGTGTATAAATAAATCAAAATTAATACAAACTGATTAATCTAAAAAATGGATCTTGAAACTTTTTAGCACTAATTTGACTAAAGTCGGAGATAAGTATAAAGAAAACAACGGGTCTTTGTTTAATGGTATTGTAATTAGAAATAATGCTAGATTCAACAACGGCCGTGGAGTTTTGGGGAATCCGAGGTACCCCTTCATTGCAATCGCTTCCAGGTCCGCTGTGGCCCAGAGTGATAGCACCTGAAAAGGTTCTATATATGAGTCAAATAGAACTTAGACATTTAAACGGTAAACTTATGCTAAACTGAATTGCTTGTAATAGAACTGTTTTTACATTTAACTGTGTGTAAACAAATGACTGATGTTTAAATGAATTGTTAGAGATGCATAGCAATACTTGAAAAAATTAAACTGTGTGCAAACAAATGATTAATAGTAAATAGAATTATTCGTATTAGATTGAAATAAGTGAACCCATTTATTTGTGTAAAAAAATGCTATCAACAAAATGTGTTTATAAATCCTATATATTTTATATTTTATATGTATAAAAAGGATTTACCATTAAATAACTTACATTGGTTGACATGCCATAAAACCAAACTATACCAAATCCTAAATATTTAATATATATGTATAAAAAGGATTTGGCATTAAATATCCTCCAATGGTTGATATGCCAAACCAAACCTAGATTCAACAATATTTTTGTTTTTTTAATGTTTATTGACTAACATTTGGGAATTTTGAAACTTAAAGTTGTGATTGGTTTCTAAATAATGTCATATATATATATATATATATATATATATATATATATATATATAATGGTGTTTCAAATAGAATTGACAGGGCAATTAAATACACGGTTGGTTTGGTTTCTTTGTTTAATGGCATATCAACCTTTGTAGGTCATTTAATGCCAAATACATTCTCCTAGAAGAACAGTAGTGGTACTATTCAACCCATAGCTGGGAGGATATGGAGGTTCATACCTTTCCCAAAGGTATTTACGCGAAAGTGAACGTAATAGCGCGACTGGAGTACGAAATCGCTTACCACCATTCCGTAGT
Organism: Sepioteuthis lessoniana; assembly: GCA_963585895.1. NCBI lineage: Eukaryota > Metazoa > Mollusca > Cephalopoda > Myopsida > Loliginidae > Sepioteuthis > Sepioteuthis lessoniana. The sequence goes on from OY757909.1 coordinate 75,216,458, forward strand.
CCATTGCTTTAACCATTACACCACGAGGACACCCTCTAAATACACGGAAGAAGAGAAGAAACTTACTTTAGTCGTCATAGCAACACGCTATTAAATACTGAACACTGTTTATCGATTTGTGTTCAAAACTTGTTTGTGAAACTTGAATAATAAATTTGACGATAGATTTACGTAAAGAAAATGTTTTCTCCTTTTTTAGTTATATCTTATATCTTAATTTTTTGGTATATATTCAGATAAAGTTTTAAGTTTATTAAAACAATTGAAATTACTTTTTTCTTTTGAAAAATTTTTAAAATCGCATGTGTCTAATAATTTCATGTATCACACACACACTCATATATATATATATATATATATACATATATATATATGTGTGTGTGTGTGTGTGTGTGTGTGTGTGTGGTGCATACATATATATAAATATATGAGTGTTGATATATTTCTTAGCAATCTCTTCAATTTTGATGTTTTTTTGAATAGGGAAATAATTATATCGTCAATATATCTAAAATACGCAGTGTTACTAGGTAGTTTGTATTTAAATGGGGCGGATTCTAAAAATTCTAAAAATAGACAGGCTAATACCCCGCTAAGAGGGTTTCCCATAGGAAGACCAGATTTCTGTTTATAAAATTTATTATAAAATTTGAAATAAATCATGTTTGTTATGTATTTGTAGATGTCGATCAAAGTGTTTATGGGGATGATGAATTGAATTGAATTTTTCTTAAATGAATAGCAAGAAAGTTGAGGCATTTTGATTCGTATATTTGTGTAGAGGGAAGTTATATCTAAGCAGTTCATAGTTTTGTTTTGTATATAAATGTCCTTGATTTCATTAAGTAAGTCTTCGAAGTTTATAACGTGTGAAGGGCGGTGGTGTCGAGTAGGACGGTTGATATTTTAGCTATGGCGTGAGCTATTTTATGGATGGCACTACCTACTCTGGATAGTGGGTTGTAAGGGGGTGTTTGGTTTGTGGATTTTGGGTAGGCCATATAATGTTGGAATTGTTGGGTGGTTTTCAATGAGGGACATCCAAGTTTTAGCGGGGGTTTCGATTTTTGAAGAGTTTGTTGAAAGAATTAATATTTGTTGATGGTAGTTAAATCAGATATAGGTGTTTATGTCTTTTAGAAGTCAATCGATTTTGTCAACGTACCTCTAATTGTGCATAATTACTACGCCACTGCTTTTGTCGGTGGGGGAAATGATGATATTCGGGTTTGGGGTTAGGGTGGATAGTGCCTGTATATATCTTTTGGGAAGGGATGAATCGTTTGGTTGAGAAACAGAGGCAAGAATGATTCTTTGGATGAAACCTTCGGAAAAGCTGGTATCGTAGCTCAAGTAGTAGCTTAGTACGGTTTTCAGCGTTTTTTTTTTAAGTTTAGTTGGAAAGGTCTACTAATAGAGTTAGATATTTTAGTGATTTCCAACTGAACGTCTTAAAACAAAACGTTCCAACCGACAACTTAAAAACAAAACGCTACAAATAATAAAAAGAATAAAATTCAAACACGTGACCTCAGATGGTGACCATTAGCATGGTCGAAAGCGCTTTAGAAGAAGATATGGAACAATTTCTTTACCTCCTGGATCTTGACACAAGAAAAGTAACAAGAAGACTTGAAAAATTACAATTAAAAATAATAAACAACCAGTGTTCCATCGTCTTTAATAAAACTTGCCTTAACAATAATTGCTGCCTAAATATACACTCTTCAATATATATATATATATATATATATATATATATATATATATATATATATATATACATATATATATATATATTTCCAAATGAATTGATCCATATAGAGATTTATATTCTTTTAAAAATTATTTATTTAGTTCTTACGCAGCGTTTTGAGGCTTTGGTTTTCGTTAGAGAAATTTTATTGATTTTTCCGGTGTGGTATTTGGTTTATATAGATATCACTGTTTTGATGGGGTGGTTGTTTCTCTTAATTTCCTGTTAGATTCCTTGTAGGTGTTTGCTACAACCACCCCATCAAAACAGTGACTTCTATATAATCCAAATACCACGCTGAAAAAAATCATTAAAAGTTCTCTAGAGAAAGCCATAAGCTCAAAACGCTGCTTAAGAACTAAATGAATAATTTTTTTAAAAATATGCATCTCTTTGTGGACCTATTCATTTTGAAATATCTATTTATTTCTCTCTTTGGACCAACAAAAAAGAAAAGAAAAAACTTTGCATATATATATATATATATATATATCGAAAGATAAGTAATTATGATGTGTGTTTCAAATAAAATTCACTGGGAAATAAAGAAAGAAGAAATATGAAACATAAAAACAGCAAAGATTTTCAGTGATTAGAAAATTAGCGTTTTCTTTTATGAAAGATAATTGATCAAAAATTCTTTAACGATTTCAATATTCCTAACATATTCTAGACATAACTTTTGTCTAAGACATTAAACTTCTGTCCAGATTAGACATCTGGAACAATAATGGCTCCACAATGCAAACAAACAACAACAACCACAACAACTTCTACTACTATAACTACCACTAAAAATGGGTCGATAGGCTTTCGATCATATGGAAATCAGACCTGACCGATAAAATGAAACGCAGTTTCCTCCAGGCAGCGGTCGTATCGATACTGCTATATGGATGCACTACTTGGACGCTAACTAAACGGCTGGAGAAGAAGCTAGACGGCAATTACACAAGAATGTTGCGAGCAATATTGAACAAGTCCTGGCGGCAACACCCCACAAGGCACCAACTCTACGGCCACCTGCCTCCCATCACGAAAACTATCCAAGCTAGACGAACCAGACATGCAGGACAGTGCTGGAGAAGCAAGGACGAGCTCATAAGTGACGTACTCCTATGGACCCCCGCATATGGCCAAGCAAATGCAGGACGACCAGCTCGAACATACATACAGCAGCTATGTGAGGATACGGGATGTAGCCCTGAAGACCTGCCAGAGGCGATGAATGATAGGGAAAAGTGGCGAGAGAGGGTCAGGGATATCCGTACTAGCGGCATGACATGATGATGATGAAAAAAGGGTGAATCAGGGGATCATATTTTCGCTTTGATCACTTAAAAACAAGTTAGTTATATACAACAGACGAAAATTTCATTTTACGTCTTGCTTTTGTTTTTCTTTTTCTTTTTGGCGTCATTTGTGGGATCCCAATTTTGTCAGTAACTACCTTTCCTCCTGCATAAATCAAATCGATCAGTTCAATAATTTGGTGGGAGTCTCGGTAGCGAAGTGGCTAATGTGCTGGACAGTGACATCGTAGTAGTCGAGTTTGAACTCTAATCGGGCTATTTCGTTCACTTTACGCCAAATACTCTCGAGAAAGATACGAATTCCATATTTTCCCCAGCTATGGGATAAATAGTACAACTATTGTTCTTCTACAAAGATAGCTTTGGTATTAAATGACATTAGACAAAGAAACCAAAGAATAATCAATGATACAGTTCTATAAACATTCATTTCTAAGGAAAAAAAATCAAGCTGACCACGTGCGGCACTTAATTTGGCCGGAGTGGAGAAGGGAGAAGCAATCCTAAACAGTGCGACACCAAAAAGTGACTTCCTCTTTTTGAACTACTATTCAGACCATCAGTACGAATTCGGGGATCCGAACTGAAGGCACGAAAACTTAAGTCAACAGATGGGTTTCGTCACTCGCTTAATTTATGGGGCTCCCAAGAAATAAAAGTAAAAATAAATGAAAGTCCACTATTGAAGTTCTACCAATAAAATTCATCTGAAAGAAAATTTAATCGAGAATTCTGCGGAAAAGAACCTTAAAGAAGACTCGAAATTTAATGAACTCTGAAACTTTTCGATAAAACCAAAAAAGAAAAAAAAAATACCCAAATTCAAAGAACTTTGTTTTCCGGACACTCTCTCAGATAAGTTTCCCACAAATTGCACTGAAATTTGCAACAGCTTATCTTTTCTATCCATTTCTTTCTCGTTTCTTTTCTATAAGATTCCCTTTTAAAAACTTAATTGCCTGTGTTATCTTTTCGAATCAATATCCGAACTAGAAAGCTGCGGAACTTACTGTTTAAACTTACTGTTTGAATTACCGTTAATGGCACACTAAAGTCCCCTAAAAACATTACCCAGTTAAATACTAAACTTGGCTTTAGTGTCACTCACTTCAACAAATTTTATTCCCCCTTAATCTTTCCTTATATAGAAATTGTATCCCTATTAATTTCTTTAGCTCGTCAGAATATACTTTAATAATTTATTCACCCTTTTCAGTTTCTAACTTTTTCCACTCTTGCTGCTGTTCGGTCAAGATTTTATTTTTCTTTTCTACCATGTTTCTTTTCTCTTGTGTTAAAATTTTTAGTGTATTCTTCGTATCCAAGCAATCCAAAATGATGCCAAGTTTTCTTTCTCATTTTCATGGCACATAGTTAATCTGTCATCCCTCGGGTATAAAACATTGTGCATCGTCATCAAATTTTCTGGTTCTTTTGTTAATACGCCTAAGTTCCTCTCTTGTACATTTTAAGAAGTGTCTAGAGTATCTTACAAGGGAGACAACTCGAGTGCAGAAATACTGAAGAAAGAAAGGTACTTGAAAACACAAGTAATTGAAAGAATCGAGAATAGATAGCAACAGAGAAGACTTACAAAAAAGCAGAGGGAATAAGGCAAAATATTTTAACTATAAATCGGGAGACTCAGAAGATACTTAAACAGGATTCAATGAAACAAATAAAATAGGATATTCAAAAGCTGGTTGTTTTGTTTTACAGCATATCAAACCTTTTCGGGTCATTTAATGCCAAATAAAGTCATTTTGATTAAAAAAATTATTTTAGTTTGGTTTAGTTTTATTACATATCAACCATTGTAGGTTATTTAATGCCAAATCGATTTTTATACTTATAAGCAGTTCTATTTCAAACAATTCAGTTTAGCATAAGTATGCAGTTGAAAGGTCAAAAACTGTTCGATTTCAAACTACTCAGTTCAATCAAAAATATTAAATGGTTCCAAGTATTGCAATGTATCATAAACAATTCAATTAAACATCAGTCATTTTTTACACATAGTTAGATGTAAAAACAGTTCTATTTCAAACATTTCAGCTTAGCATAACTACGTAGTTTAAATGATAAAATAATTCTATTTCAAACAATTCACTTTAGTATAAGTATACAATTTAGTTCTATTTAATCTATAGATAGGACCTTATAAGGTGCTATCACTCCGGGCCAGAGTGGACCTTGGAGCAATAGCAATAAAGAAGTACTCCACATTCTCCAAAGCTCCAGCATTACTGAAACCTCACCATCAGATTGTTTAGTGTCATATCTAGGAGACTCATTGGAGGGGGAGTTTTACCCCTCTGCAGAGATGCAGTCAGTGTATTCTACAGCCCCAGCCGACTGGACCAATATTCAAAAGTAATGAAAGAAAAGTCAGTGAACAAATCAATAGAGAAAGCACAAATAAAATTGAGCAACCAGATGCAAATGAAACGAACTATTTCTGGAGTAAACTATGGAAACAGAAAACAATACAACTAAAAGACCAAATGATTATACGACATGAAAAAGGAATTAAAAAGGAATCCAAAAAATGGAAGAACAACCGGAAGCTGAAATACGAGGAGCCTTCTATAAGTTTCCAGACTTTTTTCGTATAGGCACTTTTATTAATAGTACACACATAAAACTCTAGTCCCCTTCGAAGTAATCTCCTCCGGCTGCAATGCACTTGTTCTACCGTTCCATAAACTTCTGGAAGACCCCATGGAACTTCTCTTGTGTGAGCGCATTGTTCATCTCCTCCATTGTCTCATAACGACAGCCTCTGAGCTAAGGGAATAACCAAAAGACACAGGGAGCAAGGTTTGGACAATAGGGAGGGCGAGGAACTGTCTTGACCCCCATCTTGGTCAAATAGTCTGAGACAAGTATGGAGTTGTGGACTGGTGCATTGTCCTGGTTGAAATGCCACTGACTTGATTTGAAGAGAGCTGGCCTCTTCCGACGGAATCTCTTCCTGAACTCCCTTAAAACCTCAACATAGTATTCCTTGTTGACCATCTGTCCAGTGGGAACTCAGTGCATCTAGATCATGCTAGTGCTGTCAAAAAAGGGATCATCAAAATTTTGTGGGTGGATTTGTTCTGTCTGGCCTTGTTGGGTCTGGGAGAACCAGCATACTTCCACTGTGAACTCTGTCTCTTGGTCTTGGAAGCATTCCATTTGTTTCTGTGGCATTTTCCCAAGTTTAAAACATAATTTTATTGCATATCGTTCTTCTAAAGTGTCCTCACGTCCAGATTGCATTTTTGAAATTCACCAGCTGTAACAATCAGGTTTTAGTAGGGTGTATTCCGATTCCCGCTGTAGCTGTTCATTTGAGCCTGAAATCATAAGAAATTGGTCAGTCATCTCATAAGATGTATAGCAATAACATACAGAATTTTCAAGAGTTTACGCCAATTTTAAATACCCATACGAAAAATGTCAGGAAACTTATCGTATGCACTTCGTACATCTGTGTTGACTGAATGTTAGACTCAAGAGAGTATCAAATTAGAAGACACGAAACCATGATGTAATATTTGAATTCTGGTTCAAAATAATCATATCAATCTGCGAGATTTGCTTAGCGACAATGTACACGAGAAGTAAGAATAGCTGAATGGGTAACAAAAGGGAAAACTACGCTCATCCAGAAAGATCCTAAAAAGGAATCATTCCAAGCAACAACAGACCAATAACGTGACTGTCTAGGGTGTGAAAGATCCTAACAGCCCAAATAAGAGAAGGAATTAATTACACATTTGACAACTGTAGGCTATTTTCTGAAAACCGGAAATAATGTCGCACAAGAACTAAAGAAACAAAAGGCTGATTATTCTAGGGCGTATCGAAAGTTTCGCAATATTTCGGTTCCCACTTGTAGCACGTGTATCACGTAACCAAAGAAATTCAAGCTATGGTAAGTACTTGCTGTGGTTGATAGAATTGTAGTAGCTGTTGCCTTGATACGGTGTACATTGCTTTACTCCGTGTGGGATTAGAAAGCCGCGCAGATGAACGTAGTCTACGCTTTACGAGTTCAAAATGGACAAAAACCTGGCAGATTTAAAGAAAAACATTTGTTGTACGAAAGGTGAAGGTGCCCTTGATTACAGGACAGCTATCAGGTGGTCTAAAACATTTTACTTGGATTTCAAGAACCAACGATCAAAGTCAGGTAGGCCTAAAACCGTGGATTCCGAGGTCGTGCTCCAAGCATTAAGGGCAAATCCAGCGTGTTGCATTTGATCAATCAATGTCAGGTAGGTCTCAAACCGTGGATTCCGAGGTCGTGCTCCAAGCATTAGGGGCAAATCCAGCGAGTTGCATTTGATCAATCAATGTCAGGTAGGTCTAAAACCGTGGATTCCGAGGTCTTCCTCAAAGTCTTAGAGGGAAAATCAGCGAGTCGCACTTGCGAACTAAGCATATTACGTTCCAGTGTTGTTGATCACTGACACAAATTCGGTTAAAAGATCCGGAACTACTGAATTGTGACTTACGTTATCAAACTTTTGTAAAACATTTGACTCGCCAAAGTATTACATTGCTAATTGAGATTAAATCCGTCTTATATAAGATAAATGTATTAACTATATATATTCGAGAATCGTGCTATTTCGAAGGTGTATAATATGCGGGTTTTCTGTATTTATTAGCATCAGTTCTTTTGCATGATGTGCAGAGTCCAACACAAAAATTCGGAACATAGCGTCACTCGAATTAGAATACTGAACTGTAATACTTCCGATACATGTCGCCTTATATCCCCCAGTGGCAGTTATCGTTTTTTAAGAGAGACGGGCATAATATGCAAAAGATGCAAAACAAACAAACAACATTCCCCAGTCAGAAGAAAAATCTGTATGCATATATACATGCATGCACACGCACGCACACACGCACACTCATATTGAGCCATGCTCGACTTCATGTTGATATATGTTTATATATTAACAAACGCTAACATGTATTGCATATATGTTTATGCGACTGCGTGCTGGTGTATGCGCATATCTGCATGTACAACTGAGAAGCTATTAAACTTGCGTGGGAGAGAGGTAGGAAATGATGCCGTTCCTTCTTTCGGGTTCCGGTTTAGGTTTTCGGAAGTGTCGGAACGTGGGAACGAAGCGAAACTCATTTCCTATCAGTTTAAACAATAAACACAAGATTATAATTACATACTTAGTAAATATCTACGGCAATCTAAAGACTGAATAAAATGGGTTGACCGCTGTAGGCGTGAAATGGCCTGAATTATATAAGGTCTAAGCACGCGTTCACAGGAACTTCCAACTCTTACAAATGGTTATATTTTTTTTCGGAGTAAAATTTTCCATTTGTCGATTTTAACGCCTACTACCGGGACACTTTTGTGAGTCAGCTAAAAACATGTCAATTTAAAAATAGTTTTCATCCCTTTGTGATGTGTCAGCGTGTGTGTGTGTGTGTGTGTGTGTGTGTGTGTGTGTGCTTGTTTTGTTTGTTTACTTGTTTGTTTGTTTGTTTGTTTGTTTGTTTGTTGGTGTACGTATGTATCGGATCGACTGGTTCCGACATTAAATTATTCATCCCTTTCACACATACATTGCATAAAGCTTTTAAATGTTAATAATCACGAAGATTTTTATGATGATATATATTCCAATATTAGAATTATATAACAGCATTGTTTATTAAAGTTTACAACAGATGACAAGTTGATAAAGAAACGGTATACTTTATTCTTGCGAAAAAAAAACAGTTTCCACAGACGAAAGGGAATTAACATAACAAATTATACCAATCTGTTAAAAAAAAAAAAACGGAAAAAATTGTTTTGATACAGATTCATTACATTTGCTTTTACAACCGTATACTATTGGAGAAAAGTGCCTTCTCCAAGTAGACGTCAGAGTGCTTATATTATAATTATTATCAACTCAGTATATCTCATGTTTCACAATTCCAATGACAAAATATATTATTATTTAACTCCTTCCTAGATTTTCCCTTTAGCTCTAATGGTTGTTTACTGGAATCTACGTGACAGCAAATCTCCTCAGGTCTCCAGGATTCTTAGCATTCCAACCGTTTTTAGTAGTGCTGTGGTTTGAATGGCGTCAATTCTTCCAATAATCTCCAATGAGCCTCTTTTCCAGATTTCTGGAAACTGTTCCAATAGCCCCAAATACGATTCACAAAAGAAACTGGAAAATATTTTCACTATCAATGTTCAGGGTGTTTCGCAAAATATGTATAAATAAACGTCACGTTACATTGTAGAAAGTTTTATGAATTTTATCAGATTTTTCAAAGTTCCCCCTTGTTATCCAGTTTGCAATAACTTTAAGTAATATTTTAAGTGGATACTAAACTTGAGTAAACTTTACAAAGACAAATATTTAGAAGTAAAAAACAGTGTACTTGAAATATCATTCTACTCATCAACAATAATAGCATCTTACCAACAATAACACATTGCCTATAATAGCATCATACCTATAATAACACATTGCCTATAATAGCACCTTACCAACAATAACACATCGCCTATAATAACACCTTACCAATAATAACACATTCACTATGATAGCATCTTACCAATAATAACACATCGCCAAAATAGCATCTTACCAATAATACCACATTACCTATAATAGCATCATACCTATAATAACACATTGCCTATAATAGCACCTTACCAATAATAACACATTCTCTATGATAGCATCTTACCAATAATAACACATCGCCAAAATAGCATCTTACCAATAATACCACATTACCTATAATAGCATCATACCTATAATAACACATCGCCTATAATAGCATCTTACCAATGATAACACGTCGCCAAAATAGCATTTTACCTATAATAACACATTCTCTATAATAGCATCCCACAGTTCAAATCTTGCCTACTCGGCAGGGGATATAGAATACACCGACTGCATCTCTACAGAGGAGTAAGACTCCCCCAACGAGTGTCCTAGATATGGCACTAAACAATCTGATGTTGGAACTTTGGGGAATGCGGAGTACCCCTTCATGGCCATCGCTCCCAGATCCACTCTGGCCCGGAACGGTAGGACCTGATAGGCCCCGCTAAACGAACTACTAAAAAAAGATAAAAAGTGGAGATGGACGCCCGAATGTCAAACAGCATTTGACCAAATTAAAAAGGCATTAACATCTGATCTTTTTCTCACGCACTATGACCCAAAACTGGAGATTATTGTCGCAAGCGATGCAAGCTCATATGGGGTTGCTTCGTGTATCCTACATAAAATGCCCGATGGGACAAAAAAGTCAATAGCCCACGCATCTAGAATCTTTCTTCCGACTGAAAAGCATTATTCCCAGATTGAAAAGGAGGCCTTGGGAATAATATTTGCAGTGACAAAATTTTACCGATACTTGCATGGCAAACAGACCACAAACAGACCACAAGCCCCTAATAACCATTTTCGGATAAAAAAAATCGAATACCTCCCATCAAAACAGATTAGCCACGCAGATGGACTATCAAGGTTGGTACCGAAGTATAGTGAACCCTTCAAGGATACAATAATAGCAGCCATACGAACACACTGTGAAATTAAAAACATGATAGCCAACACCATCAAAGAACTGCATGGGACGCTACTCGAGATAAAAAGCGAAGCAATGAACGACGACTTTATTACCAATATTAAACAGAAAATCACAGCAAAAAACAAAAAGTACCAGAAGTATTTTCATTATGTGACAACATCCTCCTATATAGTGAAAGGATCGTAATACCAAATCGCAAGACAGAATTTTAAGAGATTTCCACACGGGACACCCGGGAATAAATAGAATGAAGAGTCTCATGAGAAGCTATGTTTATTGGCTGAAGATGGATAACGACATTACGGATATGATCGAAAAATGTAAAAGCTGTGCCTTAGCGGCAAAAACACCCCCACTGCTTTCAAACCTTGGCCCAAAACAGAACAACCTTGGTTGTGAATGCATGTTGATTTTGCGGGTCTCCTGGAAGATTTCTACTACCTAATTGTAGTGGATAGTTACTCTAAATGGTTCTCAGATGCAGAAGACCAACTACGGGGAAAACTCTTGGATTCCTACATGAACTGTTTGCGCGGTTCGGTGTAGTAGATTGTTTGGTCAGCGACAACGGAAGCCAATTCACATCAGTCGAATTCAAGGAGTTCTGGGAAATCTTCCAAATAAAGCACATAACCACACCGCAATATCACCCAAGATCAACGGCCAGACACGTTAAAGCGAGCACTCAAAAAAGCATCAGGTACCCCGACGGACAAGGCACTACAGCAATTTCTGCAGGTATACAGAATCACACCCAATCCCAATACACCACTGGCAGTCTCACCAGCCGAGACGATGTTTGCCAGAAAGATAAGATCCGTCTTCGATAAGCTACTCTCGAAACAAAATAAGCAACGAAAGACCATATTAGCGCCTAAAAAAAGGCTCAACCAGGGAGAAAAAATTTACTTTGAAAAATATCAAAATAGCACGTCCTGTTGGGAACGTGGAATAATTAAAAAAAGAATTGGTGATATGGTGTTCATTGTAGAAGGAACCAAATACACACACGAGAAACACCAGAACCAGTTACAGAAACGCCGTTTGAACGACTCCAACGACGTACCACAAACAGAAGAAGAGCCAATAGACACCATTTTCGACATGTTCGATTTAGATTCTCCCCAATCAACACCTGAAATACGTCTGTCAGGGAGAAAAAGGAAATTCACCGACCCGTTGATGATCGCCCCAGAAAGTAAAAAATAGTAACAGCGCTTTTACGAAGTAAAAGGCTTGGGGGAGGGGTGTTGTGGGAGCCTTACCCATCTCACCATAATGGACTGTTCTCACCGTTATTAGTACTGAGAGATTTCGCTGCCAGAGAGGCAAATTAATATCGGTGTTATCCGAACAGTACGAGACTTCTTATCTTTTCTATGTAACTCTATCTTTCTTGTGTAATATAATCTGTTATCTAATATCCGTGTTTGTGTCTTGATGAGTGACCCTTTCCGGGGCCACAACAATAACCTACAATGTTTGATGTGCCATAAAACAGAACCAAACAGCTCATATCGACCGGCAGCCAATGTACACCATCCTCTTCAGAATGTACCTCAAGTTTTCTGTCGAGTAATGTTTAGGGCGGAACAAAAAGACAACTTCATCATTAAATGCGTGTCTCTTAAACCGATTTTATTCAGATATTCACCTCTCCATCACCTATAAACCAATTCCAGGTTAGAGTGGGCGTTGGAGCTATGGCAATAGTCATACTCCCCGGCTTTCTTGAACTGGGGCTTCACCAGTGTATTCTAAGCCCGCCAACAGGGCGAAGATACAATTCAGTCCTTTCGGCTGGGGCTGTAAAATACGCCGGCTGCCCTTCTACAGAGGGATAAATCTCCCATCCCCCCCCAAAAAAAACGGTGTCTTGGATATAACACTAAACTGCATCTAATGATGAGGCTCCATTTCTGGAAATCTTGGGAATGTGGAATACCTCTTTATTGTCATTACTCACTGGTCCATTCTAACCTGGAGTGGTTAAAGAGATCTGTTTGAAAAATTATTCATATTCGATAAGACCGTGAGCAAAAAAATTATTCGCATCCAATAGGACCGTGAGCAAAAAAATATCCTCATTCGATTGGACCGAGAGCAAAAAAACAATAATCGCATTCGATTGGACCGTGAGCCAAAAAACAATAATCGCAATCGATTGGACCGTGAGCCAAAAAACAATAATCGCATTCGATTGGACCATGAGCCAAAAAACAATAATTGCATTCGATTGGACCGTGAGCCAAAAAACAATAATCGCATTCGATTGGACCGTGAGCAAAAAAATTATTCGCATTTGATAGGACCGTGTGCAAAAAAATTATTCGCATCCAATAGGGCCGTGAGCAAAAAAATATCCTCATTCGATTGGACCGAGAGCAAAAAAACAATAATCGCATTCGATTGGACCGTGAGCCAAAAAACAATAATCGCAATCGATTGGACCGTGAGCCAAAAAACAATAATCGCATTCGATTAGACCGAGAGCAAAAAAACAATAATCGCATTCGATTGGACCGTGAGCCAAAAAACAATAATCGCATTCGATTGGACCGTGAGCCAAAAAACAATAATCGCATTCGATTGGACCGAGAGCAAAAAAACAATAATCGCATTCGATTGGACCGTGAGCCAAAAAACAATAATCGCATTCGATTGGACCGTGAGCCAAAAAACAATAATCGCATTCGATTGGACCGAGAGCAAAAAAACAATAATCGCATTCGATTGGACCGTTAGCCAAAAAACAATAATCGCATTCGATTGGACCGTGAGCCAAAAAACAATAATCGCATTCGATTGGACCATGAGCCAAAAAACAATAATCGCATTCGATTGGACCGTAAGCAAAAAAATATTCGCATTCGATACGACCGTGAGCAAAAAAATTATTCGCATTTGATAGGACCGTGTGCAAAAAAATATTCCCATTCGATAAGACCGTATGCCAAAAAATTATTTGCATTCGATAGGACCGTGAACAAAAAAAATAATCGCATTCGATAGGACCGGGTGCAAAAAAATTATTCACATTCACATTATTTCCATTCGAGAGGACCCGGAGCAAAAAAAAAACCAAGTGTTTCATAGCCAGATATGAATACGTGAAATGGACATATTCATACCGGTACGCAAAACGTTCATAATGTTCGTAACATATATACATAGAACATAGGAATCTCGAAACACGAAAAACACTTACGACTTCTTAGTTCAGGTACGAAACTTTTTATTACCTTTGAGTTTAAAAGTTCTTCGACTTAAGGAGAGAGATACACATTCTTTGTATTTTGGCTTTGTCATCCGCCCCCGCATCTCGTGCGACGCCCGTAGCGCGCAAATTCGTCTGGCCTCTGCGAGCCCCAAAAGTCGACCCTTCTCGTCCGGTGTCTAGTCTCAACTCAACTAACTTTCTTCAAAATTCCCAAAATCCTCCGCGCGCTTCCGGTGCGTGACGTCATTCGCACTTGCTAGCACCGTTTCCCATCTGGGCCATTGTGACATCTCTGAGTGACACGTCCGCTCCGCCCGCGCACACGCGTGAACACCTGCGTTAATGTTGCACCTAAGTAACCCATGCACTGAGCCGAAAGGTTCTCAGCCTAACTAAAACCAAAGGCATAAAACGAAATCCCTCGGCAATTATATTATACAAGAGCAAAAAAAAAAGAAAAATATTCGCATTCGATAGGACCGTGCACAAAAAAAACTATTCACATTCGATAAGACCGTATGTAAAAAAATTATTTGCATTCGAGAGGACCGTGAGCAAAAAAATTATTCACATTCGATAGGACCGTGCGCAAAAAAATTATTTGCATTCGAGAGGACCGTGAGCAAAAAAATTATTCACATTCGATAGGACCGTGCGCAAAAAAATTATTCACATTCGATAGGACCGTGCGCAAAAAAATTATTTGCATTCGAGAGGACCGTGAGCAAAAAAATTATTCACATTCGATAGGACCGTGCGCAAAAAGAATATCCACATTCGATTGGACCGTGTGCAAAAAGAATATCCACATTCGATAGGACCGTGTAGCAAAAAAAAAAAACTCTTAAAAAACAAGAACACAAAAAAATGTAAATGGATGTACAATGAACATAATTTTCTAACTTCTAAACATCAAATAACCCTTGACGATTTGGCATGCCGTCAGAATCGATCAATCGATTGATCAGCCTGTGAGGGGTTTTTTTTATCTTCATTCTATTCTTCTGGCTTATTAAGTGTATGTTGTGGCCCCGGAAATGGTCACTAATGAAAATGCAGACACGGATATTAAACAGATTATATTGCACAAAAAAGATAGAGTTACATAGAAAAGGTAATAAGTCTCGTACTGTTTCGGATAACTCCGGTATTGTTCGGCTGGCAGCGAAATCTCTCAGTACTAATAAAGGTGAGAAGAGTCCATTATGGTGAGATGAGTAAGGCTCCCACAACAGTGAAGAACAGCCATTCACCGACAAAAAGAACAGTTGAAAAATCGGTCTTCATTTACTCTGTTGCCAATTTTCTTCGGTTTTCTTCATGGATGTCTTTTAAAGAAGGTCTAATGATCAGTCTCACATGTTCCATCACTAGGCTTAGAATCCAACATCACGTTCTTTCCGACATTTCCTCGCTGCCACAACACCAAAGTAATTCTCTTTAAGTAAATGGCACAGCGAGATTAAGCTCTCAACCAGCCCATATCAACAATGGGATTGATAGGGGAAACAGAGGAGATAGGCTCATTCTTTAAAAGTGGAGATTTTTCAACAATTTTCTTAACTCGTTTCTTAAAGATAAAATCGAATCCATTTATTCTTTATTGGTATGTCGTTGTTTTTGTTTCTTTGTTTTTGTTTTACTTTATCACGTGACCTTCAAAGAACTTTCTGAATTCAGTACTTTATCCAACTAACCTCCTAGAGTTTTGAACTGTGTGTTCACTCATTTGTGATAAGTTGGTAGCCGCTGGCATCTGGGGAACCACAAAAACTGACTTCTCCTTAAGGCTAGTCGTTCTAGTGGAGTGTTATCTTTTTTTTTTTTTTCATGCCAAAGGCTGGATTAACCATTAAGGCACCAAAAGAAAAGGGAGAACCACTGTTTTATTTTTCATTTGAAGATATTATGCCTTGTGGTAACCAGATCATATTTGCGGTAAAACCAAAGTGGCTCGTGTGAAACCACCGTAAACATGAACAAAATTATCTCTCTTTGTTCACTATTTCTTGTAAGATACAGTAACGATGAATACCGTTCTCCTTTATAATTTTTTTTAGAAAGAAAGAAAGAAAGAAAGAAAGAAAGAAAATGAACGAGCGCAAGAAAGAAAGAAAGAAAGACTATGAATACCCAGCTCCTTGTTTATCTATTTTTTAAGTGAATAAGAGAGAAAGAGAACTATTCAGAGAGAAAGAGAGATGAATACTAAGTCCCTAAATTATTTCCTTCTTTTAGAAAATGCGAAAGAGAGTAAAGAACGACAAGTAGAGAGAGAAACAGAACTATGAATACCGCATTCTTTTCTTACAACCTTTTTAGAGTGAGATGGAGAAAGAGAGAAAGGGCGAGAGAGAGAGAGAGAGAGAGTTAGGAATGTGGAGCCTCTTATTTATTTCTTTTTAAAGAAAGAAAGAAAGAAAGAAAGAAAACTATGAATATCAAGGTCTTTTATTATTTTTTTTTTTTTTTAGAGAATGAGAGAGAAAGAGAGTGGGGGAGAGAGAGAACTATACATATCAAGCTCCTTTATTGATCCGTTTTTTTTTTTTGTTTTTTTTTTTTTTTGGATGAGTGAGAGAGAGAGATAATGAGAGAGAGAGAGAGAGAGAGAGAGAGAGAGAGAGATGAAGAACGAGAAAGAAAGGAAGAGAGAGAAGTTTGAATACCGAGCCCCTTTATTATTTCTTTTTTAAGAGAGAAAGAAAGACATAGAGAAAAAGAGAGACAGGAGTATGAATACCAACCTTTATTATTTCTTCTTTTTTAGACGATGAGAAAGAAAGAAAGAAAGAAAGAAAGAGAAAACTATGAATACCAAGCTTCTTTATAATCTTATTTTATTTTTACAATGAGGGAGACAGAGAGAGAGAGAGAAAGAGAGAGAGAGAGAGAACTATGAATACCATGCTCCTTAATCATTTCTTTTTTTAGACAATGATAAAGAAAGAGAAAGATTGAGAGAGAGAGAGAAAGAGAGAGAGAACTATAAATACAAGCTCCTTTATTATTTTTCTTTTTGACAATGATAGAGAGAGTGAAAGAAAAAGAGAGTGGGAGAGAGAGAGAGATATCTATGAATACAGGCTCATTAATTCCTTTTTTTAGACAATGAGAGAGCGAGTGAAAGAAAATTGCCCAATGGATAACGATTTTATTTTATGCATGTTTAAGAACGTTCCTGAACGTCTGAAATAGTTCATTTCTTTGACTCTCAGCACGACGCAGCCAGCCTCTCGTAGTATCAACGAAAAATGTATGGTATGATGTGAATTGCGTCACTTTAACGGTATGCCAACCCATCTAGGGTTTTGTGTAGTTTTTCTTAAGAGGCTTCTTTTTTTATGCATGGTCTTATCGATTTTTTAAAAAGATCTATTTGACCGATAGATGGGGCATTCACTGGTACTATGACTCCAGGTTAGAATGGATATGGGAGTAACTGCAATTAAAAGGTCTTAAAACACTTCCCATAAATCCAGAAATGCGGCTTCACCATCAGCTGAAGTTTAGTGTCATACCTAGGATACCTCTTTTTAAAGGGAGATCTTATCCCTGTACAGGTAATACGGTCAATGTATTATAAACCCTCTTGAGAGGCTGGATTTATATCATAAAGAGGCAAATATTTTATGTACAGGGTGTCTCAATATATATGGGACCCATGTGACTGCTAATAACTCTACTAATAATAATGTTTTGTTCTTTTTTGTTTCAGATTTGAAAATAGCATATTATAATAACTATTAATCTTCAATCACACTACCTTGGACAAAAGAAGAAAAATATTTTGCCTCACTACTTATTTGGAGACAAAATCATTTAAAGCTGTCTCAAAAATAAATGAACTCATTAATATGAAAATGATTTATTACTGAGACAAGAAACTCAAAAAACGATTACATGTCGTGGAAGTTAATATAATAACAATTTAAAAACCATTGATTTGCTGTCTCTAGCTCAAAGGATGCATTTTTTACTTGACGCCTTTCAAATTATCGCCATTGCACTTGTGTCAGTAATTAATCATTATCATATTAATGGGTTGCATCTATTTTAAAATACCTTGTATATGACCCTATTGTGTTACTAAATTAAAAGCTGTAAGATTATGTCCAGTTGTTATTAGGGGAGCAACAAGGGGTACTCTGGTTGGGCTATGCTTGCGGGTGTCTAGGAGCTGATCATAATCTCAAGTACCGGTATACTACAATTTAAACAATGACAATTTTTGCATTTAATGATACAATAGTGCCATAGATATGAAAAAATGTTTATACAAGGGTCATTTAGTATATAATGTGAATTTTGTCTAAGGAGTTCGCCATAGAAATCACTGTTTATAGTTGCAACTTTTTTCAAGGAAATCAATAATGATGGGTCCGTTCATGTTCCAGAAGACTGTCAGCATGACCTTATTTACTAACCGCTACGCCAGGAACTTTTTCAGGAGAATCTGTGTGTTTCCACTCTGTGGACTGTCTTCTCATTTCAGGCTCAGTGGCAAACCCAGGCCTCTGTTCAAACGTAGAATACTAACTTTGATTTTCTGCCATTTTGAATTGCCTCAAAACAATCTTTTAGCGTGATTAAAATTTTTACGATAAACCTCTTTCAAACAACATAAAGTTTAGATTTATGGAAATAAATTCTGAAAAATATGATTTTAATCTTTTTTAAAATCTCCCTATTGAATGATAATCGTATTTCTCACCTGTGTGTTCAAGTATTGGTAAAAGAAAAAAAAATTTAGTTTGGCACAAGGTCAGAAGGCAAAAAATAAGTTTAGTTTAAACCGGCTCATTGGCCTAGTGGGTAGAGTGTTCGTCGATCGCCCGGGAGACCTGGGTTCAATCCCAGGTCGCATCATATCAAAGACTTTAAAAATAGTCCTTGATACTTCCTTGCTTAACACTCAGCAACATAAGGTACGTATCAAGGGTAAAGTGGAGCAATCTAGGGAAAGGAGTAGCGCCCTCCACTATACCTCGGCGGAGTAGCTATTGAAAAGGGAGCCTTCTGGTCGCCCTCGACTATAGTCACCAACTTTACTTTTTACTTTAATTTAGAATAAAAATAACTATACAAGAGATAAATTTTCCTTTCGCAGAAGTTATGAAGCAAGTTGCTGTGCTAGAGAAGGGCAGGTAAGCCATCAATCCCCTTGAACAAATCATTCAAAGAGGGTGCTCTCGTGGTGTAATGGCAAAAGTGATAGGCTGCGGAATCGTAGTAAGCGAGTTCGAACTCTAGTCACGCTGTTGATCTCTCACTTAAATCTGAAAGAAACAAGTTTCCTCGACTCTTCTAGACATCCTATCTGACGAAGATTTCTGCAATTTCCAGAGATGTTTCACTTTTTAGAAGTATTAAAGTTATTAACTATTTATAACTTGTCCATCACATCAGCGTTCTGTCCCGCTTTTAAAGTTTTAAACACACAACGTACCTATTTATTTGAATTTCCGAAATTCAGGATATCTAATACAAAATGACTGTCCTTTGTTATATCAATAAAGCATGAAGTAAATATATACATATATATATATATATATATATATATATATATATATATATATATATATATACAATCTATTATTTTCTTGCATATATATATATATATATATATATATATATATATATGTAAGAAACAAATTGACATATTGATCAAAATTGCTGAACAAAAGAAACTAATTGCTATTGAAGTGTAAAGATTTTGTTATATGTTTCATTTATCTCATGACAAATTTCATGTTTGTTCTCTTTTGCTTGAACAGGATTATTGCTATATATATATATATATATATATATGTGTGTGTGTGTGTGTGTGTGTGTGTGTGTGTGTGTACGTATTTTTCCAGTGTTAGTGTCACGTGAACTCCCATCTTCACACATGACTTTACGCTACAATTTAATTACGATTTATTGGCCACATTTACCACTTTCTTGTCAAGTGATTGTGCATAACACATGAAACCCGAAGTAGCAGACTTCTAGTCTTCATAAGTTGATATTTTTCTGGGTTTTATACCTGCTCTGCTGTAGTAGTATTGAGCACTTTTCTTGCAAATATTGGCCATTTTCATTTATCTTTATATATATATATAACTTGACAGCAGTATAATCTCAAGAAGAATATCCAAAAGACTCATGCACTATCACATAATCCTACTACGAGAAATAGATTTTTTAAACATTTGGTTTGAAAGCACGAAAAAAGGGATGGAAAATGGTGAAAAATCTACTGATCAGACCTGCCTATTATTTTCACAGTAATTCGTGTGACACAATCAATTCTATATTTTGTACGAGAACATTTTTTCTTCAGTCCTATTTATTTATTCATTTCTAAGCAGAAAAAAGAGCCCCATTCTCATCTGATTACTCCGACCCCTCACCATGGTGCAATTAGGGAGATGCTTCTGTAGATCTGGAATCCCCAGGAACAGACACGTCTTGTTTGTTTGTACCATATTCTGCCCGAATCACGGTTGATGAATAGAGATAAATAGATACCACACTTTAATCCTAGATTGAAGGGCAGGAAAAGTGGGTTGTCTGACCGAATGTCAGCCGTGTCATTGAGCAGGCATGAATATTATCTTTTTAATGAATATTTCTTATCTATTTTTAACAGATTAGAATATAACTTTTTAAATCAAGCTTTGTGCCAGAGAACGTCTTGTGAAATTAAGTTTTAGCTCTCATAAACTCTGGTATGAAATCAAGTGAGTAATCAACTTTTTAAGAAAATGTATCGCTCACATTTGTTAGTTCACTGGTACTTATTTAATTCGAAATATCATGGGGATATATGTTAAGTTCTAAGATTCTTTCTAATTGGATGATATGAGCGCACAAAATAATATTTTATTATTACTTAAAATATTCAGACTATTGACCTCATCTTTATTGTTATACTCCCAACATTTCGGCCGATATGTCCTTCGGTCTTCTTCAGGTGTTTCATGTCGTACTCTGTAGTCCACACAGAATCTCTAACTGAATCCTTTATTTGAACCACAGGAGTAGACTGTTCCAATTCTGTTAACCATGACCGGAAACAAGTGTTTAGTTATAGTAAGTATTCTTTTGTTATTCCTACCAATGGTTAAGATTGAACCTGTAACCGACATATAAGTTCACTCAGAAGAAAATGCTAACCTTGCCGGCAATGATATGTGGCGCAGTGGATCAGGCGTTTGGTTGCACTAAACTACATCTGACAATAAGGCTCTAGTTCCTGAGTTCTAGGGAGTGTGGTGGATTACCCCTTAGTTACTCCCAGGTTCTCTCTAACTCAGGGCGTTAGTACCTTTTAGGGTCCAATTTATGAATCAAATAGATTTGCTGAAAAATTATACGTATTCGATAAAATCTTAAACAACTTCACAAAAAATGTAAATATGAACATATAAGACATGCGATTCCTTAACCTCTAGGTACAAAATAACCCTTGTCAGGATGAGAATCAATCAATCAATCAAATAATCAAAATGATTTCTAGAACGTCGTAATATATTTTTCTCTAATTGTACATTTATTAATGCAATATATCTTCAATATTTTAAGTTATATCGACAATTTAAATTCTGTGACATAATTTAAATCTGTGTAGTAAAGCTAAACTGAATCTTTATTTTTGTTTGATCATATAAAAGTAGGTTGGTTGGTTGGGTTTTATGGCATATCAACCTTTGTAGGTTATTTAACGCCAAATCCATTTTTATGCAAATAGTCAGTTCTATTTCAAGCAATTCAGTTTAGCATGAGAACACAGTTTGATTGTCAAAAACGTTTCTATTTCAAGCTAAACAGTTTTAATTCAGCTAATTCAGTTTAGTATAAGTACAGATATTGTTTACACACAGTTAAATGTCAAAACAGTTCTATATTAAACAATTCAGTTTAGTGTAAGTACAGCTTCAATGTCAGAAACAGTTCCATTTCAAACAATTCAGTTTAGCATAAGCACACAACTTAAATGTAAGTACACATTTTATTGGTCAAAAGCATTTCTATTTCAAGCAATTCAGTTTAGTCAAACAGTTGTAATTCAAGCAATTCAGTTTAGCGTAAGTATGCAGTTAGTTCTATTTAACCCAAAGATAGGGCCCTGAGAGCAATGGCAATAAAGAGGTGCTCCGCATTCCCCAAAGCTCCAGCATCATTGGAGCCTCACCCTCAGATCGTTTAGTGTCAGATACAGGACACTTATTGGAGGGTCTTACCCTTCTGCAGATGTGCAGTTGGTGTATTCTACAGCCCCCAGCCGACTGGGCAATCATATAAAGTTGACATTTTGGTGAAAATATCCACGCCAGAAACTAACATTATGAAACTTTTTCTCTTTGAATGTTCTTTCCTGTGATCGGAAAATTAAATCTTAAAAATCATATTTTGTGTACATTTGTAATTACAGCAATGACTACCAGGTAGCATAAATGCTAACTTTTCGATGGTGTTTAGCATTACAAAGACATTGGCCCAGTCGACTAGGGTTGCAGAATACTGCAGAGAGGTAAGACTCTTCCAACGAATGTCCTGTATGTGACACTAAACAATCTGATGATGAGGCTCCAGTAATTAGGGGAATGCGAAGTACTCCTTTATTGGCATCACTTCCAGGTCCACTCTGGCCCAGAGTGTTAACACCTGATAGGGTCCTATCTATGGGTCAAATAGAACTAAAATATAACTAAATAGAACTAAATTGTGTACTTATGCTAAACTGAATTGTTTAAAGTTTAACCGTTTTTGACAGTGAAACTGAGTACTTATGCTAAACGGAATTGCTTGAAATAGAAGTGTTTTGACATATAATTTGTGGACTTAGATTAAACGGAATTTTTTGAAATAGAACTGTTTTTATGTATGAAAATGGATTTGGCATTAAATGACCTACAATGGTTGATATGCCATAAGACCAGACCAAACCAAACCCAATCCTATATATATATATATATATATATATATAAAGCATTTGGTATTAAATAATCTACAATGGCTGATTCGTGTTGTATCGTGGTAAGGAAACGATACAGAGTTAATTATTTATGAACAAGTGGTACAGTCCGACTAGTATTATAATCTCTCGCTGTAGGTGTTACGTCCGAAGTTGGTGTTCTACTGACCGACATCTTTCAGAGCTCTCCTGTCTCCGCTCCTGCTTCTCTCTCTGTCTATCTGTCTTAAGAGACACGGCGTCTTTTATACTTCTGCGATACCGGAAGTAACGTGGTACGAGCCACTATACAACAATATGCCATAAAACTAAACCAAACCAAATTACAAAGTCATAGTTCTATGTTATATTTGTGTCCATTTTGGAAATAAAAAAAGTAGGCCTGATAAATTTATGGACAGTTTGCACAAGGCCAAGAATAAATCATTGATTTTCTCCAAAAGGATTCAATAAATATATAGCTTAAATCTATGATCTCTAATTGTGGCGGTGGTGTCCTCGTGGTGTAATGGTTAAAGCGATGGATTGCGGAATCGTAGAAAGCGAGTTCGTACTCCAGTCGCGCTATTACGTTCACTTTCGGGCAAATACCCTTGGGAAAGGTATGAACCTCCTTATCCTCCCAGCTATGGGTTAAATAGTACCACTACTGTTCTTCTAGGAGGATAGTTTTGGCATTAAATAACCTACAAAGGTTGATATGCCATTAAACAAAGAAACCAAACCAATCTAATTGTGGCTATATGGTCCATTTCAGCAGTCTACAGAAACTAGCGTAAAATCCCGTTTGTTAAATGAATTTATTTTCAGCTAGTAATATAAATAATAATGCTACCAGGTGTAGAGATCTGTTGCATACAAATTGATTGATTGTTTGACTGAGTTTAACAACATGTCAACCTGTGTAGGTGTATTTTATGCCTTGGGGTTAGGGAATCGTATTTATTCTACGCTTATATTTACATTTTCGAATATGTTGTTTTTTAGACATTTTTTTTTTTTTTTGCACACGATCCATGTACAAATAATTTTTGAACAGATCTATTTGAACAATAGATGGGACCCTAACAGGTACTATTGTAACGTAATTGAATGGCTCATAGAAAATTGAAATTGAATAAATAAATAAATCGTACAGTCTCCGAAAGGCCAGGCTAAGGCTCTTATTGTAGTTAAAAAGGACTAGGGAAAACCGGATGTCCGAAGATCGGGTACGCATGTGCGGAGCGAGCAGAAGCGGATGTTCTGACTACCAACACACCAGGTGGAAAGGAGGAGACGATTCTCATTCTGAGGGAGTTGACAGCCAGATGTAATAAGGTAAAAACATATAGTTGAATCCCAGCCACAAAGATGTAAGGATACGAAAGTCTACGAGCCCCAATTTTGGGGGATGCACTCCTAAGGGAGCATTAAACTAAAATTCAAGGTCTGTGTATACTCTCTTCTTTCTGGGGGTGTCCTCGTGGTGTAATGGTTAAAGCAATGGACTGCGGAATCGTTGTACGCGAGTTCGTACTCCAGTCGCGCTATTACGTTCACTTTCGGACAAATACCCTTGGGAAAGGTATGAACCCCCTTATCCTCCCAGCTATGGGTTAAATAGTACCACTACTGTTCTTCTAGGAGAATGGCTTTGGCATTAAATAACCTAAGAAGAGTTGATATGCCATTAAACAAAGAAACCAACCAACATCTCTTCTTTCTCACCATGATATGTTCCTTCTTTTTGCCTAGCTAACGTGGTTGTCTCAGTTTCCACACTCTCCTTCCCTCGGCGGCTACCTGCAAGTGGTGGAAGTAAATAAACCTTAGGGTAGTTAAATAGAGTTTCTTGCGTTCGTCACTTTTAACGACGGCAGGATCACAACAGAGGCCTAGAGGTACGAATGTCTCTCTGGTATCGCAATAGTACACTACTGCTCCAGGGAGTAATGCCAATGAAGTATTACAACTCAAATCTCCAGAATTGGAGCCTCACCATCAGATACAGTTTAGTGTCATACACAAGACATTCCTTTTGATGTGCAGGGTGTTACCCCTCCACGGGGGATACAGTCAGTGTATTCTAAGCCCGCTAGCAAGGCGAAGATACGAACTTATTTCAGTCCTGTTGGTTGGGGCTATTGAATACGCTGGCGGCAATTCTGCAACGAATACCATGATTATAGCACTAAACGTCATCTAATGGAGAGGCTTCGGTCTCGGAGCTTTGGGGAATGTAGCGTACCTTCTTATTAACATTACTCCCTGGTCCATTCTGTCCCGGATTGTTACTACCTGTAAGGGTCTCATCTGTGGGCCAAATAAAATTGTTCCCTCATTTGCTAAGGATTATTTTAGTTATTTGAAATAAAACAGCTGTGTGCACATTATTCAAATTACCTTGGAATACTTGATAAATAGAATTACTAATGTTAAATAGCAATACTTGAAACCATTTAACTGTGCCCAAATAAATGATTAATATTAGATAGAATTATTTGTGTTAAATAGGAATACTTGAAACCATTTAACTGGGTTCAAACAAATGAGCTTTAACAACTGGTTTAAAATAAAGTAACCTCTTATTTATACTCTTACAAATCCTATGCATATATAAACAGGATTTGGCATTAAATAACCTACAAGGTTTGATATGCTGTAAAACCAACCAAAAAACAAATAAACTGATTTAGGACTAAAAACTGTCCCCTCCTTTTATATGTTCTTCCAATTCTGTTCTATGTCAGCACCTTTTTTTTTTTTTAGATATGAAGATTATTTCCACTGATTGTCGTAATCTTTCATATGGAAAATGAAATTAAGAAACGAAAAACAGTTTCCATTTAAAAACGGGTTTTGTTGAATTTTGACTTCCTTCTTTCTCCGTATTTTTTCTATTGATAAACGAAAACATTTATATTTGTCTTTTACTCCCTTCTGTTTAAGGTCAAGGATTCTTAGGTACCTTAGCCTTATTTTTAAGTGATACCCCATTCCTCGTCGGTCGGTAATAGACCAAAACGCCAGGATGTGTAGGAGTGACAACCTGTGGCATGTTTATCAACCGAACGTTTCGCTACTTCCGATGTCACTTGGCCGGGTTTATATTGAATTATTTATCTATTTCTTTTTTAATTTTGTTATTTTTTTAGACATGTATTTTCCCGTTGTTGCTGAGTTTTTGTTTTGTTTTGTTTTGTTTTGTTTTGTTTTTTCAGCTGTTTGCTCAGTGTTGAGCACATGGCAAACATCTGTTACTCTGACTCGCGTTCACTGATAAAGATTCTCTTGTTTCTTTCTTAAAAAAAAAAAAATTAAACCCCTTGAAACAGCTTGAAGATTGCACGCAGTCGTTACGCATTTGTATGAGAAAAACACGTGCATATGCATATGCATGCAGATGTATATTCATAGGAGTTGATAGAGTAGCTTATAAAATGATTCATTTCGATTGCAACTTGAACTGAATTTGTTTCAAATTTCTAAAGGAAACAGTAAAAGATTGGACTGATTTGCAAAACTATCAAGCTATGATAGTATGAACTTACAAGCTTTATAAAAAAAAAAGGCTTTTGAGTATAAACTGACAGGCTTTTAATATGGACTTTTAGGCTTCATAGCATGAACTGAATTTTATTGGGACTGGTGTTGAATATGTGCCGAGACATGGATCCATAAATCTGGCGGAGGATAAGATCAGGGTGGAAAGTAGTTACCACGATAAATTATGTGGTTACGGCAAAGCTGAACAAAATCCTACGTGCCAATCTCTTCAACAGTACCATTTTGACTGCGATGTTACTACGCAATCGAAATGTGGACTACGACGAAAAAGGAAAGAATAGAACCTGTTTACAGCACAGAGGGCTATGGAAACATACATGCTTGGAATATCTTTACATGAGCACATTCGAAGTGTGGTAATTCAGGAGCAGAAAAGAGTAAAAACCGTGATTGAGGCGTACCTAAGCCAAAGTTCAGTTGGGCCGGACACGTTGCTGGAATTCACAGACAACAAATAGACTAATGCAATTGCCGAATGGTATCCGAGAAACCGAAAATGACCGCTGGGGAGATTTCCATGATAATAGGAAAACGAGATAGTCAAGCGATTCGGGACAACATGGAGAAGGGCGAGATCAAGATCGAAATGGATGCGAATTGTGGCTAGTGATGTGGAAAGTATCAGATGGCCTGGTTACTAACGTAATAAGGGAATAAGTTAACATTGATTTACTCGGTCTCGTCTTCTAATTTTGATTGTTATAATAGCCATAACGATTCGGCTATTGTGCCTTCCAACCTTCTTCTGGTGTATATCATTGTGATTAACCTTGTGGGAGTTTTGAACCAAACGCTTTATTAAATCGACCCTTGGAGGATATATCTCGTATTAGTTAATAAGTAAAGTTGTAAAGTTGGCGACCGTAGTCGAGGGTGACCAGAAGGCTCCCTTTTCAATAGCTACTACACCAAGGTGTAGAGGAGGGTGCTACTCCTTTTCCTGGATTGTTCCACTTTACCCTTGATACGTACCTTATATTGTTGAGTATTAAGCAAGGCGGTATCAAGTACCATTTTAAAAGTCTTTGGTATGACGTGACCTGGGATTGAACCTAGGTCTCCCAGACCATTGGCGAACACTCTACCCACTTGGTAATGAGATAGTTAATAGTTCCCTAATCAATTATTCTTTGTTACTTTGATTGAGTTCATGACTTTCTGGACATTTATATAGTGGGTAAATGTATTGATTAAAGTATTTTTAGTTGCCCCGTGGTCGTAAATTCAATCCCTGAAGCGATAAATTCAACCCCTGCGCAAAACACAAAATATTCACACAGTTACATATCAAGTATTCTTATATGTATTTACCAACACCTCCGTCCCAAATCGCTGCCGATATTTTACTACAAAGGTATTATGACCTTTTCACCTTTAGCCAAAGAAAAGTCGAAGCCTATCGTTAGTCGGAGGATCTGTCAGAGAGATCCATTTCAAAATTGGGGGTGATAAGATCCCAACAGTCAAGGAGAAGCCGGTAAAGAGTCCCGGACGTCTTTATTCAATCTCACAGACTGATTGTCATAGGGGTTCAGAGGTCCAGAAAGTATCTTTGAAGGGGCTTAAATTAATTGATACCCGGAAAGATCAAGGCTTGGTGTTACCAACTTGATCTGTTACCCTGTCTTTTGCGGCCCTTACAGATGTATGAGATTGCGATATCTCGCGTTGAACGGATTCAACAGTATAGCAACAAATACCTGCGTAAGTAGCTCGGAGTTCCTCCTTGTTTTTCGAAAGTAGGTTTATATACCAATTCTGGAAACCTACAGTTCCCAATATCCCCACTGGTAGAAGAATTCAAAATTGGGAAAGTACGCCTTCACATGACGATGAAGGACGCAGCCGACGAGATCATTCGGAAGGCGTATCTAGAAATAAAATCAGGTACGAAGTGGTCGGCCGTTAACCCCTCCCCCCACCCCGGAGGTAGAATGCAGCCTAGGAATCAAAGATATCATTGGCGTCACTCAAACCAATCGAATTCGGCTGGGTAGCACGAGCAAAAAGGTATTCTCCAAAGTGGGCCCAAAAGGAAAAAGAAACATGGTGAGCGAAGAAGTCAGGATGTTTGAGGAAGAGCAAAGAAAAGCCAGAGCTTGGACAAAATGGAATAATATCGAACCAATTAAATTATCGTGGAAATCCTTAATTGCAATGGAACCACTGGCAATATCATTCCTTCTTCGCTCTACTTATGATCTCTTACCAAATGAGACCAACCTAAAATTATGGTAATATACCAATTCGGACCTGTGCTTGTCATGTAAAAGTGATCGGGGTTCTTTGCGCCACGTACTATCTGCATGTTCACAATCGCTTCAGATGCACACATGGCGACATAACAAGGTGTTAGAGGCAGTAATAGAGTAGTTAAGAGCACAATGTGAGACAGAAAACTAGTAATCTGTTACAGCCAAGGAACCCATAATTCAGTTTCTCAAGGAAGGTGAATGTCCTGTGAGGAAACAAAAAATCCCAATATGAAGCTACTGAACGGAGCTAGTGACTGGAAAGTTTCAGCGGATCTCAAGACATCTCAACAATTTCCAGTTCACATTATTCAAACAGAAAAGCGGCTAGACATTGTAGCATGGTCCGATTCAAAGAAGAGTGCCTTCCTCATAGAATTGACTGTTCCCTGGGAAGAAAACCGGGAGGAAGCACACGATGGGAAGAAAAACCGATACAAGACACTGCGTGCCGATTGCATGGAAAAGGGTTGTATATGCTATGTGATTCCTATTGAGGTTGGTTGTCGTGATTTTCTAGGACACTCAGTAATTTCGTTTCTTTCAAAAATAGGTATCACTGGCCGCAGTTTGAAAGTTGCCTCAAATCGTCTTCAGGCAGCGGTGCAATATGCATCAAGTTGGATTTAGTCGAAAGCAAGTTTTCAGCATGAAGGAAATACACGCGGAACCACCATTCTCGTGTGATTACGTAAGAAACGGTTACTGTAAACGCATAATAATATCAACGGCCGAAAGTAAACTCGTTTTTGTTGGGGTTTTTTTTTATCACAAACTGCACACTGAAAATGAAGATTAACGTCCACTGTAGTCTCTGCTCTTAATTGTCTAGTGTATATATATATATATATATATATATAATTCTCTTAATACCCTGTCCGGTGGAAAAAGCTACTTGGTAGCGCCAGGAGTGGCAGTATCGTCTTTACCTACGGAAACTGTGTTATCACCCTTGGTTGGCGTCTTATGAGGGCAGGGTATTGCACGTGCTTTCACACGTTGTATGATGAAATAAAAATTTGTATTTACGAACCCCTCCGCACGGGCAAGACATGACCCAAAGTCAATTTTTGGCGAAGTTTTACTAATTTGAATTTATAGTTTACTTTATCCTAGACTGGATGCCTAACCGAGGCTAAGGAAGCCAGTCTGGACTACATTTTACCCATAGCTGGAGTGAGAATAATAGGATTCATACCTTTCCCGAGGGTATTAGTGCTATGTGAAATGCAATCAACCTCGTCCAGGATTTGAACTTGCGTAGCCGCGTCCATTTCCGACGACGATAACCATAGGCACCTCCTTAAAGATTCATTATGATCCCACTTCTTTTCAGTTCATGAATTAGAATATAAAGTTCTACTTTTTATGAAGGTTCAGCTATAGATCAAAATGATTGATTGATTTTGACTGCGTATCAACCGTCTATAGTTATTTTATGCGTAGGAGTTTGATAATTGATTACTTTATGCATTTATCATTACCTTTTTTCACATGGTTTTATGATATTAAGCATTCCTATCAAATACAAATAATTTGCACACAGTTGTATGGTTTCAGGTATTCCAATCTAATACTAATAATTTATACATCATCTGATGGTTTCAAATAACTATTTCCATTCATTATCATTTGTTTGCAAATAAATAATGATAATCTTTATTAACAATTATAGCTTCAAGAAATAATTCTTAATGCAAATAATTTACCGGACCAATGGCCTAATGAGTAAAGTATTCACCAAATGTCCGAGAGACCGGGGTTCAATTTCAGGTCGAGTCATACCAAAGACTCAAAAATTGGTGCTGAGATGCCGCCTTGCTTAACACTCAACATTATGAGGTACTGGTAAAATGGAAAAAATCCAGGGAATGGAATAGCCCCCCCCCCTACTGATTCGGATTTTAGAAGAATAGAGTAGTATATTACAAATGTGGAATAAATTATTGAAATGAAGATAAAAATTGGGTTATTTTCGAGAAGGAATTTGACAAAACGAATTGTTTAATGAAGTGAAAAGCGATATGTTGTCATTGTTTAAATTAAAGGAGTCAAAAAATAAATGTATTTTTTGAGAGATTGCTGTGTTCCGGACGATTTAAAGGGAAAAAGCGAATTCTGATCCTAGCCAGAGCCTGTCAATCATCAACGAATTGGAATAACCTACTTCCTAAATTCGAATATAGAACATTCTTTTTATACATGTCAGCATAAAATTATTGAAATCCAAATTAGGAGAAAATCTATATTTTCTTTAGCTTCGTCCATCCCTACCCCACAGATGAAGATATACATAAATAGCAGGGTTTTTCCCTCGAAGTAGTAGACCAGCGTGAGACGGAAGAAGAGAGTAGCACGTGAGTCACTGCGCAGGTTTCCTGAAGTTCTGGGTCTGACGTTCTACTAGACTGCCCTGAGTATAGAAAGCGAAGAAAGCTGCCCATAATACAACGCTGTGGAAAAAACAAAAAACAAAAAAAACAAAAGAAGCATAATCTAATAAGCACTTGTGAAGTAGAACAAAGGATTGAAGAAAGCAAACATAACTGCCATTTAAGATTGGCTTACGCCAAACTATTGACAGCGAGAATATAAAAGCCTAAAACTTATATAAGGAATTGACGGACTGTTAATTCGTGAACTGAGCTCTGACAAAAATTTACCACCTCCAGGATGGGTGAATATATGTATCATTTTCGAAAGATCTTTTCCATACTAAATATCATTTTTGCAAGCCGTGTTTTGCTCTGTTTCTTGGCGTCGACTTTTATTTTTTTCACTTTCTTAATTGTACGGTCTCATTCGTTTACTCGCCGACTGGCGACCCAACTAACGATTGATATGTTGTCTGGATCTAAAAAACACAACGTGGAGAGATAACGAATCGATCACGTGATACGAAAATATATCCGACCAGCGGAACGATTAGCGGATTGGAGATGGAACCAACCCCGTGTTTGGTAAGGACGGCTCTACCGTCACAGTAAAACAGCGGTTTTCTACGTCTAGTTTTCATTGGTTCATTAAGATCTCAGTTCTTTTCAATTTTTTGAAAATGTGTAAAAACTTATGATTATGGTTGGTTGTTTTATCTTCGGGTCATTTAACGCCGAATTAAGTCATTTTGATAAAAGTTTCAAACAATTCAGTTTAGTATAATAGAGTGTTTTGTTTACACACAGTTAAATGTCAAAACAGTTCTATTTCAAACAATTCAGTTTATCTTTATTACACAGGGTTTTTTTTTTTACTTTACTCATAGTTAAATGATCAAACAGTTAATTTCAAACAATTATTTGTGTAGTCTTACCCCTCTGCAGAGATGCAGTCGGTGTATTCTGCAGCCCCAGCCGACTGTGCTATAAACACTTATGAGGGGGATAAGAATTTGTATTAGTATTGTAGAATTATACTTCTAATTCAAAATTCTTCACTATAGTATATTTAGGTAAAACAATCGTGGAATTTGATTTATTTTAGGAATTGTGTTTAACGCCATAAAGTGTATTGAATGGCGCTAGTATGTGCCTGCATTATTTGAATTTAATTAACCTTCTGCCAAGACCAGGACGTGACACAAGGTCAATTTTTAAGCACACAGCTGGTTTGAATTCAAAGTTTTCCTTCTCCTAAAATCCAGTTTGTCCTATTATCTTTCCATTACTGGAGGGAGAACCCAAAGCGAAACAAAAACTGTTTCGAGGCAGTAGAATACACCAACTACATCTCTGCAGAGGGATAAGACTTCCCCAGCGAGTGTCCTGACATGATACTAAACAATTTGACGGGGAGGCTCCAGTAATGCTGGAGCTTTGGAGAATGTAGTATACCCCTTTATTGCCATTGCTCCCAGGTCCACTCTTACTGAAGTAGTAGCACCTATAGGGCCCTATCTATGGGTGAAATAAAACTGTTTGACATTTAAACTGTGTGAAAAAAATGTTAAATTGAATTGTTAGAAATAGAACTGTTTGATCATTAACTGTGAGTAAACAAATGACCGTCCAATAGAATTGTTAAGTGGTACATAGTAATATGTGGAACTATTTACCTGTGTGCAAAAAATAAGTAATATTGAACAGAATTAGTGTTAATAAACAATACTTGTAACCCCTTCACTGTTTGAAAACTAATAATTAATGTTGAATAGAATTAGTTAGATAGCAACAATTGAAACCATTTAACTGTGTGAAAACAAATGATTACTTGAATGTAGAATTATTCATATTTGATAGAACCAAACCATTTAACAAACAGCTTCGTCCAGGCTTTGAATTCGTGTCTGCGATTATATTTCTTACGACGATAACTGTTACACAAAGAACGCCATTGAATTACTTGTATCCGGACAAAATATTATTTAATTTACCAACGTACTGACAGATGAAAACATCTATTTTGGCTCTAGTGATAGGAACTTTTAAATGGCTTCAAAAACATGCCATGTTTGATATGAGGAGCCTGTGGTATTGATTTGAATACTCTTTTATTAAAAAGCTTTTTTTACTTATTTGATATCCTCTAAATGTTGGTATTGCATATTTTACAAATCTATTTTGTTGAAGAAGATTGGAAACAGAAAGGGCTTTGGTAGGTGAGTTATTGATATTTTTATGAGAAGATTGGAGATTAAATACAAATACTAATAGTCAGTACATTTGTGTGTTTTATAAGAGAAGTGTACTTAGCTTAACGTGTCGTTGGAAATGGAATCGGCGATCTGAGTTCAAATCCTGGGTGAGGCTGTTTGCGTTTCAGTTCGTATAAATACCATTGATAAAAGCATGAATTCCTTTCTTCTATTTCCGACACTGAGTAAATAGTAGACTTTGTCTTAGTAAGGTGACCAGTCTATAAGAATGAAAACTCTGAATTAAAACTGCTTAAAAAGAGACCTTGTGTCATATTGTGTTCGTGTCGGAGGGGCTGCGCGAATCCATGCATTTGCGCGCTTTTAAAATATCTTATGCTCTTGCGGGATAGATATTAGTCTTCTCTACAGAAATCAACATCAGGAGCAGCATTCTTTTTCTTTTTTCTTTTGTTGAAAAGTTGGAGGGGGTTTGGGTTGGTTCTGTTTGGTTTGGTCTTATGCCATATCAACCATTGTTGGTTATTTAATGCCAAATCCATTTTTATACATATAAACAGCTCTATTTCAAACAATTCAGTTTAGTATGAGTACTCAGTTTAAATTTGAAAACAGTTCTATTTCAAACAATACAGTTTAGTATAAGTACACAGTTTAGTTCTGTTTGATTCATAGATGGGACCATATCGGGAGCAATCACTCCGGGCCAAAGTGCACCTACGAGCGATAACAATAATGGAATACACCAAATTCCCCAAGCATTAACGGAGCCTCACCATCAGATTGTTTAGAGTCATATCTAGGACATTCGTTGGGGAATTCTTACCCCTCTGTAGAGATGCGGTCGGTGTATTCTACAGCCCCAGCCGACTGGGCCAAAATTGGAGGGATGTACCCGTGGCGTAGTGGCAAAAGTGCTGGGCTTTGACATCATAGTTCGAAATCCAGTCGCGCCATTACGTTCACTTTTGGACTAACATCTTTGGGAACGGTTTAAAACCCCTTATACTACCGGCTTTGGATTAAATAATAACACTACTACTCTTCCACAACGATGGCTTTAGCATTAGATAACCCACGAAGGTTTATATGCCAATAACCAAAGAAACCAAACCTTGTTGAAAAGTTCCAAATAATAAAAATACAAAGTTTATACTGGTATAGCTAGATTCGACAGTTCAAAAATGAATAAAATTTTTTTTTTTAAATATGTGAACCTGTTTCTTGATCTTTATATTCTCTAATTGCGTAACTATATATTATATAAGTGTCGGTGTATGATTAGAGCCACTTAAATAAGAGCACAAGTTCATTGAATACAACCCCACCCAGTTCATTACTGCACACAGGTATGTGCAGATGTCAGGAAATGTCTTCATCTACTCGGTGTGCAGTGAAGCGGTACAGAGTAGGTCCAGGTTCAAAACTAGAGTGAAAGTGGGCCTCTCAAACAAACAAACAAAAAAATGAGAGAGAGAGAGAGAGAGAGAAAGAGAGAGAGAATTCTGAAGCATTTATCGCTAAATTTTTTTCAGGAGATTGTATTTCACCAATTTTTTCATGTGACAACAAATACCATGAAGCATCGTTTTGTACCTTCACTCAGAAGAGCTTATCTGTACTTCTGTAAAAATTGGTAAATGCTTATAAACCACTTGACCTTATGATTAATTGATTGATCTAAATGGCACGTCAACCTGTTTGTTTTATGCCAAAGAGTTAGATAACCGCGTTTACTGTACGTTCTTGTTTACAGTTTTTGAGTAGTTGTTTCTTTAAACGTTTTTATTGTTTTTTCTTCCATGTGGTCATATGAAATACGAATAATTTGCAAACAGATCTATTTGACCCATAAATGGGACCCTAACAGGTACTACCATTTTGAGTCTGAGAGAACCTCGGAGTAAAAACAATGAAGGAGTGGTTCTTCACATTCCGCATATCTCCAGAACTGAAGATTTCTCATCATATGAAGTATAGTGTCATTCTCAGGGGTGGGGTCTTACCTTCTCTGCTGGGGATGCTATCGATATCTTCTAAACATTGCCGAGAGAGCATCACTTGGTCTAAATGAGCATTTTTCTGCCTTTAAGATACGTGCTTTGAAATTTATTGATTTTAATAAGGTTTCTTTGATTTTTTTTTTAATGGCATAAAAACATTCGTGAGTTATCTAATACAGAAAGCCATCCTTCTAGAAGAGCAGCAGTGATGCTATTTAACCTATAGCAAGGAGGGTATGGAGGTTCATACTTTCCCTAGGGTATTTGTCCAAAAGTAAATGTTCTAGCGCAACTAGAGTTCGAACTCGCCTGCTACGATTCTGCAAATCCGGCACTTTTACCATTACATCACGAAGACCCCCACCCGATTTTAATAAGGTTTTTTATTGTTAGACTGGCCTAATAAGTTGAGTGTTCACCAATGGTCCGGGAGACCGGGGTTTAATCCCTGGTCGACTCATACCAAAGACTCAAAAAATGGTACTTGATGTCGCCTTGCTTAACACTCAGCATTATAAGGTAAAGATCAAAGGTAAAGTGGAGCAATCCATGGAATGGAGTAGGGCCCTCCCCTACACCTCGGTGTAGTAGCTATTGAAAAGGGAGCCTTCGGATTGCCCTAGACTACGGTTGCCAACTTTACTTACTTACGCTGCATACTAATATATCTTTGTGTAGTTGTTTCTAGACAGCTTTTTTTCTTTGTTTTTTTTTTGGGGGGGGGCACGTGGTCCTGTCGAATACGAATAATTCTTTAAAAAATCTATTTGACGGATCAGAGTGGACCTGGGAGTAATGGAAATGAAGAAGATAAAAAATACTCATTACACCCTTTTTTCGGGGGTAGGGGACTTACCACTCAGCAGGGGATTCAGTTAGTGCATTCTAAGCCCTGCCGACAGAGTAGATAATTCTTGTGGAAGGTACTTTGTAGCGTACCACCTACCGCAAAATCATCGAAAATCATGCAATTTTCCTCCTAAGAAACGTCTCTGATGCTGGAACTAACATTTCTCATTAAAGCAATGAACTCTGCTAAGCTGTACAAGTTTTGTAGGATGTACTGAACCAACAAGTTTGTTTTGCAGAACATCCTTTCGGGAACTTCCAACAGTTAGTAGTAAATAGAAGGAAACTTTTGTAGCATTGAAAGAAAATTGTATTGGTGTTCGAATAAATAAGTTATCAAAAAATCAAGCAGCTGAAAGGAAGACGAGTTAACAGTCCAACAATAACAAAATATATTGTACCCTGGGCAGACGATGTCACTCATCCGAAACAAATGTGGGTATGTGGCGAAGTGGAGTTCAACCTCAATATATATTTCGTGATTAGGTCTCTTTTTTCTTTTCATGGCTGGGGCGCGAGGAGACAATGTTTACTTGAACTGTGAATGAGGAACGAATCAAAGATGCGAAAAGAGTCTGTTCTTAGAAGAAAAAGGAAGTTAACGATTTCTTCCTGCTCTTATAACACAAAGAGTCTACACCGAGACATAGTAGTCGTTGGTGACTACGCTTTTAAAAAATCTTGAAAAGTCAACATCTAATCGGATAGGAACTGTTTGGTGGAAGTGTTATAACCACCGGCTAACTAAGGACACGTGGGGATAATGTTTTGGCTTATCACTCTATCTGTATTCACTCAACACCTCCACACGACCAAAATGCGACACAAAGTCAATTATTTTAAGCAGAGATTAACAGTTTTAAATTTAAAGTTTTCCTTCTCCCAGACTAGTTGCTATGCCAAGGTTAAAGATCCCAG
The DNA here is from genome assembly GCA_963585895.1 of Sepioteuthis lessoniana. Taxonomy (NCBI): domain Eukaryota; kingdom Metazoa; phylum Mollusca; class Cephalopoda; order Myopsida; family Loliginidae; genus Sepioteuthis; species Sepioteuthis lessoniana. The sequence goes on from OY757909.1 coordinate 75,253,455, forward strand.
ACCGCCCTCCAATTTACTCATAACTGAAGGGAAATAGTTACATATATACATTTCCCAAGGGTATAAGAGCAATGTAAAATGCAAATGTCTTCATCCAGGATTTGAACCCGGTTCACTGAGTCTATTTCCTACAACGATAACCATAACACTACAAGCACCTTACTGATGAAATCTGAGACGAAGAGAGTCATATTTCTATATTCGATATAAATGCCAAATCAATTTTATACAAATAACCAGTTCTATTTCAAACAATTCAGTTTAGCATGAGTACACAGTTCAATTGTCAAAACCATTTCTATTTCAAACTAATCAGTTTAGTCAAACAGCTCTAATTCAAACAATTCAGTTTAGTATCAGTATAGGCTTTGTCCACACACAGTTAAATGTCAAAATAGTTCTATTTCAAGCAATTCAGTTTAGCGTAAGTAGTTTCAATGTCAAAAACAGTGCTATTTCAAACAATTTAATTTAGCATAAGTACGCTGTTTAAATGTCAAAACAATCCTATTTCAAGTAATTCATAAGTATGCTGTTTAGTTCTATTTAATCCATAGATTGGACCCTCTCAGATGCTACCGCTCAGGGCCAGAGAGATCACAATGAAGGGTAACACTGCATTCACTAAAGCTCCACCATTACTGGAACCTCACCATCAAATTGTTTAGTGTCATATCCAGGACACTCGTTGGAGGAGTCTTACCCCTCTACAGAGGTGCAGTCAGTGTATTCTACAGCCCCAGCCGACTGAGCAAACTATTTGATTTTTAATGTGTTCTTTGTCGAAATATAATGATTTTGATATCATTTATTTTTATAGATTTGTTTTCGCCTATCATGAACAGAGATTCAGTTTCTCTCCTTCCATATTATTTTTGTATCTAACCTGGGCAGTGAACCAAAGAACACGCTGACCGTATCCCCTGTAGTATGGTCAGGCCTCTTCCCCCACCCAACCCGGGGGTTTTCCTCGTGGTCTCATGGTTAAATCGATGGACTGCGGAATCGTAGTAAGCGAGTTCGTACTGCAATCGCGCTATTACGTTCACTTTCGGGCAAATACCCTTGGGAAAGGTATGAACCCCCTTATCCTCCCAGCTATGGGTTAAATAGTACCTCTACTGTTCTTCTAGGAGAATAGCTTTGGTATTAAATAAGCTACAAGGGTTGATATGCCATTAAACAAAAAAACCAAACCCACTCAAACCAAGAAGGTTTGGAAAGTGTGGAGTACCCCTTAAACTGTTGAGTACCCCTTCATGGCAATTACTACCAGGCCAATTCCGAGTAATGGTACCTGGTGGAGTCTCCAATAGATCTGTTTAAAAATTATTCGTATTTGATTGGAACGTGGACAAAAAAAAAAACTCTGAAAAAGTCAGCAACACAAATAATGTTAATACGGATGTACAATTAATGCGATTCGCTAAAATCTAACCATGAAATAACCCTAGACGTATTGACATGCCGTTAAAACCTATCAATCAACACAAATATATGTTGCTTTTAATATAACTTGGTTTTATTGAATTGTTCTGGCCTGCCTCGAATAGAAATTCAGTTTCTCTCCTTTTATATCATTTTTGTATTCAAGTGTGTCATTTTATTTACAATTCGTTTTGCGTATCTTTTAATAGGCTGTTGTTGCCCTTCCCATTTGTAATTTGTCAGTTTAGATTTTTTTTTCTGGCTCTTTCTTTTGTTATCTTGTTAGTACAACAGCAAATACTGAATGCTGTCAGAATTAATCTTTCATTACAGTCACACATCAACGCCAAGGGTGCTATACTATGTACGTGGTCATCTAATTTTTCACTTTTTGATCTAAATTTTTTCTAGTTTTCTTGTCAACTTTAGGAAGGGCTCCAAATATCTTACATTATATACTTTCCAGGTGTTCATGCTTTACACCATTTAAAAATTTGCTGTTGCGTTTGGTTTCCACAAGCTGGGGCTGTAGAATATGCCAACTGCACCAGGGGAGAGAGGTAAGACTTACTCTACAACGAGCACCCGAGGTATGAATCTAAACTGCAAGTGCTCGTGAGGCTCCGGTCCTGGAGCTTTGGGGAATATGAAATACGCTTTCATCGCCATTACTACCAGTTCACTCTGACCTGGTCAAATAGAATTTTTCAATAATTTACAATGAGTTATTATCATTGTTAGTTATTCAAAACCATACAGCTGTGTTAAAATTATTTATATTGTAGTGGAATACTTGATAAATAGAATTAAATAGCATTACTTGAAACAATTTAATTGTATGCAAACAAATTATCAATGTTGAATAGAATTATTAGGGTTAGTTTGGATGGAATACTTGTAAGAATCCTTGTAACCATTTAACTGTGAGGAAACAAATGAGCTTTAACAACTCGTTTAAAACAAAGTTACCTTCAAACTATTCGCTTACAAATCATATATATATATATATATATATATATATATATAGGATTTGGTATTAAATAATCCACAAGGTTTGATATGTCATAAAGGACCAACCAACCAACCAAATCTTGTCTCCAAAATTGTTCCTCTTCTCTTGAAGCATTCTATTCCTTTTTAGTCTTTTTTTCTTTTTGTTTTTGTTTGTTTTTTTACTTTATAACATTCTGCTTGACTGAATCAGCATCAAGTATTTACTGATAGTTTTAACTTTCTTTTGTTCAGTTCCATTATTATTATTATTAGTAGTAGTAGTAGTACTGGTAGTAGTAGTAGTAGTAGTTTTTAAATAATTGTTTTTGACAGGAGTCAAGTGACCGCAAGTCTTGTCATGTCTCCAAAACTCTTCCATTCTTCCATGTATCCTGTCAGATGTCAGTAGTACTGTGGTTTAGATGGTCTGGATTCTTCCTCTGATCTTCAGTTCGTCTAGTCTCGTTTCCTCGTTTATGGATTGTTCCAAGGGTCCCGACTACTATTGCTATCACTGTAATTACCATGTACCACTGCTTCCTCAGGCCGCTGGCAAGGTTAAGGTATTTGTCCATCATTTCGTCATCTTTTATCCCACACTCTGTAGTCTACTGGAACAGCAAAATCCACTGTATGATAGGTTCCTTTTTTTCTTATAAATCAAAATTAATTCTGACCTTTTAAACTCCAATTTCATTTTCAAGGACAGCTTCTGATTTGTGCATATATAGCGATGGGGATATTATTATTATTATTTTTATTATTAGGTTTCTGGTTTAAGTTGGTTTTGCGTTGGTTATGTTGGTATTACATTGGTTGCGTTGGTATCACGTTGGTTGTGTTGATATTATGTTGGTTGCGTTGGTATTTCGTTGGTAGCGTTGGTATTTCGTTCGTTGTTATCCCCTCGCTAAATGTTGATGGAAAATAAAGGTGGTTGAAGAAGAACGAAGACGTCGTTAGGTTTTAAATGAAGGTTTTAATGGTAGCATGAAGTAAGGGGTTTACGCTGGTATGCTGCGAGTCTCGTAGGAAGGAAAAAAGGTAGGAAGTTGTTAGAGTGTATCATCTAATTTGTTTTTAACAAGGATCCCTTGGTCTAGAAGAATAGACCCAAGGGGTCCATAAACTAGATGGCTCTCCTCATAGTGTGTGATGCTGCTACTGCTATTCAGGAGCAGACGAATAGACGTCCGTTCCCATTGAGGATTTCCGAGGGAGAGAGAGTTTCGCGGGCTTTCTTCAATTTTTGGTGCTGCTGGGAAATATGGTTCGGGTTGAATAGGACAGGTCATCCTGATTGGGTGAAAATGTTCGGCGACTCTAACGGTCAAATTAAATTACGCGCCAAACAAAAATACAAGTTTCTTTCTGCTACACATATACAGTTTGTTAGTTGGGTGAAATTTCAGTTTGCACAATTCCCAGTGAATCACCCTTCCCACCCAGTTATGCCTGTTCTTGTATTTTTGTGATTAATTGTATGTTGGTTTTACACTAGGGTCTGCTTAGATCTCCAAGACTCTTCCAAATATCCGAGCCGATTTTGGGAGTGCTGTGTTCCTAATAGTCTCGATTCTTCCTCAGATCACAATTTCCTCCACTCTCTTTTCCATGTTCCTGGGGACTGTTTCAAATGCCCCAACTATCATACTACCGTGACTTTCATGTTTCACTACTTTTTCAGTTCTCTGGCAAGGTCCAGGTATTTATCGAGTTTTTCGCTTTCTTTCGATTCATTCTGTGGTCTGCTCGATGCTGTCCAATAGATGACAAATTATTTTCTTCTTCTTGATTAGAACTATGAGTTGTTTTCTAGCCTGGATTTGATGATGCCTGCTCTTCAATTCCTTTTGTACCAATTTATTGTATTCGTTTATATGATTAACTGTTTCATCTCTGTCTCTACATAACCTAAATTTATTTGGATTCATATTTGTACTCTGCGTTAATCTCTCACTGGAGTGGGACCGAAAACAAGTCTTCTTAGGTCTCTAGAACCTCTCTAAGTATTCCAGTTGATTTTAGTTGTGCTAGATGGTCTCGATTCTTCCTCTGATATCCACTTCTCTTTTCCAGGCCCTGGGGACCGTTCCCAGGGCACAAACTACTGTTGGGATTACCGTCACCTTCGTGTTCCACAGCTTTTCCAGTTCCCTGGCAAGATATCTTTTCGCTTTCTTTTACTTTTATCGTAGTGTTCGTTGGAATGGTAAAATCCACAAGACAAGTTCTTTTCTTCTTAAATGATATTAGGTCAGGTCTTTGGATTGGAATTGGGTAATCTGTTCGTATCTTAAAGTCGTAGAAAATTTTATATTATTATTCTACCTCATGTGAATTTTCCTATAAGTTCTAACTGGTGGTTGCTTGAGACAGCAAATCTCTTCAGGTCTCTAGGTGATTCTAGTAGAATTTAGTAGGCCTCTAATTTCCAGTTCTTGAGGACTGTTCCAAGGACGATTGATATCACTGTCACCTACTTTGGTTTTGTTTGTTTAATGGCATATAAACCTTTGTGGGTTAGTACCTGAACCATCCTTGCAGAAGAACAATAGTGATACTATAGTGATACATAGCAGGGTAAATAAGGGGGGTTCATACTTTTCCTAAGAATCATAGTCCGAAAGTAATCGTAATAACGCGACTGGAGTTCGAACTCGCTTACTTCGTGACCGCATTCCAGTACTTTTACCATTACGCCACGAGGACTCTCCTCGCCCAACTGTCACCTTTGTCCTATTTACCCATATCGGGCAGGATATTTTTAAGTGGAGTTTAACAGGTTTGAATTCAGAGTTTTCCTTCTCCTAGACTAGTTGCCTCACCAAGTTTGTCCTACTATTTACCCATAGCTGGAGGGAGAATAATTGGATTCATACCTTTCCCAAGAGTATTAGTGCTATGTGAAATGCAATCAGTCTCGTCCAGGATTTGAACTCGTATCGTCGTGTCCAATTCCTACGACGATAACCATTACACCACGGGCACTGTCACCTTTGTATTCCACAACTTTTTCTATTCTCTTGCAAGGTTCGGGTATTTGACCAACTTTTTATCTTCCTTCATTTCTATTCTGTGGTCTCCGGGCACGACAAAATCCACTAGATGACAAGTTCTTTTTTTCTTGTTGATTAAAACTATTCCGGTCTTTTGGCCTTGATTATGTGATCCGTTTATCATCATTATTATTATTATTATTATTATTATTGAAAACCTCGCCGAAAGGAAATAACAATTTATTTCAAGAGCTGCATCAGTAATACTTAAGTCTATTTATAACTTACGTGAGACTAAAAAACCATGACTTATCCACCCCATCAAAAAAGAAAAAAAAAAGTCGAATGAAAAAAAAAAGGCATAGGAAGAAAAAGATAAATAAAAAAAATAAAAAAACGGAAAAACTAAATTCTTTATAATGTATTTCCGTCTGTTCTTGTGACTACTGAACTACCCGACCGTCCCACTACACACTTCTAGCTCCGGCACCCGTCATGAGAACAGAGAGTTATGGTAGGTGGAAATGCCAGCGTCTTGCAAGCATCTAGTAAGGCTGTCTCTGATTCATGTGGATGGAGTTGAGAAGTTGTTGGGGGAAAGAATTGAGCCCCCAGAATTTCGTTACTTGTTTCGTCAATGAAATTTTGCGTGACTGCAGCCAAAAGATTTTTATGATAAGTGGAAGAAGAAAGTTCAAACGATGAGTGATTGGCAGAACAATGGACGAATTTCCCTTAAAAACAAAACATACGTATACATGAATTAGATATGTTTACAAAGTTGATTTTTTTTTTCTATTTCTGTTTATGTCTGTATTCAGTTTTATGTTTAAGGTTCTAAAATAGTACAATAAATTGAAATCAGGTAATCCAGGAGATGATCAGTTGCCGACTATTCGTGTTATTTTGTAGCGAAAGTCTCAGTTACGATATATCCGGTCTATCATGTTAAGATTAAACATTGAGATATTTTCCGAATGATGCTGTTGAAATAATTTCTACTATGCAACAATTGAGGCACAAACTTTCCTGGAATCATCATCAAAGCAAGCCGATAACACAGATTTTTTTACTTTCTTGCTTGCCACCCGTTCCTATCGTCTTGGCAAGTCCTGTAGACTGCAACTAGTGTTCACACATAGGTTATGAATGTAAGTTTTTCCTTGTTGACCAACACTGGTGTGTCCATGTGTCGGAGTCCTCAGTAGAACGTCGCTTATGAGTTCATCCTTACTTTCTCTAGCAATCCCCAGCATGTCTTGTTCATCTTTATTTATTGGGTGGTTTTTGAGATGTTTAGTGGGCTGCTGCTTCCCGGATTTGTTGAAAACAGCACGTTGAATCCTTTTGTAGTACCCATCTAGCATTTTCTCCGAGCGTTTCGTTAGAGTCCAAAACAAAGAAGAAACCCCACTCAATTTTTTGCCTATTTCGTTCACTTTCGGCCAAATACCCTTGGGAAAGGTATGAACCCCCTTATCCTCCCAGCTATGGGTTAAATAGTACCACTACTGTTCTTCTAGGAGGATAGTTTTGGCATTAAATAACCTACAAAGGTTGATATGCCATTAAACAAATAAACCAAACCAAACCATCAATTTTTGCTCTTTTGAAATAAATTGAAATATCAATACATTAATATATAAATCAACAAATTTCAGTCACTCTGCAAACAAACGTCTTAAATAACTAAATCTGTCAATAAATGTGTCCGGTCTGTCGGTTGTAGAATACGCTGACTGCAACTCTTTTGAGATGTAAGACTCCTCCACCCGCACCCCACTTGAACAAGGCCACTAGTTAGCTGTGGGTAGCAACTCGTAATATTCGAGAACGGGGTCCTGGTCGCTGAGCAGTCCCTGATCCCGCAACTAAGGTGGTCATAGGACGTGCACTACTCCGTTTTAACACCTAATGGACAAGACGGCGGTCGGAAAGGCTCGATCCTATCATTCAGCTGGTCGTATCAAGTGCTAGCACTCATATGACTGTCACGGCTATATTCTCCAAATCACCCTTGAGGCCAACAAACACCCAAACCTTTCTTAAAGGAATGATAAGGCAGTAGCTAAGGTTCATTCACGTTGAGCTAAAAAAAAAACAAACTTTGAGTGTCCGAGCTATGATACTAAACTGCATCTGATGGCGCAGTTCCAGTCTTGGTATTTAAGGAAAGTGGTGTACTAATTTATTACTATTACTTTCTGGTCAACTATAGGTCAAATAGAATAGAACACACTTACTAATGATTACTTTTACTTGTTATTTGAAACCATAGAACTGTGGGCAACTTTATTCTTTAGATAAGAATACTTCATAAATAGATTTACTAATGTTACATTAGCAATACTTGTAACCATTTAACTGTGTACAAACAAATGATTAATATTAAACAGAATTATTTATCTTAATAGCAAAAACCATTTAACTGTTTGCAAACAATATGTAGAAATGCCTGAAACCATTTGACTGAATGCAAAAAAATGATTAATATTAAATTAGAATTACTTGTGTTAGATGGGAATACTTGAAAACATTTAACTGTGTGCGAACAAATGAGCTCTAACTCGTTTAAAAATAAAATTACCAACAAACTTTTCGCTTACAAGCCATATATATATATGTGTGTGTGTGTGTGTGTGTGTGAATTTGGGCACTAAATAACCCACAGGGGTTGATATGCCATAAAACAGCACGCAACCAAGCAATCGAAACCAATAAACTAGTGATGGGAAACTTGGTCTTTTTTTCTTAATGATCGGCCTGTCGGTGGGGTTTAGAAAACGTTGACTGTATCCCGTGAAGAAGGTAAAACTCACCGAAAATGTGTCTAAGGTATCACATTAAACTGCATCTGATGGCGGGTGCAAGTTCTGGAGAACTTTGAAATGTAGCTTACCTCTTCATTGCCGTAACACCTAGATTCACTCTGACCCGTAGAGGTAATATCAGTTAGGGTCCCATCTATGGGTCAAATAGGAATGTGTAAAAAGATATTTCAATTTGATCGGAACGTGTGCAAAAAAAAAAAAAGATTTTAAAGAAACAACTACACAAAAAAATATAAATATGAACGTACAATTAATGCGATTCCTTAACCTTTAGACATAAAATAACCCTAGATGGGTTGAAATGCCATTATCTCTTTTAGGGTATTTAAGATACACAGAAATATGAAACAGAATTAAGCATATAAATCTATTGCTGACTATTTCTTCTCACTCTAAAAACCATATTCTAAACTGCATCTGAAGGCGAGGCTCCAGTTCCAAATATATGAGGAGTGTAGTGTACTCCTTCCTGGTCGTTACTCCCAGGTCAACTCTGTTTGCACATTATTTGTATTCGACAGGAATACTTGATATCATATAATCATAAATTATCTGTATTGACAGTTAGTTGAAGCTATAATTGTTTTCTAAGGATTATTATTAGTTACTTGAAACCATATAATTGTGTGCAAGCAAATGAGAATTATTAAATAGAAATAATTACGAGGAAACATATAGTTCTACGTATAAGACAGGAATGCTTGAAACCATATATATATATATATATATATATATATATTGGGTATCACCTACCTTTTCAGCATAATGCGCTGTTCAATCTGCCATATATGGCAGTAGCGGAAATCAGTTTGGAAAGAATAAGCCTACAAGTCAGCCCAGTAGAGCCGTTTCTATTGTTGAAGTATATCCTTACTCTAGAACTAATCCGATGATCTTATTACTAACCGTCTCTCTCTCTCTTGTAAATACCCTTTCCTGTAAATATAACTATTTCCCTCACATATCGTGGTTTGTCTTATTATTACTACTACTTGTGTTCACAAACCAGAACACAACAATATATATATATATATATATATATATATATATATATATATATATATATATATATACTTAGTATATAACTATGTGCAAACAAAAAAATTATAGACAAATAAAAATAAATGCAATGGAACATTGAAAATGTAATCGTAGTTGTATTAAGAGACAATCTTACAAAGCATATAAATATGAACATACAATGAATGCAATTCCCTAATCTCTATGCATACAATAACCTTCGATGAATTGGCATGCCGTTAAAAATCAATCAAAAATCATTTTTTAACGACACACTTTCTCTAGCATTATTTTGAGGGAAATGTAGACTATGTTTTGCATATATATAAGCAATATAATAAGTAAAGTTGACGAGGGTGACCTGAAGGCTCCTTTTTCAATAGCTACTAGACCGAGGTGTAGGGGAAGACGCAACTTCATTCCATGAATTACTCCACTTTACCCTTGATCCATACCTTATAATGCCGAGGAGGTGCCCGTTGTGTAATGGTTATCGTCGTAGGAAATGGACACAGCGACACGAGTTCAAATCCAGGACGAGACTGATTGCATTTCACATAGCACTAATACCCTTGGGAAAGGTATTAATCCAATCATTCTCCATCCAGCTATGGGTAAATAGTAGGGCAGACTAGGTTCTTCAGCCTTGGTCCGGCAACTAGTCTAGGAGAAGGAAAACTCTGAATTCAAACCTGTTAAACTTCGCTAAAAAATTGACCTTGTGTCATATCCTGCCCGAGCGGAAGGGTTGGTAAATATGATAATGCTGAGTCTTAAGAAAGGCGTCATCAAGTACCATTTTTGAGTCTTTGGTATGACTCGACCTGGGATTGAACCCCGGTCTCTCGGACCATTGGCGAACACTCTACTTATTAGACCCATGGCCCAGATTCTTTGTAATAAAATCGAATAAATAGTAAAATATTCTAAAGTCCGTTTTATTGATTATTGGTTTATTGATAAAATATTTGGATAAATGAAAGTTAATAAGAATGGAACAGACAAGCTTACATGCGGCTGCATACATGTAGATAGTGTTTTTATCATCTACATAACTCTTACAAAGTTTCTACTATGATTAATAGATGGGACTCCGAATAGGTATGTTACAGCCACTTTGGGCCAGTGTTGACCTGGTAGTAATGGCAATGAAAGGGATACTCCACACTTACCGTTCTCTAAAACTTGGAGCTTCACCCTATGATCTAATTTAGTATTATACCCAGGATCTCCCTCTTTTGGGGCGAGGAAGTCTTACTTCTCTTCGGGGGACACAGTCAGCGTATTCTAACCCCCAACTGACAGAGCAGTCTACTATCTAAACGAGCTCCTATGTAAATACTTAGTTCTATAAATCATTGTCTATTCCAGTAAGTTTGAGAGTCACAAAATATCAATAAAATGTGACAATGTACCATACAAAAGTCGTGCTTTGTGGAATGTTTATTGTCGTAAGAAATGAGATCGGTGACCTGAGTTCAAATCCTGGACGATGCTATTTGCTTATCAATCAATACTAATACCCTGGAGAAAGGTATGAATCCATCTATTCCTCCCCATCTCCCTCTCTCTCTCTCTCTCTCTCTCTCTCTCTCTCTCTCTCTCTCTCTCGATCTATCTATTTCTCCAGCTATTGGTAGATAATAGAGCAGATTGGGTTCTTTAGCCTTGGTCTGGCGATAAGAAAACTCTGAATTCAAAACAGCTGTACTCCACTTATAAATTAACTTTGAGTCAAATCCTACGCGTGACAGATGGGTTTGATAAATACATACCAGATAAAAGTAAGTTTCATAGATATTTATGTAGACATTCTGCAAAGGGGTACTTTCTGAATTGGATTAGAACAAAGAGACAAATATACATTTGCTCCATTATATTATGATTATGGTAACGTTAATAGATGAGTGCACCCATGGGCGCCAATGTTTTGGAAATTGTTTCAAGAAAAAAATATTTTTGTTTAATTGTAAGTGCGTGGGAGAAAGATAGTTCCGCGGCGCAAAAACAGCGTCGTCCTTCCAGCAAAATTTAGTAAAAAACAATAAAAAAAAATGTCAAGTAGATAAATGTAGAATGGGAAAAATACACTTGAAAAAACATGGATAATTGTTACAATAAACGAACTTACAATAAACAAAGACAATAAAGGTTGAAAAATACATAAAGTCTTAAAGGAAGAACATATTACACGCTTATGAGTTTTCAAAATGTTGTTTTCGGTGAAGATCCTGTTTAAAATATCTTCCGGAAATTCCAAGACGTCATGAATTTAAAAAAAATAATCTATTTTTAAATTCTGTCCTTGTTGTGGCTGCTGCTGATGTTCTTTCTCCAAATCTTCTTCTTCTTCTTCTTCTTCTTCTTCTTCTTCTTCTTCTTCTTCTTCTTCTTCTTCTTCTTCTTCTTCTTCTTCTCCTCCTCCTCCTTCTTCTTCTTCTTCTTCTTCTTCTTCTTCTTCTTCTCCTCCTCCTCCTCCTCCTCCTCCTTCTTCTTCTTCTTCTTCTTCTTCTTCTTCTTCTTCAGTGATAAATGTGATAGAAAAGACAAAACGAAAAGACACGTTCTGAGCAACATACTTTTCTTCTTTTCTGTTCGCTTTACGTCTGACTTAGACAACTCCAAGAGTGAAGAGTGAAGGGGTGCTTCACTCTCCCCAGATCACCAGATGGGGAGTTATGGTTATCTGCGCGAAAAAATGGAAGTATTGGACTGAATTCAAAATCCCAATAAAGTTGTTTGCGTTCACTTCATACTAATGCCTTAGTACAAAATCGATCTTCTCCCCACCCCCAATTATGAGTAAAATTGTAGGGAAGAATGACATCCCTACTCTTCTAAAAGGAACCGGCCAGAACTCAAAACCAGAAACTAGCGTCCCTAATTTCTTAAACTCTCTAAACAGTGATGCATCTGTATGGAGGTAGATCTTGAATAGTGACCAGAGTCTGGCAAGATGTTCTTTGTAATTTTGGATTTTCTGTCCTTAGAGTTCAGCTGAGCGAGTCAAAATAGAGTTGATGGGGCGTCTACGTATCCCCTCCCCTGACAGCAAGTTAATTTCTTCTTTCATGCAGTTACCCCATTTCCTCAGAGAAAATGTTGACTTAGTCATAGATATCGATGGACTACCATAAGCCACTTCTACATTGAGAGACTCACTTCGATAACTGGAACTCAAATGACAAAAGTAGTTTTTACAAGCAGATAGACCCTTTTTTAGCAGCTAAATTTTTTAAATTGACTTTTCAAATGCATATCTTTCATTGGAAATTGAAGAAAACTAAAAATCAATAAAAATGAATACACATCTAGATTTATACCAATATAATAGAAAGTCCCGTTGACGGGGCTTAGAATGCACTGACTGTGTCCCCGTACAAAGATGTAAGAACCATTTTCCCACCAGAAAAAAAAAAGCGAAATCCTAGTTATGATACAAAACTGCATTTGATGGTGCTTCTCTATCTCCAATTCTTCAGAATTGACGATACCTGGTCAACTCTGACTTTGAGTAATAATTAGTATCTATAAGGGTCCCATTTATCGATCCAAAAAATCAGTTTAGATATTATTCGTATTCGTGTGCAAAAAAAAAAAAAAAGAAAAACTCTTAAAAACAACGACACAAAAATGTAAATATGAACGTACAATAAACGCGATTCCCAAACCGTTTGGCATAAAATAACCATTGGCGGGTTAAGATTCCATTAAAGTCAATCAATTAATTAATCAATCAATTGATCAATATAATAGATTTCCTTTTATCATTAAATGTGCACTGATGATTCACAAATAAACTATGAATACAATTTAGACAGTTTTTTAAAATTTGCTATCACCTCTATGGATAGACCTTTATTTTCAAGCTGCAGCTGTGTCTGTACTACCGTATGGCTGTATCCCTCGGAGAAAAAGCTTGATAAGAAATACTCAAGAATGCTTAGTGCTGTTTAAAACAAATCCTGGAAGCAGCACCCTACAAAGCAGCATTTGTACAGCAACTTTACTCTCATCTCACAAACTAAGTAAGGCGAACTCATAAGCGATGTTCTCCTATGGACTACTACACATGGACCCACCAATGTTATCTGACCAGCAAAAACTTACATTCATCAGTTCTGGGCTGATACTGCGTGTTGTCTAGAAGACATCTCAAGGGCGATGGCCACTAGGAACAGGTGACAAAAGAGGGAGTGAGAGAGGGGGAAATCTGTGCTATTGGTAATCGTTGATGATGATGATGATGATGATGATGATGATATGGACGTAGTAAAAATGGAAAAAAAAAACAGCTTTCACCTAGAACGAAAAGTTTCTCAGGTACATAGATTTGAATTTAGCGCGTGTATTTTTTCAATGCTCACTTTTTCATAGCCAGTATACCAAAGACTCAAAAAATGGTACTTGATTCTGCCTTGCTTGAAACTCAGCATTATAAGGTAAGGATCGAGGGTAAAGCGGAGCAATCCAGGGAAAAGTGTAGCACCCTCCCCTACACCTCGGTGTAGTAGCTATTGAAAAGGGAGTCTTCGAGTCACTCTCAACATGATAATTGAGGAAGAGTCTCTGTGGCATAATGACAAGAGTGCTGGACTGCGGCCTCGAAGAAAGAAAGTTTGCGCTCCAGTCTCAATGTTACATTCCTTTTCAGACTCTAGGGAAGGATATGTACCCTTTTTTTCCCCAGCTATGAGTTAAATAGTATCACTTCTACTATTTTACAAGTACTCCTATGTCTTTGTCATTAAATAACCCAGTTAGATATACCATTAATCAAAGAAACCAAAGCATTACAATAAAAGACAGGGACAATAGTTGAATCCAGATAAAAATAAGACAATACAAGATATGTCTCAAGTATTCCAACCTTTGTTTACGTTATAATCTTTCTATATTAAAGATCTAGTGGTATGTTAAATTAATGTGGAGTTAATTTTCATTAAATCTTGCAAACGAACTTCTGTAGTTGACAATTCTATATCAATATAATCAGGGGCGTGCGTTTCCTTAATATGTTGATTGGTTGCGTTTCACGGCATGTAAGCCCTTCTAGGTTATTTAATGCCAAATCCTGTTGAAACATATACATCAAATATATATATATATATATATGTGTGTGTGTGTGTGTGTGTGTGTGTGTGTGTGTGTGTGTGTGTGTGTGATTAGTAAAGAAATACTTTGTAGGTAACATTATAAAATTAGCTCAATCTTATTTGTAAAATAGTAACAAGAATTGCTATTTAACACTAATAGTTTTATTTGCACACAGTAAATGGTTTCAAGGACTGATTTGGTTTAGTTTGGTTTGGTTTGGTTTGGTTTGGTTTTATGGCACATTGACCATTGAAGGTAATTATTACCAAATATGTTTCTAAATAAACAGCTCTAATTCAAACAATTCAGTTTAACATAAGTATATTGTTACAATGTCAAAACAGTTCAATTTCCAACAATTCAGTTTAGTACACAAAAACAGTTCCATTTCAATCAATTCAGTTTAGCATAAGTACAGTTTCAATGTCAAAAACAGTTACATTTCAAGCAATCCAGTTTAGCAAAAGTACACAGTTTAGTTATATTTGACCCATAGATAGGACCCTAATAGGTGCTACCACTTCGGGACAGAGTGGACCTGGGAGCGATGGCAATGAAGAGGTACTCCGCATTTCTCAAAGCACCAACATTAATAGAACTTCACCATTAGATTGTTTAGTGTCATATACAGGATACTCGTTGGGGGAGTCTTACCCCTCTACAGAGCTGAGTCGGTGTATTCTGCAGCCCCTGCCGACTGGGCAATTCAAGTCTGTTCAACATTATTTATTCGTTTACACATAGTCAGGTGGTTCCAAGTATTACAATGTAATACTAATTTCATTTGGCATCATCAATTTGTTTGCAGGCAGTTAAATGATTTCAAGTATAGAAAATGATTGGGTCAGAATGGATCTGGGAGTAATGACAATGAAGGGGTACACCACATTCCTCAAAGCTCCAGAACTGAAGCCTTACCATCAGATGATGTAGCGTCATATCCATGACAGTCTTTGGGGTGGGGTTGGATCTTAATCTTCTACAGAGATGCAGCCCCAGTCAACGGCGCTGTTGTCCTTTATAGAGTCAAACTGTCTGATGTAGAGCTACCTGATTTGATATGAATATTTCATGTATCCGGAGAATTATTCTCTTCCCAATAAAAAAAGAAATCTTAAATTAGTAGACAATCATCATATCAATAGATAAGTAAAGTAAGGTTGTCGACCGTAGTCGAGGGTGACTCGAAGGCTCCCTTTTCGTTAGCTACTACATCAAGCTATAGGGAAGGGCGCTAATCCTTTCTCAGGATTGCTCCACTTTACCCTTGATCCGTACCTTATAATGCTGAGTGTTAAGCAAGGAAGCATCAAGTACCATTTTTTGAGTCTTTGGTATGACTCGACCTGGGATTGAACCTAGGTCTCCCGGGCTATTTGGTGAAAACTCTAACCATCATGCCAATGTCCGGTATATTAATCAATAGAAATTAATAAACTTGATGAATTGTAATCATCAGTTTAGCAAATAAATAAACAATCTTCATGAATGAATTTTTTCAAAAATCATGAATAAAATTAATAATCATCATGAATGAAATCTTTTAAAAATCGTCATGAATGAATCTTTTTTAAATGATCATGAATGAATTTTTTTTAAATGATCATGAATGAAATTTTTTAAAAATCATGATGAATGAAATTTTTTAAAAAATCATCATGAATGAAATTTTTAAAAAATCATCATGAATGAAATTGATAGACAATAATCTTTTTTGTTGTAAACGATCGTCATAATAATAGAGACCGGGGTTTAATCCCAGGTCGAGTCATACCAAAGACATTTTAAGAAATGTTACTTGATACCACCTTGCTTAACACTCTGCATTATAAGGTAAGGATCAAGGATAAAGTGGAGCAATCCAGGGAATGTGTAGCGCCCTCCCCTACACCTCGGTGTGGTAGCTATTGAAAAAGGAGCCTTCGGGTCGCCCTCGACTACAGTTGCCAACTGTACTTTTTACTTTAATCATCATTAGGGATCCATTTTGCTATAAGGCCTAACTGATCGTATAGAATTTGAATTTCCAGGATTAAAAAAATGTTGTGTGATTGATTAATTGAATATAACATGCCGACTTGTACAGGGTTAGTTTATGACTAAATGTTTAGGAATTACGTTAATTCTACGTTTATTTACATTTTTGTTGTTTCTTAAGATCTTTTTTAACATCGTCTTAAAGAATACGAATAATTTTCAAACAGATCCATTTGAACCATATATAGGACTCTTACAGACACGACCATTCCAGGTCAAAGTGGGTCTGGGAGTAATGGCAGTAACGTTGTACTCCCCAAACCCCAGATCTGTAGAACTGAAGCCTCACTATTAACTGCAGTTTAGTGTCATACCCAAAACACCTTATCTAAGGTGGGGGTCTTATTCCCCACAGCGGATACAGTCAGTACATTTTAAGCTGCACCGACAGGGTTTACCTTAAGCTTTATGATTTAGATGATTTGTGGAGGTGCCCGTGGTGTAATTGTTATCGTCGTAGGAAATGAACACGGTGACACGAGTTCAAATCCTGGACGAGACTGATTGCATTTCACATAGCACTAATACCTTTGGGAAAGGTATCAATCCAATTATTCTCCCTCCAACTATGGGTAAATAGTAGGACAGACTAGGTTCTTCAGCCTTGGTGAGGCAACTAGTCTAAGAGAAGGAAAACTCTGAATTAAAACCTGTTAAACTCCGCTTAAAAATTGACCTAGTGTCATATCCTGCCCGAGCGGAGGGGTTGGTAAATAGGATGATTTAGAGGATTTAAAGAAGTTTCAGAACAATCTCGACTTTTAGTGACAAAACAAGCAGATGAACAATGCTGTCTATTTATCCTGTAATATCAAACTATAGGTTAACTGTCGTTCTTCAGTTTTTAGTTGCGCATAAATTTTAACATTACATTTAAAACAAAATGATGTAGTGAATATTTGATTTAATAAAAAAAATAAGATTACTGGAAACCAAACTCTAATAATCAATTTAACAATTAATGAAAAAATTTCTAAAATCAAATTATAATTAAATACCATAAAACTCAGTTATAATAATAAAATTAAGTAAACCTGAAACATAAGAGGTGCATACGATAGGTTTCCAGACTTTTTTCGTATGGGCATTTAAAATTGTCGTAGACTCTTGAAAATTCAGTATGTTATTGCTATACATCTTATCAGATGACTGACCAATTTTTATGATTTCACGTTCAAATAAACAGCTACAGAAGGAATTCGAATACACCGTACTAAAGCCTGATTGTCACAGCTGGTGAATTTCAAAAATGCAATCTCACACTTTAGAGGAACGATATGCAATAAAATTTTGTTTTAAACTTGGAAAAAATGCCACAGAAACGTATGGAATGCTTCAGACTGCTTTTGGAGCATCTTACATGAATCGAGCATCAGTCTTTGAGTGGCATAAGAGATTCAAGGAAGGCAGGGAGTCTATGAGGGATCATGAGAGGTGTGGGAGGAGTAAGGAAGTCAATACACCAGAGTTGATTGGCCAAAGGGTTAGGGTTAGGGTTACTATGTTGAGGTTTTAAGGGAGTTCAGGAATAGATTCCGTCGGAAGAGGCCAACACTCTTCAAATCGGGTCAGTGGCATTTCCAGCAGGACAATGCACCTGTCAACAACTCCATCCTTGTCCCAGACAATTTGAGCAAGATGGGCATCAAGACAGTTCCTCACCGTCCCTATAGTCGAGACCTTGGTCCCCTGTGACTTTTGGTTATTCCCTAAGCTCAGAGACTGTCGTTATGAGAGAATTGAGGAGATGAAAAAGGCTGTGACGAAGGTCATTGACACGCTCACACAAGAGGACTTCCATGGGGCCTTCCAGAAGTTGTTAGAACGGTACAAAAAGTACATTGCAGCCAGAGGAGATAACTTCGAAGGGGACTAGAGTTTCATGTGTGTACTATCAATAAAAGTGTCCATACGAAAAAAGTCTGGAAACTTATCGTATGCACCTCGTATATTTATATCCATCAAACTAAATGTGCCTAACAGGAAAAAAGGTCCGTATGCATTTAGAAAGACGTGCATATATATATATATATATATATATATATATATATATATATATATATATTCTGTAGATATACTTATATAAAAATGTAACAAATTTTACGTTTCGTAGTTTTGATTATGCAAAAAGGTTTCGGGACGTTTTGGACTTTTAGCAATAAAACAAGTCAGATGAACAATGCAAACCATTTACTATGATATAATGGGATACAGTGAAAGGTTTAATAAGTAGAGTGTTCGCCACTGGATCGGGAGACCGGGGTTCAATGCCAGGTCGAGTCATATCAAAGACTCTAACAATGGTACTTGATGCTGCCTTGCTTAACACTCAGTATTATAAGGTAAGGATCAAGGGTAAAGTGGAGCAATTCAGGGTAAGGAGTAGTACCCTCCCATACACCTTGGTGTAGTAGCTATCGAAAAGGGAGCCTTCGGGTTACCCTCGACTTATGTCACCAATTTTACTTTACTACTTATATATATATATATATATCTATACATATATATATATACACAGAGAGAGAGAGAGAGAGAGAGAGAGAGAGAGAGAGAGAGAGAGAGATTCATATAGACTTTTTGATTGCTAGCTATTACTAATATCCTTTTCGACCACTTGTATTTAAACAATCTTTAAGAATTAAATGTTATTTCAATTTTAAAAATCATGAAAAATATATTAAGAAAATTGTCTCAAAATTCAAAAAATTATAAAACAATTGATAAATTCTTACTATTTAAGTCTTGAAATTATTTATGTTTATTATGTATTCATATGTACAATCTACGATAGAATTCAAACATATTTTCCAAATTTATACCAATCAACTATAAATTGGTTTGGTTTGGTTTCTTTATTTAATGGCATATCAATCTTTGTGGGTAATTCAATCCCAAATCTATCCTTGTAGAAGAACCGCAGTGATACTCTTTAATCTATGTTTGGGGGATTAGAGGGTTCATGCCTTTCTCAAAGATATTTGTTATAGCGTGACTGGAGTTCGAAGTTGCTTACAACGAAGTCCCAGTCTATCATGTTAACCTCTACGCCACGGAAACTCCCCCAGTTGCGAATTTATTTGCATAAGTGCATCTCATTGACATTCAAAGCGCAGATATTAGTATAAGTGACACGTTCTCTCATGTCCAGATGAACAAAAAGCATTCAACTTAGTCAGCGTAATAAGATCGACAATGTCTCTGTTCACTATTATTATGTTAAACAATGACATACAATTCAGTTTTTGTGGAAAGATGGACATTTCCTGGTGTGAAGCTTCTGTTTCAGAACAAGCTCCGTGCGTAAAATCAAACTAACATTCACAACTCGATTTTCTAGCAAGACCATATAAGATTTACATACATTTTTCGTTTCATATACATAAACACACACACACACACACACACACACACATATATATATATCTATATATATATATATATATATATATATATATATAATCTATTTCTATTTTAGGTTAATACCTAACTTTAACTTTGGCAGAGTGAAAAAAAAAAGATCTTGCTTGTGAATAAAATGCACAAATTGATATTTGGGAAAAAAATTCCATAAAAAAGAAAAGACTATAAACATATGTATTGTCTGAAAAAAAATCAGAAAATGTCGTAATGTCTCATATATCTATCTATCTATCAATCTATCATTGTGTGTGTGTGTGTGTGTGTGTGTGTGTGTGTGTGTGTGATTTTTTACCTTTGTAGGTAGCATTTTTAAACGAGTTAAATCTCATTTTTTGCACCCAATTAAATGGTTTCGAATATTGCAGTTTAACATTAGTAATTCTATTTATCAAGTATTCCTGTGCCATTTGATATTAAAAATTTGGTTACACACAGTTAAATGGTTTCAAGTATGGCTATTTAACAATGATAATTCCATTTAATATTAATTATAATCTCTTGTAAAAGATTAAAGTCTTCTTTTTGCCCAGAGATACTACCACTGCAGGCCAGAGTAGACTTGAGAGTAATTTTAATGAAGAAATACTCCGCATTCTCTAAACTTCAAGACTGGAATCTCACCATCAGATGCAGCTTAACGTCATACCAAGTCACTAAATGGTTTTCAAGAATTCCTAACACTAATAATTCTATTCAACATTAATCATTCCTTTGCTCACAGATTTCAAGTATATGAAATGATAAGATAATTCTATTTGACACATAGATGAGACACTAACAGGTACTGATACACTGGATCAGAGTGGAGCCGTGAATAATGGTAATTGAGAAGTAGTTTACATTCCCCAAAGCTCTAAGACTGGAACCTGGAGTATCATTTTTAGGACACCCGTTATAGATGGGGGTCTTACCCCTCTGCAGAGGATAGTTAGTGTATTCTAACAACCCCCAACCGTCTGGGTAGATGTGTCTTTTTGAAAGGTTTTAAACTCATTACGTCCTTGGTTATTCACTACAATTTCTCTTTAGAATTGATGATTGTCCACGTCAAAATGAAGTCTTGATTTTATAATTCTATTTAGAAAATATGATTTAACTGAATAAGAAGTATTTTGAAGGGAATGAGATGCTTCTTTAAAATAATTAACAAACATTGACGCTGTAGAATCATTCACCCCATTTACTGGTAAAGCTAATCGACTCCATTATGACATCATCACGGAACGATCTTGTTCGTTATAGGAAATATTCACCAAATTTTTTCAGTCACCTTTAGAAGTATCTTCAATATCCATCTGGAAGTAAAGAAAGTCTTGGGTCATCAGAAAAGATATTCTGGAGGAAGCGGTTAAAAGTCAATAAATTCCTTTCTATTAGCCTCAACAGTTGATACTGTCTTGTACAAACATTACTTGAAAAGCTATTTTTCCTGAGATCTCTCGAGAGTATGAGAACTTTTCCTTTATTTAAAATAAGATTCTTGAATAAAAACGTGAATGTTAGAAGCAATTTTGCCAAATTTCCTTTTATCTCTTAATTTAAGGAGCTTTTTTTTATCTTTCAAATGCGATATTTCTAATTTCTCTTGATTTGGTTTGGTGTCATTGTTAAATGGCATATAAACCTTTGTGGGTTATTCCATGCCAAATTAAACCTTGTAACAGGACGGCAGGGCAACTATTTAAGCTGGGAGGATAAGGAGTTTTATACATTTTCCAAGGGAATTAGATCCGATAGTAAACGCAATAGCGCGACTGGAGTTCGAACTTTCTTACTTCGATGTCGCAGTCCAGCATGTTGACCACTACGCCATGAGGACTTCCTTCTTGTTTTGTGATTGACAGTTCTCTGAATAATAGTCAATGAAATATCCAAATTTCTGTCATTTTGTCCTTGATGGTTCTGAATCTACGATCTTCATCATCACTATCATCATGCTCATCAGAGCGTGCTAACAGCGTGGACTCTCTCTCTCTCTCTCTCTCTCTCTCTCTCTCTCTCTCTCTCTCTCTCTCTCTCTCTCTCTCTGTGTGTGTGTGTGTGTGTTCTTCTTTATCGGTCATTGCTCTTGTCAAGTTAAAATCCAATATCCAAACAATGCTGGTAAAAAGTCAATTTTTTTGTTGAAGAATGTCGCTTGAGAGTTCGTCTTTACTTCACCAGTAATATCCATCATGTCTTTCTCGTCTAACTTAGATAGTTCGTGAGAAAATAGCTATCAGCAAACAGCATTCTCGTGTAGGTTCATAAGAGTCCAAGTTGTGCAATCATACAATAGTACTTACATGGCTATAGCTTTAAAAATTCCTGTTTTATTTTATCTAAGAGATTAGATTTCTAAATGGCCGATAATCTGTCAATAACAACCCATGCTTTCCCGATACGTTTGTTATGATTTCTTTCATTTGATGAGATATTGCTACCAAGGTATATGAACTGGTCTACTAATTACGGAGGTTTTCCATTCAATGAGGTGATGGCAAAATCTTCACCATAAAGTAAGATAATCTTTTTCTTTTTAAAGGGAGAAAACTACATAATTCTTTTAGTTGAAGCACTATGCTTAAAATGAATAGATCAGATTTTTTTTCACTAATCATATCTATAAAGAATGAGACCAAACGAAACAACATGTGGATTGTTGGAAAGAATTGAATTCTTCAGTTGAGTTTCCAGGTATGTATTTACCAAAGACCAGGTTCCCTAACCAAAGCTAATGAACTCAATCTGCCCTATTATTTACCCATAGTTAGAGGGGGAACAGATGGATTCATGACTTTCCCAAAGGCATTAGCACAAAGTGAATCGCAGAATTTGAACTCGAACAGGCGATGCTATTTTCTACGTTCTTGAAAGCTACACTAAGTGAGCTTCTCTTCTAGTTTTTCTCTAAGTGTTCAAGTTCAAGTGGTGCAGTCATACAGTAGTACTGACACAGCTACAACTTGGACGTATTCCCGTTTTATTCCCTCTAAAAGATCAGATTTTCATATAGTCTCTGACCTGTCAACAGCATTCTGTGCTTTACCTATACGTATATGGTCATCGCTTTCAGTAGATGAGATACGGCTACGAGGTATATGAACTAGTCAAATTTCTTAGGCTTGCCATTGTTCATGCCTGTCATCATGTCTGTCACTCATCCAGATGAATCTGCATTAAACAAGTTTTTACAGGTTTACTAATCCTAAATGCCAGGATTAAAATGTAGATTTCGATTACAGCAAAAATGGAACTTCATAGCGAGATATTTGCTCGCGCAATAGCGTTAATATAATATATAATTACGATGATAAAGCATTTCCGATCCAATAATCGTTAGTGATGATGCTTAGCATTTAAACTTTGAGGGATTACTGAATTTTTAAATTCTATAAAAGTACAAAAATCGTTCAAAAAGTTCTAAGCTTCAACCAGAAACTGAAGTATAGCTATACATTTTTGTTGTGACGACACACTCCCATTTCTTATGAAACTAGAAAAATCTGAATTAGCTTTTCTAGTTTCATAAGAATTAGTAGTGTGTTGCCACTACAGAAATATTTAGCTATTCTCTTCTTTATGGGTGAGGCTTAGAACTTTTAGAACGACCTTTGTACATCCGCATACTGATGTGTTTGCAATTTACCCTACAACATAAATTCAATAAAAAGAATTCGATATCAAAGCTTAATGGTCTCTGAAGGCAGCCTTTAATAATAATTATTATTATCATTATTATTAAATCATTAGAGTTTTTTTTATATCAGCGTTAGCTGATGGTCTTTCACTGGAGTTTGAGTGACAGCAAGTTTCCTCAAGTCTCCAGGACTCTTCTTAGTATTCTGGCCGTTCTCAATAGTGTAGTAGTTTGGATGGTCTCCACTAGTCCGCCAACTTCCAAGTCCTCCAGTCCCTTTAGTAATCCTTTAGTCACTGTTCCAAACGCACCAATTACAATTAGTATAATTGTCACCTGCATTATTATTATTATTATTTGCAACAGAATAGCAAGTGTAGGTTATTTGGAGACAAAGATGAAACGGTTAATCACATAATACGCGAATGCAGTAAACTAGCGCAGAAGGAGTACAAGAGTAGGCATGACTGGGTAGCAAGGGTGAACCTCTGAGAATGGTGCAAGCAATTGAAATTTGACTATACTACCAATTGGTATAAGCCAGAATCTGTCCTGGAGAATGAGACGCATAAGATTCTCTGGGATTTTGAGATACAAACGGATCGCCTAATCCCGACCAGATCTACTGTTAAATTACAAGAAAAAAAAAGAGAGATCTTACCATCTAGTGGATTTAGTGTAGTGTAAAGAAAAGAAAGCGGAAAGATAGACAAGTACTTGAACCTTGACAGAGAACACAAAAAAAAAAAATCTGTGAAACATGAGGTTGACGATGATACCAATTGTAGTTGGAGCGCTTGGACCGGTTCCAAAAGACTTGGAAAGGGGATTAGAAGAATAGAAAATCAGATGAGAATGTCGACCATCCAGATTACAGTATTGCTGAGATCAACATAAATACTGAGAAAGGTCCTGGAAATCTGAACAGACTTGCTGTCACTCAAATTCCAGTTAAAGCTTATCAGCTAACCCTGGTGTGAGAAACTCGCCAAGAGTAAAAAACAGAAAATGTAAATACAGAAAACACATACAAAATATTTGAGAAAGTAAGAATTTCCTTAAAATACAAGGATGGAGAACGAGGAAGAGAATGTTGACAAAATATTAGATGATGTTAGCACTAATAAAAATAAGATACCTAGAAAATAAGTAAATAAAAGGGTGGGTGAATTATATGAGCCACCCTCTTTAACAAGGATGTGATTTAAAAAAGCAAAATTGGTTTAACTGGCCCACTGGGAGTGTCAGTTTCGTTCGTCTAGCGACTCAAGGTGAAACTAGCCTGTTCCAGAGTCACACAACAGTCACAAGGGAATCTTAAACGCTGAATCTATACTTACTTCAGTTCCCACACATACGGGCGCGGTTAGTTTGGTAAGCACACCTGCACTGAAGTGCACATGACACCCTGATCATAAACAATCTGAATTGTATCCCAGCACATAGGTACACTGTATCCTAAAGACATATATACTATACTGTTGAATAATAGGTATCATTTACATAATTCGACTTAGATGAATAACTGTTTTATATTAAACGTAATGTAAAAGAGAAAATTTAGATGCCGCAACCTTAGATTGTCTTTAAAATTGTTGTTTACTCAATCGAGACCTTGCCCAGTCGGCGGGGCTGTAGAATACGCCAACTGCTTATCTGCAGAGGGGTAAGACCCCCTGCCAACGAGTGCCCTGGATATGACGCTAAAGAATATAATGGTGAGGTTCCAGAGACACAGGAGCTTTGGGGAATGCGGAGTACCTCTTCATTGCCATTGCTCCCAGGTCCACTCTGGCCCGGAATGGTAGCAACTGATAGGGCCCTAAGGGTTAAATGTGCTGGACAACTTACTGCATACTTATGCTAAACTGAATTACAACTGTTTGACCAAACTGAATAGCTTGAAATAGAAATGTTTTTGACAATTAAATTGTACTTACATTTAAACTGCGTGTTTATGCTTAACTGAATTATTTGAAATGGAACTGTTTTTCACATTGAAACTGTACTTACTCTAAATTGAATTAATATAGAACAGTTTTGACATTTAACTGTGTGTAAACAAAATCTGTACTTATACTAAACTGAATTAGCTGAATTAGAACTGTTTTGACAATTAAACTGTGTACTCATGCTAAACTGGATTGTTTGAAATAGAGCTGACTATTTGCATAAAAATGGATTTGGTGTTAAATAACCAACAAAGGTTGATATGCCATAAAACCAACGAAACAACCAATCAGATGAGACCACCTGTCAATTTTAATGTTGTATGTTTGCATAGGAACAAAAATGGGATTTTCTTTTTTGATGACATATCAACCTTCGCCAGTTATTTAATGCCAAAGCCATTCTTGTAGGAGAATAATAGCGGCATGACATTTCCCATAGCAGGAGGGTTCATGCCTACTCCAAGAGTATCAGTGAACGCAATCGCACGAGTTGAGTTCGAACTCGCTTTTTAATTTGTCCCTTGTCCAGCACGTTAGCCTCTCTACGTTACGGGGACTTCGCCAATTTTTAGGGTTTGGTTTGGTTTCTTTGTTTAATGGCATATCAACCTTTGTAGGTTATTTAATGCCAAAGCTATTCTCCTAGAAGAACAGTAGTGGTACTATTTAACCCATAGCTGGGAGGATAAGAAGGTTCATACCCTTCTCAAGGGTATTTGTCCGAAAGTGAACGTAATAGCGCGACTGGAGTAGGAACTCGCGTACTACGATTCCACTGTCCATCGCTTTAACCATTACACCACAAGGACACCCCACTATTTTTTAGACAACATATGAAATTGAAACCTTAAACTCACTAAATAATATTGTCATCAAAGAGTTTTTTGCTTTGTTTTTTTGTTGTTGTTGTTTTTTAATTCTTATTTTGGGTTTTTTATTTTTATTTATTCATTTATTTATTTATCTATTTTTAGAAGAAAGACAACGAATGAGAAACAGGTTACTTGGAGAATCATCATCATCATCATGTCGCGCCATCAGCACGGATATCCCTGACCCTTTCTCGCCACTCTTCTCTATCGTCCATTGCTTCCGGTAGGTCTTCAGGACTACATCCCGTATCGGCACAGAGCTATTGTATGTAGGTTCAAGCTGGTCGTCCTGCCTTTGCTCATCCATGTGAAGTGGTCCACAGGAGTACATCACTTATGAGTGCGACCTTACTTCTCCAGCAGTTTCCCGGATGTCTGGTTCGTCTAACTTTGATAGTTTTTGTGATGGGTGGTAAGTGGCCGTTCAACTGCTTGGAGAATACACAAATAAAAAAAAGAGCATCTAATTGAAAATTTATATGCAATAATAGAATATTTACACTGTTGTTGGTCTCCTGCACAGATTATAGAATTTCGCATCGTGTCGCTCTTTAAAACGCGAGAAAATCATAAAAATGGATTAGGAATTTACTTGCGAACAATCTCTAACTAATCTCATAAGTTTGATCAATAATTGGGGTTGGGTGTAATATACATTAACTCTAGAATGGTTGATTGATAAACTGATTCATTTTAAAGGCACGTCAACTCGTCTAGGGTTATTTTATGCCTAGAGATTAGGGAATTGCGTTCATTGTTTGTTTATTTTGTTGTTTCTTAAAAACTATTAAAATATCTCTACCTAATGCTAATAATTATATGGCTTCATGCATTTGTTATATAATAGCCGAGGGATTTCGGTTCATGCCTTTGAGTTTAGTTAGGCTGAGAACCTTTCGGCTCAGCACATGGGTTAGTTAGGTGCCACATTGAGGCAGGTGTTAACGCGGGCGTGCACGGACGGATGGAGGTGTCACTCAGATGTTATAATAGTCCGAGACGAAACGGCGTGACAGGGTGCGGGTGACGTCACGTACCGGAAGCGCGTGAAGGTTTGTGTGAGAATCTGAAGAAAGTCAGAGTTGAGAATTAGACGCCAAACGAGAAGGATCGACTTTTGGAGCTCGCAGACGCGAGGCGAACGTGCGCCCTATGGGGGGCCGAACGAGATGAGGGCCGCAGAAGATGGGGGCCAAATCAATAAGACAGCATAGAAGATTGTGTCTCTCCTCCTTACGTAGAAACCTTTAACTCAAAGTTAATAAAAAGGTTTCGTACCTGAACAAGAAGTCGTTACGTGTTTTCGAATATTGAGATTCCTATGTTCTATCGTAATGAACATTCGATGTCTATTTTACCCATTTTGCACATGGCCATATTCGTGTATATGGCTATGTAACACATTTATTATAATAATAGTCATTTGTTTGCACAGTTATATGGCATCAATTATTCCTATCGAATACAAATAGACAGATCTATTTGACCCATAGATAGAACCCTAACAGGTACTACCACGCCCAGTCAGGGTACTCCTCACTTCCCAAATTTTAGAACAGTAGCCTCTCGTACAGCAGTTTTGAATCATACTTAGGACACTCTTTTTTGGAAGGTGTTACCCTTCTGCTTAATTTTTCAATTTCAGACGTTGTCTTAACATGTTCAATTAGTCACAGCTCATCTAAAGGAAACATTGTCAAGTTATATGTTTTAATAGCTTTAACCCAAAAGTTCGCTGTTACTTAGATAAGGGAATTGTTTAATGACAATTTAATTGATTAATTGATTGATTTTAAACTATGACATCATCAGTAACGGGTTTATTGATTGATTGGTTTTCACAGCATGTCAACTGTCTAGGATTATTTCATACCTTGAAGTTATGGAATCGCGTTCAATGTACGTTCATATTTACATTTTTTGGCTCATTGTTTCTTTTTCCTTTTTTTTTTTTTTTTTTTTTTTGTAAACGGTCCAATCGAATACGAATACTTTTTGAACAGATCTATTTGAGCCATAAATAGGACTCTAACAGGTACTACCAATCAGAAAGGATGTGTATTGGCAATAAAGGAATACTTCACACTCCTCAGATCTCCAGAGCTGGGGCATTGATTTCAGATGTAGTTTAGTGTCATACTCAGGACACCGCCATTTTTTTTTTTTGTTGTTGTTGGATGGGTCTTTCTCCTACGCAAATAGTAACATTATTCTAAGACCCACCGACGGAATGGACTGCCCGTATAGTATATTTTTCATATGAATTGTTAGGAATCTACTCCTAATTAAAGCGGAAAAAACGGTGATTTACGATATATGATAAACAGATTTTTGTGTAATTGATGTTGCAAATGTATATCATTATTATTATTTTACTCTTCTGAGAGTTTTTCACATCAACATTAGCTGGTGGCTTTCAACTGGTGTCTGAGTGACAACAAGTCTCCTCAAGTCTCTCGGACCCTTCTCAGTATTCTGGTCAATCTCAACGATGCTATAGTTTGGATGGTCTCCACTCGTTCTCTTATTTCCTAGTCCTCCTTTGGTGACTGTGCCGAGAGCGCCAATTACGACTGGTATCACCGTCACCTTCATGTTCCAGAGTTTTTTCAACTCTCTAGCAAGGTTTAGGTACTTATCTCTCTTTTTGCTTTCCTTCAGTTTTACCCAGTGGTCAATCGGAACGACAAAGTTCACTATTCGACAGGTTTTTTTTTTTTGTTTACTATCAATAAGTTTGGTCGTCCAGCTGAGATTAGATGATCTGATTGTATCTCAAAATCACAAAGAATTTTGTGTCTCATTTTCTAGGACGGATTCTGTGTCATGAATATATAATTTGATCGTTTAGTCAAATTTAAACTTCTGACACAACTCCCAGTGGATCGCTTTCCCCACCCAGCCGTGTCTAATCTTATACTCTTTCTGTGCTAATTTACTGAATTTGCTTATTATATGATTGATCGTTTCGATTCTGTCACTACATCTGCTATTTTGTTGCGTCCTGTCTATTTTTGCTTTGACATAGTCTTTATTGCGTTGTCTTGTGCTACTATCAGAAGAGATTCAGTTTCACCCTTTAAGTTTTTCTTTTCTTAGTCATGTCCAAGTTTTCTCGTTTGCTTGTTTGCCGCTTGAAATATCCATACAGTTGTTTCTCTTCCCATTTATTATTTCTAATTATTTATTTTCTGTTGATGCTTGGGTTGTCTGTATTGTATCTGATCGCTGTAATCAGTCTTCCGCAGAACTTTTTTTATGGTTGTTGTTGTTGTTGTTGTTGTTGTTTGCAGTACCTCTTTGGGCATCTCTTTTTTTTTGCTCTCTTCTCATGTAAACCTTTAAAAAACGATTTTTAAAAGAATCTTTGCACAAAACATATACAATGTTAACACAATATTTAAAGGGGAGAAATGACTAACGTGACGATTTGTAAGATCGTAGTAAGCGAGTTCGAAATCCAGTCGTGCTATGACGTTCACTTTTGAACTAATACCCCTGATGAAAGGTATGAACCCCCTTATCCTCTCAGCAATGGGTTAAATAGTACCAAAAGTGTTCTTCTATAAGAACGGTTTTAGCATTGAATAACCCGTGAAGGCTGATATGCCATGAAACATAGAAATCAAACCAATATCTATTTACAGATGAAATTCTGTTATATAATTCATCCAATAGTTCCCTTACCCAGTTCGTTGGGGCTGTAGAATACACTGACTGCTCCTCTGCAACGAGTGTCCTGATATATGACACTAAACCATCTGATTGTGACATTCCAGTGATACAGGAGCTTTGGGGAATGCGGAGTATCCATTCATTGCCATTGCTTCCAGGTCCACTCTGGTCCGGAATGGTAGCAACTGATAGGGCCCCATCAATGGGTTAAATAGAACTAAACTGTATACTTATGCTAAACTGAATTGTTTGAATTACAACTGTTTGACTAAACTGAATAGCTTGAAATAGAAATGTTTTTCACAATTAAACTGTACTTACATTTAAACTGCGTGCTTATGCTTAACTGAATTATTTGTTTTTCACATTGAAACTGTACTTACACTAAATTGAATTGTTTAATATAGAACAGTTTTGACAATTAACTGTGTGTAAACAAAATCTGTACTTATACTAAACTGAATTAGTTGAATTAGAACTGTTTTAACAATTAAACTGTGTACTCATGCTAAACCGGTTTGTTCGAAATAGAGCTGACCATTTGCATAAAAATGGATTTGCCGTTAAATAACCCACAAAGGTTGATATGCCGTAAAACCCAACCAATCAACCAACTAACCAATAGTTCCCAAAAATGCCCTCTTAAATTTGTTTTCTGATCTTTATTTCTGAATACAATTCAATTTTTTTACTCTATTTCTGTTTTTGATCTGATTAGGCAATTTGTTCCTAAATTATATTACTCTATCAGCAAAAAAATCCAATGAGATAATAAACATTGCTTTTGAAATCTGCTTTGACAATGAATTCTCTGTTCAAGAAATATTCTAAAAATCTTTCCATGATAAGAAATTACATGAATTATTTTGAAAGTGTCAATTGGATGACCACTAATTTTTCTTTCTTGTAAATTAGTAGGTCTTTATTTCTCCCATTTCTACCAGTGACTTTAATCATTCTCGTTTCTTTTTGTTTTGTTTTTTTTTTTTTTTTGGAAGTTTTGTCACTCTTCTTTGCTTGTCTTCCAATCTTAATATAACTCCCCAATTTTCACTGAAACCCAGGCCTGAGTACAATATGAAGACCCTGACCGTTGGCAAACACTCTACCACTAAGCCAATGAGCCGGTCAAAAGATGAATAATGATAAGACAAATTGGAATATTTCTTTTGTATCATTTGTTTTTAGATTATTCCCAACTAGTTTCAAACTTGGGTCATTGTTGTAGTAATTTACTATGCTTTTTTTTTTGCTTTGATGTGGCACAAGGTCATAGGAATGGGGCACCCAATGATACCTTGGGTCATAGCCAGGAGGAAAGTACTTTTGTGAAAAATGTTTTTTTATGATGTTTTTTCATAAAAGTTTTTAAAAAGTTGAAAGAAGCAACGAAAAATGATTTGGTAACAAATTATTTTCTGGTATCCAGGTGTCTTCTCCAATGGCCCTGGAGACCGGTGTTCAATCCCAGGTCGTCATACCAAAGACTCAAAAATAATACTTGATACCTCCTTGCTTAACACTCAGCATTATAAGGTACGTATCAAGGGTAAAGTGGAGCAATCTAGGGAAAGGAGTGGCAGCTAATGAAAAGGGAGCTTTCGGGTCGCCCCCTCGACTACGGTCGTCAACTTTACTCAGTTACTATATCTTTAAAACAACATTTGCCTCCCTTGAAATATTTATGTTTACTTTTAAGCATTATAACCAATTCAGTGAGGCATATAAAAACATCAGACTAGTTTATGAATATTAATACTCTTTACAACTCAGGTGGCTTGCAAAACAAGATTTTTTATGATATGGAATTCATAAAAAATTTGTTAAAGAGTACTTTGAATTCTGATCATTTCGAGGCATTTATTCTAATTATACGCAGGAAAACACATTCTCCACAGTAATGGAGTACTCTTTTATGACCATTACTCCTCAATATACTCTCTATCGGAATGTTAGATCCTGTTACGGTCACATCTATGGGTCAAATAGATCAATTATTCGTATTCGATAGGGACGTGTGCAAAATAAATAAATAAATAGAATAAAATAGAATAATAAAATAAATGAATAAAATATTCTTAAGAAACAATAAAAAATATAAGCATGAATATACAATGAACGCTACTCACAAAAAAAGTTGGCGACCGTAGTCGAGGGCTAAACCGAAAGCCTCTTTTCAATAACTACTACGCCAAGGTGTAGGGAAGTGCGCTTCTCCTTTCCCTGGATTGCTCCACTTTTCTCTTGAAACGAACCTTATAATGCTGAGCATTAAGCAAGGAGGTATCAAGTACCAATTTTTGAGTCTTTAGTATAACTCGACCTGAGATTGAACCCCAGTCTCCCGGACCAATGACAAACACTCTACCGGGCTGGTCAAAAGATGAATAATGATAAGACAAATTGGAATATTTCTTTTGTATCATTTGTTTTTAGATTATTCCCAACTAGTTTCAAACTTGGGTAATTGTCGTAGTAATTTACTAAGCTTTTTTTTTGCTTTGATGTGGCACAAGGCCATATGAATGGGGCACCCTATGATACCTTGGGTCATAGCCAGGAGAAAAGTTCTTTTGTGAAAAATGTTTTTTATGTTTTTTCATAAAAGTTTTTAAAAAGTTGAAAGAAGCAATGAAAAATGATTTGGTGACAAATTATTTTCTGGTATCCGGGTGTCTTCCCCAAATCTTTATATATCTGCTCTAATGACACCTGGCACTGAGCTCTCCAATTAAGGAGGTATATGTTAAGCATGAGGTGGGAGTTAAATTAACTGAGACTACATTGTTTATTTGTTTATCTAGTTGTTTATGTATATATTTACCAACCCCTCCGCATGGGCAGGATGTGACACAATGTCAATGCATACATACCAACCTTTTTTTGCTTGCCAATAAATCGTTTGTAGTCAACCTATCATTTAAACGATATAAATTTAAACTTTGACAAATCCATTTTCTGTGAAACTCCAGTTTTACAGTGGTAACAATTTCCGCCTACGTAATCATATTTACCCAACCCCTCTGCTCGGGCAGGATATGACACAAGGTCAATTTTTAAGCGGAGTTTAACAGGTTTTGAATTCAGAGTTTTCACTAGTTGCCTCACCAAGGCTAAAGAACCCAGTCTGTCCTACTATTAACCCCTTGCAGAAGGGAGAATAATTGGATTCATACCTTTCCCAAGGGTATTAGTGCTACGTGAAATGCAATCAGTCTCGTCCAGGATTTGAACTCGTGTCGCCGTGTCCATTTCCTACGACGATAACCATTACACCACGGGCACCTCCACAATTTCCTACGTAATAGTGAAGAAGCTGCCACCTACAAAGTATTTTCAGGCAAAATAGAGTGCTTAATGCAAAGGTTCAGTGGTGACTATTTTCCACTCTCTAACAGTCACCACTGTAATCAACAGGCGAAATGGAATTGCTAAAGTTCAAATTAGATGCATTTCTTGTATTACGTCAGTAATCCACGTTGAGGCGTTGTAGATCCCTCAGGAGTCTGGTTCTTTTTTTATTCGGATCTAAACTCTTGGCAATTCAAATCCCTTTGCTTAACCAAAATGTCATTTTCAATTACTGGTGTTGGATATCAGAAAAAAAATCTTACCGGAAGTATAGACTCAGACGGTGTGTCCCATTGATTCATATCCGATTTAATACAGCCCACTTAGGTAGGACAAGCCACCCATGTCTCTCAGGAATATTAATTTTTACTGCTTATGAAAGAGGGGGGTTAATATATATCAGGTCACTCCTCAAAAAGAAATATTTCAATTTTTTTAACCGTGGGTTTGAAAATTTAACTCATAGCCGTGACAAATTAAAGATTTTGTTGGCCGAGGTGGCCATACCCCCATATCTGCCATGCATCCAAGACTGTTTTCTATTGCTGTGATAAGGCTTTTGGGTTGGTTTACTATTTTTCCTCTTTAAAATGAAGTAAAGTTCAAAAATCTATTTAGTTTTGTTACTGTAGTTCTATCTTTACCGGAAATTGGTCTAATGGTTAAGGTGTTCGCCAATGGCCCGGGAGACCTGAGACGAGTCATACCAAAGACTCAAAAATAGTACTTGATGCCTCCTTACTTAACACTCATAGGGTGTCCTCGTGGTGTAATGGTTAAATCGATGGACTGCAGAATCGTAGTAAGCGAGTTCGTACTCCAGTCGCTCTATTACATCCACTTTCGGGTAAATACCCTTGGGAAAGGTATGAACCCCCTTATCCTCCCAGCTATGGGTTAAATAGTACTACTTCTGTTCTTCTAGGAGAGTGGCTTTGGCATTGAATAACCTACAATGGTTGATATGCCATTAAACAAAGAAACTGAACCAAACTAAACCTTAACACTCATAATTATAAGGTACGGATCAAGTATAAAGTGGGGCAATCCTGGGAAAGGAGCAGCGCTCTCCTAACATCTTGGGGTGGTAGCTATCGAAAAGGGATCCTTCAGGTCACCCTCGACTATGGTCGCCAACTTTACTTTAGTTCTATGTTATTGAGAAAGCCGAGGTCAGCATCACAGATGTCAACTGCAATCTTTCTTTTCTTATCTTTTACGTTCAGTTTTATCTTCATCATATCTTCTAACCGAAATGAGGTGGGTTTCCGAGGCGAAATGGCAAACGTTTTGGACTGCGGGCTCGAAGTAAGTGAGTTCGAACTCAAGCTGCGCTATTAAGTTCACTTTCAGGCTAATACCCTTGGAAAGATATGACTCCCACCGTATCCTTCTGATTATAGGCTGAATAGTATCAACAATCAATCAACCAACCAACTAACCGAAACCCCTCTTTATTTTTTATTTATTCATTAATTTCTTTCTTTTTTTTAATTTTTTTTTTTTTTTTTTGGTAGTGTTAATCTAATCAACCGC
Source organism: Sepioteuthis lessoniana (assembly GCA_963585895.1). Lineage (NCBI taxonomy): Eukaryota > Metazoa > Mollusca > Cephalopoda > Myopsida > Loliginidae > Sepioteuthis > Sepioteuthis lessoniana. The sequence continues at coordinate 75,288,285 of OY757909.1, forward strand.
TCCGCCGTGAAGGTCAGTTTTTAAGCGGAGTACAGCTGGTTTGAATTCAGAATTTTCCTTCTCCTAGACTAGTAGCTAAATAACCCAGTTTTCCCTACTATTTATCCATAGCTGGTAGAGAGAGAACAGATGAATTTATGCCTTTCACAAGGGCATCAGCACGAAATGAAAGAAAAAAACCCAACCTGTCCAAGATTTCTAGTCGGATCACCGATTTTATTTCCTGCGAGGCAAAGGGTACCTCTTTGTTTTTTAGCAGTAGTTGATGGGAGGTGAGGGAAAATGATAACTGACTGATTGATTTTAACGGCATGACATCCTGTCTAGAGTTATTCTATGCCTTCGGGTTAGGGAATCGCGCATATTTTGCGTTCATATTTACATTTTTGAGTAGTTGATCCTTAAGAATCTTTTTTTGCTTATAGTTCTATCGAATACGAATACTTTTTAGACATCTACCTGACGTGGATGCCGGGGAAGCCCAAGGTTCGCTTCACGCGGCCACACTGACATATTTGTACTCCTCGAGCCTCGTGGAGACGGTTCCTTTAAGCTCTAACCCTCTTTGGAGGGAAGGGGGTTATCGTATGGCACCTGAGGCACATCTTTTTAAGGGAATGCCAACGGGGCTTGAGGCATTTGGGGGGAATGTCGGGCGTGTCTGGGTTACGGCTCTGTGCCTGGACCCACCTTAAAAAAGCCTTGTGCCACACTCGCGTGTTAGATTGGTGGATCAACAAATCTCTGACCCATCCTATTTACCCAACCCCTCCGCTCGGGCTGGATATGACACAAGGTCAATGATTTTAAGCGGAGTTTAACAGGTTTGAATTCAGAGTTTTCCTTCTCCTAGACTAGTTGCCTCAACAAGGCTGAAGAATCCTAGTCTGCCCTACTATTTATCCATAGCTGGAGGGAGAATAATTGGATTCATACCCTTCCCAAGGGTATTAGTGCTATGTGAAATTCAATTATTCTCGTTCAGGATTTGAACTCGTGTCGCAGTGTCGATTTCCTATGACGATAACCATTACACCACGGGCACCTCCTAAAATCTCTGACCCATAGACGATGTTCTAGCTGGAACTCCAACTCTGGCTCAGATTAGATCTGGGAGTGATGGCGACGGAGGAGTCCTTCATACTCCCCCAGATCTCTAGAACTGGACTCTTACTCTCAAATATAGTTCAGTATCATACTAAGAGCACCCCCTTTGTGGGGGTCTAAAACCTTTGCAATGGATTCAGGGAGGTTGGATTTCTTGTTAAAGAAGAGTATTCTCGAGTCATTTAAAAAGCTATTGCTGTTTAGTTTTCTACTTCCTATTTTTAAAATTAGAATTGGCAAAGTATTTCCATCATAGACTCAAAGTCTCATAGAATTTTGTTTCATTCGCTTGGACAAATTCAGGACTGCGCATTTACCATTTGTAAGTGTGATCAAATTTCAGTCTCTTGCACAATTCCCAGTGGATCTTTTTCCCCACCCAGTCATGCATGTTCTTTTATTACTTTTAGATGAGCTTGCTGCATTCGTTAGTTATTTGATAAACCGTTTTATCTGTATCACTACACAGTATACACTTGCTATTCGCTTGCATATTGTCAATTTTTGTTTTTATTATTTACTCCTTGAGTTTTTCACTTCAGTTTGAGCTGATGGTTTTTCACTGGAGTTTGAGTTACAGCAATTCTCCTCAAGTCTCCAGGACTCTTCTCAGTATTCTGGCTGTTCTCAATAATGCTGTAGTTTGGATGGTCTCCACTCATCCTCTAACCTCCAAGTCCTCCAGTCCTTTTAATAATCCTTTGGTAACTGTACCAAAAGCACCAATCACGATTGGTATAATTGTCACCTTCATGTTCCATAGTTTTTTCAATTCCTTAGCAACGTCGAGGTATTATTATTATCATTATTATATAGCAAATGGTGGAGTGAGTTTTTCATACCAGCATTAGCTGATGGTGTTTCATTGAAGTCTAAGTGACAGCAAGTAACCTCAAATTTCCGGGACTCTTCTTAGTATTTGTAACGATACCGTGGTCTGGATGGTCCACTTTGTGATTAACCGGAACAGAAAAAATTACCTGAGGACATTTTCTTTGTCTCTTGCAAATTAACACCAGATCTTGTTTAATTCAATTAACACCAGATTTATTTAATTCAATTAACACCGGATCTTGTTTAATTCAATTAACACCAGATCTTATTTAATTCAATTAACACCAGATCTTATTTAATTCAATTAACACCAGATCTTGTTTAATGCAATTAACTCCAGATCTTGCTAATTAACACCAGATCTGTTCCTCTTGCCGGAATTAAATGATCTATTTCCCAAAGTTTCAATGAATTTTTATGAGTCTCATTCTTTAGGACGGATTCTGATTTGGTAATATATATCAATATGTATTTACCAACCCTTCTACTCATGCAGGATATGACACAGGATCAATTTTTATGCGGAGTTTAATAGTTTGGGATTCAGTGTTCCTTCTGCTAGACCGCTTTTGCGGTAAAAGGCTAAAGAACTCCGTCTGCTCTACAAATTAATTATAGCAGGAGGAAGAATCGTTTAATAACTACCTATCTCAAAGGTATTAGCACTATGTGAAATACAAACATTCTGGTTTGATATTATGTTCAAATTTTAATCTCTTGCACAATCCCTGTGGAACACCTTTCACACCAAGTCGTACCTAGCCATGTACACCTTTAGTGCAAGGGGAATCCTCGCAGCTTAGTAGCCAACCATATTTACCCAACCCCTCCGCTCGGGCAGGATATGACACAAGGTCAATTTTTTTAAAGCGGAGTTTAACAGGTTTGAATTCAGAGTTTTCCTTCTCCTACACTAGTTGCCTCACCAAGGCTGAAGAACCTAGTCTGCCCTACTATTTACCCTTAGCTGGAGGGAGAATAATTGGATTCATACCTTTCCCAAGGGTATTAGTGCAATGTGAAATGCATTCAGTCCAGGATTTGAACTCGTGTCGCCGTGTCCAATTCCTGCGACGATAAGCAGTACACCACGGGCACCTCCTAGACACCACGAGCTTAGTAGTTAACATGTTGAACTATGAACTCGTTGTAAGCCAGTTCGAACACCAGTCACGTTGTTACGTTCACTTTTGGACTAATACCCTTGGTAAAGGCATGAACTCCTCCTCCCACCCCAGCTGCTGTTCATCTACAAGGATGGCTTTGACACGAACTTACGAAATTTGCAATGCCATCAAACCAAACCAAACCTTTTCAGCTCGTTTTCTGCATTCGCTTATGTCATTAACCGTTTCATCTCTGTCTCCACAGAACGGAAACTTGCTATTTTGTTGCGTATCATCGGGCCATTGGCCTAATGAGTTGTGTTCACCAATGATCCGGGTGACCGTGTTCAATCCCGGGTCGTGTCCTACCAAAGATTAAAAAAAAAGTACTTGATGCCGCCTTGCTTAGCACTCCGCACTATAAGATGAGGATAAAGGGTAAAGCGGAAGAATCCAGGGAATGGAGTAGCGCCCTCCCCTACACCTCGGCGTTGTAGCTATTGAAAAGGGAGCCTTCAGGTCACACTTGAATAAGGTCACCAACTTTACTTACTTATTGTTTTGTGCTGCTATTAAAAGAGGTTCAATTTCTCTCTTGAGGTTTCTCTTTCGTAGCTATGTCCTGGTCATATCACGAGCAATCTTCCCATTTTATCGCTTGAAATATCCGCAGACTTGTTTTTCTTCCCATTTCTGTTTTCTAGATTTTGTTGTTTTTTCTGTTTGTTATTTTGATATTGCTGTTACTGGCTGCTATAGTCTTTATTTGGTCTTTTTCTTTATTCCTCGAGTCATTGAATTGTTGCATCTAAGCAGTCCGCCTCAATGCTAGCCAGTTTTCTTCCTCCTTCTTTTCTTGATACATAGAGTTTACCTACATCATCTCTCGGCTGTAAGTAAGGCCTTGTGCATGCTGATTAATGTATTTGTTTGAGCTCTTCCCTTTTAAGAATGATTCAGAGTATCTTACAGGTGCGACTGTTCAGCTGTTTATTCCTTTAATGAGATTTCTGCTGCAGAGTTTGGTTTCGAGAAGTTTTCTTGTTCTTCTGAGATACTCTTTTCTTATTTTTCTTTCCTTTCTGTTTCTTAGATGATATCTGCTTCCTCAATTTCCTCAAGTACTCGTAATTTTCTAAATTTTCGAATGCTTCCCCGATATGATGTTCTATTCCATCAGTTTGTTTTTGCTTTCACCTTTTTCATTTTTAGTGTGACACATTTTTCAAAGCCAAACTCCATTTATATATCATGGCTGTATAATCTTATAGTTTGTCGGAGGGTTTCTAATTCATTTTCATCAAGTATCTTGATATTATTATTGGTTTCTTTTTTCCTGTATCTTTGTAACCTCCTGTGCGTATTATAATTATTATTATTATTATTATTATTAATGTTTCACAGGAGTCTGGATGACAGCAAGTCACATCAGATCCTTTAAACTCTTCTGGATATTCTGGCAGATCTCGACAACATTGCAGTCTGGATAGTTTCGATTTTTCCTCTGATTTCCATCCGCTCCAATTCCATTTCCATTCCTGGCCTAGTCGCCTGTGGGTGCACCATACACTGACTGCACCTCTGCAGAGGAGTAAGATTCTCCCAAGGAGTGTCCTAGATATGACATTAAACAATCTAATGGTGAGGTTCCAGTAACGCTAGAGCTTTAGGGAAGGTAGAGTACCCCTTCATTGTCATTGCTCTCAGGTCCACTCTGGACTGAAATAGTAGCACCTGATAGAGTTCTATCTACGGGTCAAATAGAACTAAACTGCGTACTTATGCTAAACTGATTTGTTTGAAATAGAACTATTCATATGTATGAAAATGGATTCGATATTAAACAACTTATAATGGTTGATATCCCATAAAACCAAATCGAACGAAACCTTTCCAATCCTTTGAGGACCGTTTCAAGCGCACCAATTACGATTGCTATCGCCGTCACACTCATGTTTTACCATATTTACCAACCCCTCCGCTCGGGCATGATATGACACAAGGTCAATTTTTAAGCGGAGTTTAACAGGTTTGAATTCACAGTTTTCCTTCTCCTAGACTAGTCGCTGCACTAAGGCTGAAGAACCAAGTCTGCACTACTATTTACCCATATCGGGAGGGAGAATAATTGGATTCATACCTTTCCCAAGGGTATTAGTGCTATGTGAAATGCAATCAGTCTCGCCCAGGATTTGAACTCGTGTCGCTGTGTCCATTTCCAGCGACGATAACCACTACACCTCCACACTCATGTTTTACTGTTCTGTTTTTTTTTTTTTTTTAGTTCTCTGGCAAAGTCCAAGTACTTTTCTATCTCTTCGCTTTCTTTTATGTTCACTGTGTTCCACCAGGACAGCAAAGTCTACAAGATGATTTATTTTTCTTTTTTGTTTTTGTTTTTTTGTTTTTTTTTTAAAATCACAAGAAGGTCTGGTCTTCGAGCTGGGGTTTGGTAATCCGTTTGTATCTGAAAATCACAGACTTTTACGCGTCTCATTCTCTTAGACGGATTCTATACCATTTGGTAGTATAGTCAAATTTTAATTTCCTGCCCTGTATTTTTTCCGACTGGTCTTGTTCTCACTTTGTGTTAGTTTGTTGCATTCTATTATTATGTAAATAATCGTTTCATCAGTGTCCACAAGACGGAAACTTGCTATTCTGTTGTATATTATCAATTTTTTCTTTAATATAATTGGTCCTTATGGCGCCGTTTTGTGCTGCTGCTAAAAAAGACTCATTTTCTCTTAAGAGCTTTTTCTATCTTAGCCATGTTCAGCTTTTCTCGTTAGCAACCCTGTCAGTTTGTCGCTTGAAATATTCATATAGTTGCTCTTATTCCTATTTTTGTTTCCTAATTTTTGTTGTTTTTTGGTTTATTATGCCAGCGTTTTTCACGCCAGCGTTAGCTCATGGTTTCTCATTGGAGTTTGAGTGACAACAAGTCTCTGCAAGTCTCCAGGACTCTTCTCAGTATTCTGGCGGATCTTAAAAATGCTGTTGTCTTGATGGTCTCAACTTGTCCTCTGATTTCTAAGTCTTCCAGTACCTTTATTAATCTTTTGGAGATTGTTCCAAATGTAACAATTACAATTGGTATCACCGTCAGCTTCAGGTTCCAAAGTTGTTTTTTTTTAATTGTCTGGCAATGTCTTGAAATTTGTCTCTTTTTTTGCTAACTTTTGATTTTACTCTGTAGTCCACCGGGACGGCAAAGTCAACTATTTATGATTATTATTATTATTATTATTATTTACTCCTGGAGAATTTTTTCACGGGGGTTTGAGTGACAGCAAGTCACATCAAGTCTCCAGGACTTTTCTCGGTATTCTGGCCGTTCCAAATAATGTTGTAATTTGGATGGTCTCTACTTGTCCTCTTATTTCCAAGTCCTCTAGTCCCTTTAATAATCCTTTGGTAACTGTTATTATTATTATCATTATTTTATCACTTCTTGCGAGTTTTTTACACCAGCCTTAGCCGATGGTCTTTTACTGGAGTCTGACTGACATCGTCTCTTCAGATCTCCAGGACTCTTCTCAGTATTCTGGTCAACCTCAACAAGGATGTAGTTTGGATAGTCTCGGCTCGTCTTCCAATCTCCAACTTTTCAGTCCCTTACCAAGCCTTTTGGGATCGTTCCAGTGGCACCATTTACAATTGGTATCACTATCACGTTCGTATTCCAGAAAATTTTTAGTTCGCGGGCAAGGTCTACGCACTTTTCGTTTTCTTTGATTTCTGTGATCCACCGAGACGGCAAAGTCCACTACTTTTTTTCTGTTTTTTTTTCTTAACCATCTCTAGATCTGGTCTTCTTCTTTGTATCTCAAAGTCTTAGAGAATTATCTGCACCTCATTATCCAAGAAAGATTCTGGTTTGTGCATATACTAATTGATAGTATGGTCAAATGTCAATTTCTTGCACAATTCTCAGTGGATTAACTTCCCCTACCCAGTTGGGTCAAGTCTCTTACACTTTCAACGCCAATTTGCTGCATTCGTTTCTTATGTGATAAATAGTTTCAACTCTATTACCACGTAACCTACACTTGCTATTCGGTTGCGTCTATTTTCGCGTTAATATAGTTAGTCCTTAAGACGTTGTTTTGTGCTGCTCTTTTATTATTATTATTATTATTATTATTATTATTATTATTATTATTATTATTATTATTATCCTTGTTGGGCTTTCACACGAGATTGAGTGACAAGTCCTCTCAGGTCTCCATGACTCTTCTCAGCATTCTGGTCGATCTCAACAGTGCTACAGTCTTGATGGTTTCGATCCTTTCTCCGATTTCCAACTGTTTCAATCCCCTTTCTATTCCTTTGAGGACCGTTCCAAGTGCACCAACTATAAGTGGTGTCACCATCACTATCATGTTCTACAATTTTTATCATCATTATTTTACTCCTTGAGAGTTTTTCACATCAGCGTTAGCTGATGCTTTTCTACAGGAGTTTGACTGACATCAAGTTTCCTCAAGTTTCCAGGACTCTTCTCAGTATTATGGCCGATCTCAACAATGGTGTAGTTTGGACAATTTCCACCCATCCCGTTATTTCCAAATCCTCTAGTCATTGTACCAATCCTTTGGTAACTGTACTAAGAACACCAATTACAATTGGTATAATCGTCACTATCATGTTCCAGTTTTTCACTTCCCTAGCAAAGTCGAGTTACTTATCCCTCTTTTGGCATTCTTTCTATTTTACTATGTGGTCAGCCAGAACAGCAAAGTATTATTCCTTTTTCCCATCTATGATCTGGTTTCGATTAACTTTCAATAACAGAAGAAGCGCTTTTTAACATTGTAATAATGTGTTTATGCAATCAAGAACAATTAAAAGTTAATCAAAATGATAATGCCCAGAAAATCTCAACATCTATATTATAATGATCTAATTTTTGTTTGTATGTTACCATCCGTTACATCGTCGAAAAATATTTTAACGTAATAAAATGAATATTCTTACTTGCATTCACTTTATTGGGGATGTAGAATGCACCGACAGCACCTCTGCAGAAAGGTAAGACCCCCACCAATGAGTATCCTGGATATGACACTAAACAGTCTGATTGTGAGGTTCCAGTGATACTGGGGGGTTGGGGAATGCGGAGCACCCCTTCATCGCCATTGCTCCCAGGTCCACTCTGGCCCGGTGTGGTAACACCTGATAGGGCCCTATCTATGGGTTAAATAGAACTAACGGCATATTTATGTTTAACTGAATTGTTTGACTAAACTGAATAGTTTGAAATGTTTTTGACAATTAAACCGTACTTATATCTAAACAGCGTGCTTATTCTACACTGAATTTTTTTGAAATGGAACAGTTTTTTTTACATTAAAACTGTACTTACACTAAACTGAATTGTTTAATATAGAACTGTTTTGACTTTTAACTGTGTGTAAAGAAAATCTGTACTTGTACTAAACTGAATTAGCTGAATTAGAACTGCTTGACTAAACTGAATAGCTTGAAATAGAAATGTTTTTCCCAATTAAACTGTACTTACATTTAAACTGCGTACTTATCCTAAACTGAATTGTTTGAAACAGAACGGACTATTTGCATAAAAATGGATTTGACGTTAAATAACCTACAAAGGTTGATATGCCATAAAACCCAAACAACCAAACAACATACTTTAGGCGTTAATATTTCCCAAGAAATATAACAAATGCCTGTAATTGTTCTAAGTAAATGAAACAAGACTCACCATCCATTTTGGTTGCAACCAAAGGAAGCTTCTAAGAGATTGATTTGGTTTGTTTTTTTGGCATATCAACAATTGCAGGTCATTTAAAACAAAATTTTTTTTTATAAATATATAAAACATATTATTTCTAAACACATTTTGGGATAACATTTTTAAACAAGCCTGGGCACATTTTTTGAACATAGCCAAATGGTTTCACTTAATCTAAAATAATTCAGTTTTACATAAGTACACAGTTTATTGTTTATATACTGTTAGTCATTTGTTTTAATAAAGTTTTTGTTTACACACAGCTAAACGTAAAAACAGTTCTATTTCAGACCATTCAGTTTAGCATGTCAACAAAGTTAAATGGTTCCAAGTATTGTTATGTATCCGTTACAATTCAATGAAACACCAGTCCTTTGCCTAGTTAAATAATCAAACAGTTCTATTTCAAACAATTCAGTTTAGCATAAGTACACAGTTTTTTTGTTTACACACAGTTATATGTAAAAACAGTTCTATTTCAAACAAGCTTAGCGAAATTATACAGTTTAGTTCTATTTGACCCATAGATAGGACCCTATCAGTTGCTACCACTCCGGGCCAGAGTGGACCTGTGTACTCTGCATTCCCCAAAGCTCCAGCATTACTGGAGTCTCGCTATCAGAGTGTTTAATGTCATATCCAGGGCACTCGTTGCAGAGATGCAGTCGGTGTATTCTACAGCCTCAGTCGGCTAGGCCCACTTCTAAGTGAATCTATATTAGAATAATCCTATTTTTGTACATCGACATTTACCCAACCCCTCTGCCACGGACAGCATGTGACACAAGGTCAATTTTTAAGGGCAGCAAAGATGGTTTGGTTCATTGTTTATCTTTCCCTTGACTGGTTCCCACACAAAGGTTAATGAACATTGGCTGCCCCACTATTTACCCTTAGCTGCAGGTGGAGGATAAGAACAGATTATTCCGATTTTTGTACGTATCTTACTGTAACACAACAAAAATGTCATAGTGAAAGGAGGTAAGTATTCTAGGACATTTTCAAGTACAATTAAATAAAAACTCAAGTGAGTGTGATCGTGCTCACTCCAATCGTTATAATTTCAAAAGAGAGATAATTAAATGCTAATTATAGAGCACTTCCAATTATTCATTAATCTATTATCAATTTGCAAATGTTTATGTCAACTCTCCAACTAAGATGTAATTCGACATCAGCTTAATATCCATCGAAGGCGGCCTTTAAACGACTTCACTCAAAATAAAATATGACTTGCGTTAAGCAACGACAAAAAATAATCAAAATTATTCATTATCTTAAAAGACTTTCTTACAGGCATAACAGTATTATTGATAACTGGATATTACTAATTTTGTTAAGTTAGCGACCTTAGTCGAAGGTGACCCGAAAGCTCCCTTTTCAATAGCTACTACACCCAGGTCTAGGGAAAAGCGCCACTCCTTTCCATAGATTAGTTCACTTTACCCTTGATACGTACCTTAGAAGGCTGAGTGTTAAGCAAAGAAGTATCAAATATCATTTTTGAGTCTTTGGTATGACTCCAGGATTATTAGCGAACACTCTACTCATTAGGCCATAAAAAGATGTAAAAAAATACGAAAAGACTTTCTTACAGGCATCGCAGCATTATTAATAACTAGGTATTACTTGTAAAAAAGATGTACAAATGTCAATTTTACTGGTTTGACAATATTACTGATAACTGAATCTTATTAATAATGAAGTCGTAAAAAATGTAAAAAAAAATACTTTCTTGCAGGCTTGACAGTAATATCAATAACTAGATATTACTGATAAAAAAAGACAAAAAAAAAAAAAGACGTGAAGAGGCTATCCTAAATGCTTAATAATGATACTAATAACTGGGTATTACTCATAATAAAAACGTAAAAAAGACGCTAACACATTGTAACGTTAAAGAAGATTAGTTAGCAGAAGAGTTAAAATAGGTTATATAAATTAAACAGGGGTGATAAAGGCGAAAAATTTCCGATATATTAAACTTGGCATGTTTTGTTTTTTTTTTTTTGTTTTTTTTTTTTTGTTGCTGTTGTTGTTGTTTTTGTTTTTTGTTGTTGTTTTTTGTTGTAGTTTTTTTTTTTCGTTTTTTAGGGTTTTTGTTGTTTTTTTTTTTTGTTGTTGGTGGTGGGGTTGTAAAAAAAAAAAGGTGGTTCAAAGAATGTTGAGCAGTGTGCGTAAATATTGCAAATGGCAACCGCTCCATAAATTATGTTGTTTCGTGGTCGCAATCGGATCAGTTCAATCAGCCATGGGGGACGCGTATGCCAAACTGACATGTAACGATTCGCTCGCATTTCCTGTCAACCATTTCATAAATGAATGCAATAAAGCTGCCCGCTCAACACTATTTGTCATCTAATCCGACTTCCTTCTTTATGTTAGGGTATCATCTTCAAAAGACCTGCATATATAAACGTCACAAATTCAATGAGCATGCATATGCTTACATACATACATACATACATACATATAAATATGTATGTAAATATATGCATATATATTCAATCGTATATACACACATATGTATGTATGTATGTATGTATGTATGTATTTATGTATGTGTGCGTTTTTCTATGCATTTGAGGTTGAAATGTTAGAATGAGTCTGCTTCCAAAAACTAGTTTCAAGAAAATCAACAACTATACAGTCATACTAAGCAGTGGACTGAGTTTTGAATTGAACACTGCAAATTTATCAAAATAAAATTAAATAAAATACATTGAAACAACATAATTTTTATCTGAAGAAATTTAAGAAAATTTTCATCATGGACGTTTTCCTAATAGTCAAGGCAGGTATAATGAAATTACTTTAAAGAGATAACATGTAAGGTCTTGTTTTAGAATATATATATATATATATATATATATATATATGAGAGAGAGAGAGAGAGTTTGTTCTATCTTAGTCTTTTTATGAAATTTCCAGATATACAGAAAATATTTTGTTTTTTACTCCCAAAATAGGCATTTTTAAGGGTGCTATATAGTTATCGAAAGTGAAATATTACTGGGATAGTAATAAAAATATTGCAAAAACTTTCAGAGTTGTCTCTGTTGCCTAGTGACTAACGGAGTAAGCGAGTTCGAACTCCACTCGCGTCATTATGTCAACTTTTGGACTAATACCCTTGAGAAAGTTATTAACTCTCTTATCCTCCTCGCTACGGACTAAATTGTACCACTACTGTCTTTCTACAAGGATGGCTTTGGCATTAAATAACCTACGCTGGTTGATACGCCATGTGCCAAAGAAACAAAAACTGGAACCCAACCATTCAGCCGAAAAAATGAGAACACAATAAAACAAACAACTTAAAAACACGGTAAATTTTTAAGAAAATGATTAAAACAGATTTTAAAAAAAACACGTGTTCGCCCAAACATTCAGGATTAAGAATAATGTCTTGGTGCACTGACGAACTTCAAAAATTGCCAATATCTGGCTCTAGCTTACTGTGCACTAACAAAGCAGTATATTTGGTACTTGCAAATTTTCCAATATCCTCGTGATATGATATTAAATCTTAAGGTCATCGTGCCTTCTCATTTCATACGGGTATCACACAGTCCTTTCATTCTTAGTCAAATTATTTTAAAAAGCAATGGCACTTAAATGATACTCACAAATGTCTTGATGATGATAGCATTTCGTTAGTGTGGCGGTAACGAGTTATTCCACTATTTTTATTCATCTATGTGCTTGTTTTTATATACTGACTATGAATTTATTTATGATTAAATGAATTGCCCACTTACGCAGGATAAAAGGTTGAGATTTGGTTTGTGCACATGGTGATATTAATAAAGACTATTAACTTCTACTTCTTGTTATTTCTTCTTTTTTTTAAAAAACAAAGTCCCCTTTAAAATCTATTATGTCCACTACTAAATCTAAGATTCATGGAAAACATAACCTCTATTATTCCCTTTAGCTGTGGATTAAATAGTACCACTGCTGTCCAACAAGGAAGGCTTTGGCATTAAATAAGTCACGAAGTTGATATGTCATTAAAGAAAGAAACCAAAGATTTAAAATCTTTGTCAGTTGAACATTTTTATTGAACGGATACTCATGATTATTTTTACTATAAATGACATATCACACGATAGAAAAGATTAAGTGATTAATTTTAACGGCACGTCACTCCCTCTAGGGTTGTTTTATGCCTAGAAGTTTAAAAATCGCCTTCATTGTGCGTTCATATTTACATTTTTGGTATAGTTGTTTCTTAAGGTTTGGTTGGTTTTGTTTGGTTTGGTTTGGCTTCTTTGTTTAATGGCATATCAATCTTCTTGGGTTATCTAATGCCAAATCCATTCTTCAGGAAGAACATTAGTGATACTATTTAAGTCATAGCTGGGGGATAAGAGGGTTCATACCTTTCCAAAGGGTATTTATTAGAAAGTGAACGTTTTGGAGGTATCCGTGGTGTAATGGTTATCGTCGTAGAAAATGAACACGGTGACACGAGTTCAAAACCTGGACGAGACTGATTGCATTTCACGTAACACTAATACCCTTGGGAAAGGTATGAATCCAATTATTCTCCCTCCAGCTATGGGTAAATAGTAGGACAGACTGGTTCTTTAGCCTTGGTGAGGCAACTAGTCTAGGAGAAGGAAAACTCTGAATTCAAACCTGTTAAACTCCGCTTAAAAATTGACCTTGTGTCATATCCTGCCCGATCGGAGGGGTTAGGTAAATAGGATTAGAAAGTGAACGTAATAGCATGACTGGAGTTCGAACTCTCTAACTACAATTCCGCAGGCCAGCGCTTTAACCATTACACCACGAGGACACCCCCGCCGTTTCTTAAGGGATTTTTTATATTATTTGTTTGTTTTGCGAGTTTGTATATGCGTGTGTATGTGTGTATAAAGTTCCGAAATGACAGAACGGGAATAGTTTAGCGTACCCTTTCATTAGTATTACTCCCAAGCACATTCTGACCTGAAGTGATAGTATTTGTTAGGGTCCTATCTATGGGTCATAGATCTGATTAAAATTATTTCTATTCTATTGGACCTAGTGCAAAAAAAAATTTTTTCTTTAGAAACAAATACACAAAAAATGTAAATATTAAAATGATTCCCTAACCTCTAGGCATAAGATAACCCTAGATGGGTTGACATAGCGTTGGAATCAAGAGTAGAGCTGGGAGGAATAGGAATGAAGGTGTACTCCATACTCTCCAGATCTCCAGATCAGGAGCCTCGCGATTTGATGTAGTTTACTGTCATACACAAGAATGTTGAGATCAATATTGAACAAGTCCTGGCGTCAACACCCCACAAGACACCAACTATACGGCCACTTGCCTCCCATCACGAAAACTATTCAAGTTAGACGAACCAGACACGCAGACACTGCTGGAGAAGCAAGGACGAACTCATCAGTGATGTACTCCTATGGAGCCCCGCATATGGCCACGCAAAAGCAGGACGACCAGCTCGAACATACATACAGCAGCTATGTGAGGATACGGGATGTAACCCTGAAGACCTGCCAAAAGCGATGAATGATAGGGAGAAGTGGCAAGAGAGTGTCAGGGATATCCGTGCTGGCGGCACGACTTGATGATGATGATGACTGTCATACCCAGAAGAACCCTTTTACCGAAGGACACAGTCTGCCAACAAAGTGATTACACGTTTGTGTACATTTATACAATAATTTCTATGAGGAAAAAAAATATGTATATATATATATTGAAACGCTTTTTAACTCGTAAGAGGTGTAATGTTTAAGATGAAAACTTCTATATGAGTATAGATATGTACATCGTACGTCTATATATACATCAATATTTTATATATGTTCGTATTTGTTGAATTTACGAAGACATTAAGGTCAAGGGTCTTATTTTGTATTTGTTTTTGCACATCACATAACCTCAAAGGATAAAAAGATGTGATGATTTTTCTGGTTTATTCCACACGCATACACTCATACACACACACACACACACACACACACACACACACACACATACATACATATATACATACATGCATGTATGTATTTGTATGTGTATGTGTGCGTGAGTGTGTGTGGGTGTCTGTGTGTCTGTGTCCAATACACACGTATGCATTTGCGCATAAATCTAAACTATCAAAAATATGTATGAAAACAAACATAATATACGCTCACACACACACACACACACACACACACACATATATATATATATATATATATATATATATGCAAGAAATATTTAGGTCACCATAATGAGACACGGGACACCTGCCAGGTGTGCACGGCTAGAAGAAGAAGAAGAAGAAGAAGAAGAAGAACGGAAACCCTGTGTCAACGGAGAACATTTTACCAGCGCCCTTACCATTGGTCGTCTGCTTCCCCATTTAACCAGTCAGAAAGTGTGACTCATTTATTCCAATTTTGTTTACCGCATTCTTTATTTTCTATTTTTCGTTTTGGGTATCCACCCAATATTTAAATTATCATTTTTCAGGTACTGAATCTTTTCTTCGGATAAATATTTCCCCCCTTTAATCAAAATTTTCTCTCACGAATTAAAAACAACACCAAAATGATAAGCCCGGTCAGCTATGGCTGTAGAATACGTCGACTGCATCTCTGTAGAGGAATAAGAACCCCCACCCCCACCAACGAGTGTCCTAGGTATGACTGTAAACCCTCTGATGGTGAGGCTTCTCTTTTGGAACTTTGGGGAATGTGGAGTACATCTTTGCTTTTCTTCCTAGAGTGGTAGTACGTATTAGGGTCTCATCTATGGGTCAAATAGAAATATGCAACTATTTTCTTAACTTGAAATCATTTAACTATATGCAAACGAACAACGCATGTTAAATTGAATTATCAGTATAGTATAGCAAGTCCTGGACTTTTTTAACCTGGTGTAAATAAAACTATTTTTGTTTGATTGCAATACTTAAAACTATTTAACAGAGTGCAAATAGAACTATTTGTATTAGATAGCAATACTTGAAACTATTTAACTGAGAGCAAATAGAACTATTAATATTAGATAGCAATACTTGAAACTATTTAACTGTGTGCATATAAAACTATCTATGTTAGCCATAATTAAAACTATCTAGCTGTGCGTAAATAAAACTATTAGTGTTACATAGCATTGCTTGAAACCATATAACTGCGGGCAAATAAAACTATTAGTGTTGGATAACAATTCTTGAAAGCATTTAATTGTGGGCAAACAAAAGAGCTCTAGCTCGTTTAAAAATTTGCCACCTATTCGTTGGTAAAATATCTATGTGTGTGTGTGTGTGTGTGTGTGTGTGTGTGTGTGTGTGTGTGTGTGTGTGTCTGTATGTATGCATGTGTGTGTGTGTGTTAACAGAATTTGGCGTTAAATAACTTACAAGGGTTCATATACCATAAATTACAACCAACCAACCAACCAGCCCAAATGATATTCTATATTTTGCTGATTAAAGTCTTCGCATATTTTATCCATATATTTTATCTGCTGATAACCTCATTTAGCCAAAAAAACAGGAATAGATTAGAAAGAACTCGTAAAATTCATCATAAACTGTTATGCAAATCCCATAAAGAGTTAATCTTTGGTAATTTTGATATGCCATAATCTTACGACATAAAAAAGAAAACGCACTGAAAGAACCTTTGTGTAATAATTGAACCTTTATTTATTAGTAACAACACAACAGCCAAAATTTGAATTGAAACCGTTTTCATGGCCGTATATATTTACCCAATCATGCCACAACGAGAAACACGTGGTACAAGGTTAGTTTTTAAGCGCAGTAAAGTTGATTTGATTTTAGAATTTTCCTTCTCCTAGACTGGTAACAAGTCTAGAGAACTCTGGAGAGAGAACCCGTGACAAAAGATCTTGCTGAAGTCACTATCTTTAACCCACCCAAGGTTGAAGTGGAGGTGAGATATTCTGTGAATCTAAGTATAGGAGAGAGTCATTGTGGTGCCGTGGCTAACGTACTGGACAGTAATATCGTAGTAAGCGAGTTCTAACTCCAGTCACGCTATTACCTTCCCTTTCGGACTAATACCCTTAGGAAGCGTTTGAACCCCCCTTATCCCTCTCAGTAATGGGTTAAATAGCATTACTATTGTTCTTTTACGATGACTGCTTTGGCATTAGATAACCCACGAAGATTGATATATCATTAAACAAAGAAACTAAACCAAATTATCTAAAAAGTTTTTGTTGGTTGATCAATACTGGTGAGTCCATGTGTTGGAGTCCATGGAATAAAGTCGCTTATGAGTTAGTCCTTACTTTCTCCAGCAGTGTCCAGCTTGTCTTGCTCGTCTTTCTTG
The DNA here is from genome assembly GCA_963585895.1 of Sepioteuthis lessoniana. Lineage (NCBI taxonomy): Eukaryota > Metazoa > Mollusca > Cephalopoda > Myopsida > Loliginidae > Sepioteuthis > Sepioteuthis lessoniana. The sequence goes on from OY757909.1 coordinate 75,305,400, forward strand.
AATGTTTTGTGAGATGGGAGGTAAGTGGCCGTCTAACTACTGCTTTTTAGAACGGTGCTTTTTTAGAATGATGCTTTTTAGAATGGTGCTTTTTTAAACAGCATACCATCTTGCTTTTTCTCAAAGCGTTTTTTAAGGGTCAAAGTCGTGCAACTATACAGTAGTACCGACACGGTTACATCTTGGAAGAATTCCAGTTTTATTCTACCAGAGATCAAATTTCTATATATGGACGATAACCTGTTAATAGCGATCCATACTGATGTAAAACCAATTTTGTTTAAAGACAGGAATATGAGAAGAAAAATACTCCAGCAAAAATCAGATTACACTAGGTAGTAAATATCTTGCTAATGAGGTCAAAGCATGTGTATTAGACTAAATCGAGTATGCTGATCCCGTATCTGTATTCCGAATTATTCTAGCAAATCAGGATTCTGCGCAATGAGACTTGTTTGTCCTCCCTTTCACATCAAACTCGATAATATGAAAACTTTCTAAAATCAGTAATGACAGAAGATTCCACGACCTAAAAAAAATTTTTTACCCAAAGAAAACTGACGCAAACTAATGGCTGATATTTTCACGCACCGGACACGATATCAGAGAATCTATGTTGATAGCAACTTTAGAGATATGTATTTACCCAACACCTCCACCTTGAGTAGGATACGGCACAAGGTCACTTTTTAAGAAGAGTACAACTGGTTTGAATTCACAGTTTTCTTTCTCATAGACCGGTTGCCATACAAAAAATTAAGTCTGTCCTACTATTTACCAATAGTCGGAGGGAGAATAAATGGATTCGTACTTTTCCCAAAATGAAGTTGGATCAATACCCGATTGACCTTTGAACTGAGGTGACAAATAAGAAACATTCATTGTAAACAGATGTTTTACCCTCGTCCCAGGATCCGTAACCTGGTTTGGTCGTGGGGCAGTTACTCATGTGTCTTAGATAGGAATAGCTAAGCGGAGCCCATCTCTATCCAAGTCTACAACTGATATGAATTCCTCCTATACCAGTTGCCATGCCAAGGTTAAAGAGCCTAATGTGCCTTACTGTTTAGCCATAGCTGTATGTATTTACCGACCCCTCAACAAGCGCAGGATGCGACAAAAGAGATTAAGAGGTTTTAATTAAGAATGTTTCTTCTCCTAGACCGGTTGCCATACCAATGCTAAAGAGTCTACACAACTATTTAGCAATAGTTGGAGGGAGAATAGTAGGAGACATACATTTCTCAAGAGCATTAGCACTTAGTGAAATGCATACAGATAATTCAGGATTTGAATTCTGACTTTTCTTTCTCCTTAACTGGTTGCCATACCAAGGTTACAGAACCAGTCTGCCCTTCTATTTAGCCAAAGCTGTATGTATTTGTCAACCCCTCCACATGATACAGGATCAATTTCATACGCGAAGTTTGAATTCAGAGTTTTCCTTCTCTAAGCCCGGGTGCCATACTAAGGTTAAAGAACCCAATCTACCCAACAATTTCACCTATTGCCGGAGGATAAATAGTTGAATTCATACCTTTCCAAGAGAATTAGTGCTATGTGAAATGCCCATAGACTCGTCCAGGATTTGAACTTGGCTTGCCGTCTCCATTTCCGACAACGGTAACCAATCCACCACGGGTACCTCACCATAGGTGCCGGGAGAATAGTTGGATTCAAAACTTCCACAAGAGTAAGTTCAAAAGTAAGCCGAATCCATATTTACCAACCCCTCCGCTCGGACAGGATATGAAACAAGATCAATTTTTAAGCGGAGACGAGTTGCCTCACCAAGGCTGAAGAACCCAGTTTGCCCTACTATTTACCCATAGCTGGAGGGAGAATAATTGAATTCATATCTTTCCCAAGGATATTAGTGCAATGTGAAATGCAGTCAGCCTCGTCCAGGATTTGAACTCGTGTCACCGTGTCCATTTCCTACGACGATAACCATTACACCACGGGCACCTCCAAGGTAAGCCGAATCTACTTGGTCTGGTGTTATGGGATTTATTAGTGTTAGCTGCATAGAATTTTTTGAGGTTTCATAAATGTGAAAGATTGGTTGATTTAATAAATAAGATAATATCGACAAATTAAAGAGAGTGTTCTCATTTTCTTTCTTCAAATATGCGTATGTACAATGAGTGATTAGCCCAGTCAGCTGAGGCTGCAGAATGTACTGACTGCAATTATGCAGAGTGTTAAGACTCCCCCAACGAGTGTCCTGGATATAATACTAAACAATCTGATAGTCAGCCTCCAGTAATACTGGAGCTTTAGGGAAAGCGGAGTACCCCTTTATTGCCATCGCTCCCAGGTCCAATCTGGCCTGGAGTTGTAACACCTAATAGGGTCCTATCTATGAGACAAATAGAACAAGACTATGTACTTATGCTAAACTGAATTGCTTGAAATAGGACTGTTTTGACATTTAAACTGCGTTCTTACGCCAAACTGAATTGTTTGAAAAAGAACTGTTTTTGACATTGAAACTTCGCACTTATGCTTAACTGAGTTGTTTGAAAGAGAACTGTTTATATATATATATATATATATATATATATATATATATATATATATATATATATATATTCCGTTAGTTCTCCTCGTCATCTGCATTTTCCTTTAATATAAATTAGCTCTATATAGTATTTATTGTTAACATGAATATACTCTATGCGCTTATCTAAAAATGTTAGAACAATACCGTGTAGAGATGTAATATAGCATCATTTGCATGACTGCAGACAAAATATTTTGATGAACCTTTACGTAAGCATTTTCATATAGAAAGATATCGATGAAGCGAAAAAAAATGGGAGGAAAAATAAGGTTAATGTTATTCAAAAAAGTTTTCGTTTCCATTTATTGAATAAGAGATAAGATTAAGCCTTTTATAATAGTTTTGTTTTGTTTTATCTTTTCAGATAGTATTTATCTCAATTTTTATCCTTATTTTCATTCTTATATTCATATGTGTGGTGCGTGTGTGTGTGTGACACTGATTGACGGATTAATTTTAACGACATTGTATCCTTTCTATTTTATGCTAATTGGTTAGGGAATCAAGTTCATTGTACGTTCATATTTACATTTTGTGCGATTGTTTCTCGAGAGTTTTTTTCTTTTGTATTGTTTTGTGTTGTTTTTTTTTTTTTTACACACGGTCCTGTCAGATACTATGATTTTCAAACAGCTTGATTTGACACAGATGGGAGTCTAATAGGTGATACAACTCCGGGGCAGAGTAGATCTTGAGATAATGGCAATGTAGGGATATTCTAGAACTGGAGCCTCACCATCTGATACAGTTTAATATCAGAGCCAGAACACCCATTTTTTTTTTGTTTTAGAATACACTGAGTGTATCTCTTGCTGAAAGGTAGCCCCCCCCTAACAAAAGAGGTGTCGTAGGTATGACATTAAACTACATCTGATGGTGAGGCTACAGTTCTTGAGATCTGATGAGCATGGAGTACCTCCTCATTACCATTACTCCCAGGTCTAATCTGTCCCAGAACGGTCATACTTGTTAGGGTCCTATTAATGGGTCAAATAGATCTTTTTTATAAATTATACGTATTCGATAGGACAGCGTGCAAAAAAAAACCTCATAAGAAACAACAAAACAAAAAACTTAAATATGTACGTACAATAAACGCAATTCCCTAACCTCTGCACCTAAAATAAGCCTAGACGGGTTTACATGCCGTTAAAATCAATCAATCAATCTATAAAGAAATGAAGATTGAATTATACGATAGTGAAACTAGAAAAAAAAAGTTATTCCAAAAAGTGATGTGATTCTTTGCCTGCAACTGTGCGGAAGCCAATGTATTACACAAGAATGTCTACTGATGAATGAAAAGCGTTTGCACTCTAGTCCTGAAGAAAGAATTCTACTCTATTTAACTCACCTTACAGAGCGATACCAGTTTCCCACTGTAAAACACTCATTCATCCCGCAGCTAATTGTATTCTTGACAACTTCTTTCTGCTGTTTCCATTCTTTATTTTTTATTTATTATTATTTTTGATTCATTCACCACTTTTTACTAACATTCTTACTAAAATCTGAAGAGCCTCTCCTTTAATCTAATTCCTTCACCTGCCATTTCTAAGTGGCAGTGACGACAGCGGCTTAGTGGACTGCTATATTAATACCATGTGCTCAGACAAAAATGACGCATAATCCTCGTATTTGTTACGGCTTCTTTTAATTCCCTAATATGTGATTTCACCATTAAATAATCCTTTTCGAAGCTCTGTGCACGTGCGTGTGTGTGTGTGTGTGTGTGTGTAAACTTGGTTCACTACTATTTATTTGATTGATCGATTGATTTTAATGGCACGTCAACCCATCTAGGGTTGTTTTATGGTTATAGGTACGGGAATCGCGTTCATATTGACATCTTTTGTGTGATTGAGTTTGTTTGTGAGTGTATGTAGGGGAGGGGGATGTATTATTGTTTTGTTGCGGGGTGGGGGGTTGCACACGGACCTATTGAATACAAACAATTTTTAAACAGATCTTGTCTAATACTAATAATTATATGGTTTTAGAAAGAACTTGTATATTTAGTAATTGTTACAAGTTAGCACACGGTATTTGGTTTTAAGTAACTAATAATAACCCTTAGTAAACAATAATAGCTTCGAGTTATAGTCTTTAATTGGAATCATTTTGAGATGAGGCTTCTTAATCTGAGAATTGATATTTTATTAATTGCGGACTTTTTGTCCTCATCTTGGTAGTTTTTGTGTTGTTTCTTCTTTCACAACGTTTCGGCCAAATTTCACCTCTGGCCTTCTTCAGGTGATTTACCGTGACCTCGGATAGGAATGCTGAGTCTTGTAACCGTATCCCCAGTAATTACTGCCTTCCATAGTTGTTGTCTATCGCACCGCGTTTTTGACCAAGTAAACCTCTGGCCGGCTTGGGTAGGATTTGAAACCGCTATCTTCTAACAATGCTCATCTGGAACCGTAGAAACTCAACGCCTCAATCCGCTGCGCCACGGGCCCCAAAGGGCGATCAAGGATGGATTCTTTGGTCTTATGAAGCCAATTATTTGTTCTCCTTATCTGGTCTTCCATAGTCGGGTCCGTACCGAATTTGTAATTGTCTTTAATTGGAATCGAGTTATTATTCTGGAATGATTTATGGCATCAAGTATTCTTGTCGCAAACGAATAATTGATGGTATCCTATAAGATACTACCACTCCGGGTCAAGGTAGACTCATGAGTAATAGCAATAAAGACATACTCTACACTCCTCAGAGCTTCAGAATATTCCCAAGGTATACATTCAGTTTATTCTAAGCCCCACTGACAGGATATATCTATGATTTTGACATAAAAAAACTGGTCTTAATTTAAACAGATGCTCCCATGAAAATTTAACACTAGTTTGGTTTGGTTTGGTTTGGTTTGGTTTTATGGCATATCAACCATTCTTGGTTATTTAATGCCAAATCCTGCTTTTACTTATATATTTAAAAATATGATTTGTAAACACATTTTGTAGACATGCATAGCTAAATGATCAAACAGTTCTATTTCTAACAATTCAGTTTTGCATAAGTCAAAGCTAAATAGTTCTATGTATTATTATGTATCATTAACAATTCATTTAAATATCCGTCATTTATATACACATAGTTAAATGATCAAACAGTTCAATTTCAAACAATTCAATTGAGCATAAGTCATTTGTTTTCGTTGTTTAAATGTCGAACAGTTCTACTTGAGCTATAGATAAGACCCTATCAGGCGCTAGAATGGACCTGAGAGTGATGGCAATGAAGGGGTACTCTGTCTTACCAAAGCTCCGGCATTACTGGAGCCTCATCATCAGATTGTTAGAGTCATAACCAGAAACTGGTTAGGGGTTTCTATCATGAATATTTCTATTTACAATTAATCATTTGTTTGCACTCAGTTAAATGGTTCCAAGAATTGCTATGTATCACTAACAATTCAATTGAATATCAGTCATTTGTTTACACTCAGTCAAATGATCAAACAGTTCTATTTAAAACAGTTCAATTTAGTAGACGTCATTTGTTTGCACTCGGTTTAAGTATCAAACAGTTCTTTGAGACCCATAGATAAGACCCTTTTAGGTGCAACCACCCCAGGCTAGAGTTGACCAGGGAACAATGGGAATGAAGGGATACTCCATATTCCCCAGAGCTCCAGGACTGGAGCCTCAACATCAGATTGTTTAATAACATATCCAGGATACTCGCTGGGAGAGTCTTACTCCTTTGCAGAGATGCAGTCGGTGTATTCGTCAGCTCCACTAGTTTGGTCAGTGGTTGTTTTCTAAGTTGTATCTTTCTCAGGTATAAGCTAAGAGCGTCCTTCATGAATGAATACCTCTACGATATATGTATGTATGTATGTATGTATGTATGTATGTATGTATGTATGTATTAGTGTGGTCGATGGGAGGAAAGTATGTGTGGAGTAGAAGGCATTCCAGTCTAATGAGAAAACCGTCGTGAAAACAACCCTTTTAGAAGTTAACTCCAAAATCAAAACTGGAAAATTTGGTTTGGGCTTTGGTTGTTTTGTTTTACGGCATATCAACCCCTTTCGGGTCATTTAACACAGAATTAAGTCATTTTGATTAAAGTTTGCATATATCAAGGTCTTCATATCTTCAAATGGCCAATAGTCCGGGAGACTAGGGTTCAATCCCAGGTCGAGTTATACCAAAAACTCTAAAAATGGTACTTGATGCCGCCTTGTTTAACACTCAACATTATAAGGTAAGGGTCAAGGATAAAGTGTAGCAGTCCAGGGAAAGAATTAGCGGCCTCCCCTACAGCTCGGTGCGGTAGCTATTGAAAAGGGAGCCTACTGGTCACCCTCGACTAAGGTCGCCAACTTTACTTTTACTTACTTATATCTTCAAATGTTTCAGTTAAATGTAAAAACAGTTCTATTTCAAACAATTCAGTTTAACGTAATTACACGGTTTAGTTCTGTTTGACCCATAGATAGGACCCTATCAGGTGCTACCACCCCAGGCCTGACTGGACCTGGGAGTGATGGCAATGAAGAGGTACTACGCATTCCCTGAAGCTTAAGAATTACTGAAGCCTCACCATCAGATTTTTTAGTGTGATATCAGGACACTCGTCGGGGAAGTCTTACCCTTCAGCAGAGAAGCAGTCGTTATATTCTACAGTCCCAGCCGACTGGGCAACAAAACTGGAGAAGAGAGTTCTAATCTCTGCTGACTTGAAGGCATCTTTTGGCGAGAAAGGTCTAAGAGAAGGTAAAGTAAGTAAAGTTGGCGGCCGTAGTCGAGGGCGACCAGAAGGCTCCCTATTCGATAGCTACAACACCCAGATGTAATTGTGGAGGTGTCCGTGGTGTAATTGTTATCGTCGTAGGAAATGAATACGGCGACTCGAGTTCAAATCCTGGACGAGACTGATTGCATTTCACATTGCACTAATACCCTTGGGAAAGGTATGAATCCAATTATTCTCCCTCCAGCTATGGGTAAATAGTAGGACAGACTAGGTTCTTCAGCCTTGGTGAGGCAACTAGTCTAGGAGAAGGAAAACTCTGAATTCAAACCTGTCAAACTCCGCTTAAAAATTGACCTTGTGTCATATCCTGCCCGAGCGGAGGGGTTGGTAAATAGGACCACACCGAGATGTAGTGGAGGGCGCAACTCCTTTCCCTGGATTGCTCCACTTTACCCTTAATACGTGCCTTATATTACAGAGCGTTAAGCAAGAAGGTATCAAGTACCATTTTTAAAATCTTTGGTATAACCCGACCTGGGATTGAACCCTGGTCTTCAGGACCATTGGCGAACTGAATTAAAAACTTTACTTTACATAGTTACCTGTTATTTTGTTATGCTTGTCACTTAGTTGTCGCTATGTATACCTAGAAAAACGCATACAAGCATATGTCACAATCATCCAATGACATACACATGTTTAGGTACCTAATCATATTTCGACATTAAATGTTTGATAAATCAAGAATCAAATGGTTGTTCGTAAGAACAACGATAAGCCCAGAAGCGCCTTTTCTATGGTCAGCTCGCTTAAGAAAACATTCCCAACATAAGCCCAGAATACGTTATAAGGATTGTCTTAAAGAAAATTCAATGTCTATAGAACAGAAGTTAAAGAAGGAAGAACATTAGACCCAAATAATTGACGCCGAATCCTAAAAATAGATCTGTCGACTGGGGTTGTATAATATACCGACTGCATCTTTGCAAATGAATAAGACTCCCCACCCAACGAATGTTCTGGATATGACACTAAACAATCTGATGGTGAGACTCCAGTATTGCTGGAGCTTTGGGGAATGCAGCGTACCTCTTTAATGCCTTCGCTCTTAGGTCTACTCTGGCACGGAGTGGTAACACCTGATAGGGTCCTATCTACGAGTCAAATAGAACTAAACTGTATACTTATGCTAAACTGAATTGCTTGAAATAGAACTATTTTTATATTATCTGTGTGTAAACAAAAAAAAAACTGTGCACTTTTGACAAACTAAATTGTTTGAAATAGAACTGTTTGTATGCATAAAAATGGATTTGGCATTAAATAACCCACAATAATGATATGCCATAAAACCAACTAAACAGTATCCTAAAAAGTGGTTGAGCTGTGATCGAAAAGTGGGAGATACAATAAGCACAAGTTAAGTGCACTTAAACGTAAGGATGATTCATCTAGAAATCTGTCCGGTGGTTTTGAGAATTTGGAATGCAGATTCTGCCATCATCGCCTGTTATCAAAAGCTGGTTGCTCGATTTGTTGGGTTTTATGGCATATTAACATTGGTTGGCCATTTAATGCCAAATCCTGTTTATACATATATTGAATATATATGATTTGTCATCGAATAGTTTGGAGGTAACATTCTTAAAAAAGCCAGAACTCATTTGTTTGTACATAGTTAAATGATTTCAAGTATTCCTATGTAATACTCATAATTCAATATAACATCAATCATTTGTTTGCACACAATTAAATGATGAAAAAGTTCTATCAAACCTATAGATGGGACCCTAACAAGTACAACCAGATTCTATCTATGAGTAATGCTAATGAAGAGGTACTTCACATTCTCCAAACTCCAAGACTGGGGCTTCACCATCAGATGTAGTTTAGTGTCATACCCAGAGAGTGGAGGAGTCTTATCCTTCTGCAAAGATGTAATCCGAGTATTCCAGAGCGGCAGCCGACTAGGCTGTCAAAAAATGGATATGTTAACCATGTCAAATAATCACATAATAACTTATAAACACAAGAATTGTGTAACCTTTCGTTGCCCCTCATCTTCATGGTAATATATGTGTTGCTGATGGTAAAGTGAGCAAATCGAGTCCTGGATTTAAAAAATACATGAGGAGTTATAAAAATGATATTTCATCTGTGGATCTTATTAACCCTGTACAAAATTCAAGCCTCGTTTGTCATAAGTCTTGAAAGTCAGCAGCTTTGCTTAAAAGTCACTTGAGAGTTCATGAATAGGAATTAATTATCAATCAGGGTATTTGATTTATAATTTTGGTGATAAACACAGCTCTTTTCTGTCCATAAATAATAGTCATCATGTATGGATGAACGTATGTATCAATCTGAAAGCTTGACATTCTATATCTTTGTTTGTGTTTACTTTTAGGGAAAGATTCTATAATTTCATATACATCTGTTATGTTATCTGTCCACAAAATTTTCCATGATTTGTTTCTAAAAGAAAAGGCAAGTTCCTTGAGTGTATTTAGGGGAGCTAAAATCTTTTAACAAACAGATAACTTTGAGTGAAGTAAAGATATTGCGGAAATAGTGAGAAAGTTTATTTTGAAAACCAAAGCATTGAAAAATAATTGTCTCGTTTGAAACTCAAATCATAACATAGCCCCGTCGGAGGGACTTAGAATATGCTAACTGTATCACCTGCAGAGAGGTAAGATCCCCATTCGTAAAAAACAGTAGCCTGACTATAACATCTGATGGTGAGGCTCCAATTACAGAGATCTGAGTAGAGTACGTTTTCGTTACTATTACTCTCAGATCCACTTCGAATCTGAGTGGTATTACCTGTTAGGGTCCTATCTAGGTGTAATGGTAATTGACGTAGGAAATGGACTCAGTGACACGAGTTCAAATCCCTGACGAAGCTGATTGAATTTCACATAGCACTAATACCCTTGGGGAAAGGTATGAATCCAATTATTCTCCCTCCAGCTATGGGTAAATAGTAGGGCAGATTAGGTTCTTCAGCCTTGGTGTGGCAACTAGTCTAGGAGAAGGAAAACTCTGAATTAAACCTGTTAAACCCCGATTAAAACTTGTGTCATATCCTGCTCGAGCGGAAGTGTTGGTAAATATGGTTAGGGTCCTATCTATGTCTCAAATAAATCTATTTAAATATTATTTGTATTCGATGGGACCGTGAGCCAAAAAACAATTTAGGAAACAATTATACACAAAATGTTACAAGAAACGAACAATTAACGTGATTCCCTAACCTCAAGGCATGAATACATATGACATAGCGTTAAAATCAATCAATCACACACACACACACACACACACACACACACACACACACACACACACACACATATATATATATATATATATATATATATATATATATATATATGTTAACACATTTCCATATTGCTGCATATGTATCTTTGCATGTTTTATACTTTGCCGTTGTTTAGAGAGAGTTTGTCTCTTACCGACCTCTGAGTTAAAACACTTGTTTGTTTTCTGAATGAGGAAAAGCTGGAAAAATGCTTATGCTACTTTGTCACAAGACAAAGGAACCTTCTTTGTTTTGTCTCTATTTTCTTTTGTTCTTGCTTCTATGTAGTTGTTGTTGTTGCTACTGCTGTTGTTATTGTTATTGTTGTTGATGTTGTTGTTTCTTTTGTCCTTTTAAATTCAAACTATAGTGAAATTACTTATGTTGTTCGAAAAATGTTTCTTAATACCAAAGCAACGGAACAGGGAACGTGAGAAACAGCTTTAATTCCGTGCGTGGGTTGGTGTTCAAAGAATGACCAAGAAAATTCCCTGAGAAAAGAAAGATATATATATATATATATATATATATATATATATATATATATATATATATATATATAAAGAGAGGAAGGATGGAGAGAGAGAAAGAGAGAGAGAGAGAGAGAGAGAGAGGAGAGAGAGAAGGTGTGGGAAAGAGAAAAGTAAAAGATAGAATAATAGAGTTTATGTTCGACCAAAGAAGGATAAAGATAAACGCAGAAGAATAGAAAAGGAAATGAATGAGAAAAAAAAGAGATTAAGAGGATTAAAAAAAGACGAGTGTGGACAAAGAAAGATAATGAAAACAAAGAAAACGTGAACGTTTTATAGGTAAACAGAATAGAAGAAGAAGAAGAAGAAGAAGAAGAAGAAGAAGAAGAAGAAGAAGAAGAAGAAGAAGAAGACAACAACAACAACAGGAAATGAGAAACAGGAATGGAGAGAAAGAGAGATGTCGATCTGGGATGAAGTGCAGATATGAATCACGGACTAAGACGGCGGTAAAAGAGGTTATATTATGAGAAGAGAGAGACAGAGACAGAGAGAGAAAGAGAGAGAGAGAGAGAGAGCAACAGGAAATGAGAAAAGGGGTGATAGATGGAGAACAGAGTAAAAAAAGAAATGGATAAATGAATCACGGACGCAGGAAGTAAAAGAGAAGGTTAAATTTTAAGGAAGATAGAGGAGGGAGGAGACCAACAGGAAATGAGAAAAGGAGATTTAGATGTTGAAAAAAGAAGAAAGAGAAGACATGAATAAAAGAATCACGGACGTAGGAAGTAAAAGGGAAAGATATTTTGATATAGTGAGAGAGAATAAGAGAGAGAGAGAGGGGGGGGAGAAGATTGTAAAGAACAATGGAAAATGAGAAATAGGGAGAGATATAGTGCAGAGCAAAATATAAGAGATAGATAAATGAATCATGGACGTAGGAAGAAAAGAGGTTACATTTTGAGAGCGAGAGACAGACAGAAGGAATGAGAGAGATGGAGAGATGGAGAGAGAGAGAGAGAGAGAGAGAGAGAGAGTAAAGAACAATAGGAAATAAGAAAAGGTAAGAAATGTAGAACAAAGTAAAAAAGATATAGATAAATGAATCACGGACATTGAAGTGAAAGAAAGGTTATATCTTGAGAGAGAGAGAGAGAGAGAGAGAGAGAGAGAGAGAGAGAGAGAGAGAGAGAGAGAATGACATAAAGACTTTAAAAGAAAAAGGAGAGAAAAAATTTTAAAAAGAGATTATATGAGTGAAGAGAGAGAAATAGATTGAGAGAAACATGAGAGAGAGAGAAAAACATGAGAGAGAGAGAGAGAGAAAGAGAGAGAGAGAGAGCGAGAGAGCGAGAGAGAAGATTCATGACTGGGATGAACGTTTAAAAGTTGATGTCAAAATAAAAGATGATAAAGAGAAAAGAACGGATACAAAAAAAATGAAGGAAATAGAAGTTTATGGAAAATAGAATCGTTTAAGTTAGTGTCAAACAGGAAGTTAATAGAGAACGGAAAAGTGAGAGGAGAAAAAGGGAGAGAGAGGTCAAAAATGTGTGAAAGCGAGAGAGAGGGGGAGAGAGAGAGAGAGAACTGGGCAGGAAAACAGAGAAAGGAAAATCACAATGAATAAAGAATCCTAATTAAAAGAGAAGTACAGAAAGAAATGTCGGTTGAAAGAAGAAAAAAAGAATACAAAGACATTAGTGAAGAAAAATGACGTGAAAGCGTTAAATAGTGTCGAAAAGCGCAAATCTAAAAAAAAAAAAAAAAAAAAAAAAAAAAGATTAACATCTGTTTAAAGTTAGGGAGCACGAAAAATCATGTTCAGATACGTTTAATTGTATTTTTCTGCGATAATTTTGGAATGGAGACGTTTGAAAGTCGGCATTTTTGGGCGTTTGTTTTTTCGGGCTGTAACACTCGCTCTTCCGTGTTTGTCTAGATTTATTTCTTGACAGCGTTGACATCTGTTGCCGAACCGCAAATTCGAAAAACAGCGTTTTCTTTTCTGTAAATTCCTTTTTATGTCTTCAATCTGAATTCTATTCAGAAGAAAAAAAAGCTTACTTTCATATAGATATTATAAACTAAATTTCATTGTACTTGCATGGGAAGGTTCGAGTCTGACTGCTTCGTTCGTCATGGTTGTATCAATCTTCAGTAAACACATCTGTATTTCGTATAAATTAAACGATTAATTTTGTATTTTCCAACTGTATATCATGATTGATTGATTTTAACGGCATGTTCAACCCTGTCTAGGATGATTTTATGCCTATTGGTTAGGGAATCGCGTTCATCGTACGTTCATATTTACATTTTCGTCTTGTTATTGCTTAAGAGTTTTTATTGTTTTCCAGATGGTTCTATCGAATACGAATAATTCTTAAACAGATCTATTTGACCCATGAATAGGACCCAAACAGGTACAACTACTCCGAGTCAGGGTGGACATGAGAGTAATGACAAATTCCCGCATCTCCAGAACTGGAGCCACAACATGAGATGCAGTTTTTACAGGGTCAGGCAAAATGATCTGATCTCACTTTAATAAAAGACAAATAAAGTAAAGAAATAAAAAAGTGTTTATATTTTCGAAAAGTACATATAATGCCCTTCTGTTTCATTAGGTTTTGGAAATTAAATTAGTCAAATGGGATCCGTTATTGTCTACACACTGTCGAAGGCGTTCACGAAATTTGTCTATAACTTGGCGGGTCATTTCATGTGAAATGGCAGTAATTTCTTGACGAATTGCATCTTTAAGTTGTTCAATAGACTGAGGGCTATTACTGTATACCTTTGACTTGAGGTATCCCCAGAGAAAAATATCACACGGATTTAAAACAGGTGAACAGGCGGGCCAACCGATGTCACCACGCAATGAGATCAAATGACCAGGGAACGTCTCCCTCAAAATCCCCATAGCACGTCGAGAAAAAAAATGGCATTATATGTACTTTTCGAAAATAAAAACACTTTTTTGTTTCTTTACTTTATTTGTCTTTTATTAAACCTACAAATGTGTCAGATCATTTTGCCTGACCCTGTATTTGAATACCCTCTTGACAATAAGGAAATTAGTGTTGCAGTCTATGAACACGAAACAACAGAATATGGATATCTGCAAAATAAACAAAAGAAATTAATATTTTCAAAATATACATTAAAAAAATATCTAATATATTGACACTCACAGTACACAGTTTTGTTGGGAACTACATGAAATTTATTATTGCAATTAACAATTGAGTCATTGATGAAAATTAGACCAATCTTCATTTTTACGATTCTCTATTATTTCTGTATAGCTGTCACGACATTTATTTTTGTCCTGTTCACTCATGCCTTGCGATAACAGCAGTTTGTAAGCAATTATTTATGCCCAAAATTTTCAAATAATTTGGTGTGGAATTCGACTAGGGTAGGTGTATTTGCCAGAAGCGCTATGTCATCTGCATATTCTGTTATAGTTTGTGCTGAGTATCGTCTGCTTCTTGCCTTTTTTTTTTTTTTTAGAGTCAAACCATTTTCTTTCACATGATATATCGACGTTCTAAGTACGTCATCTAGACTTAACGATACATGAGTAAATATCATTGCTATATTGAAAAATGTTCCCCCAATCTTTTGTTTCTAGTACAGGTTGTTTTTAAAAAATGGTAACATTTCTATGGGAGTTTCTTTCATGATATTATGATTTTAAAGTCTCCAATCTTCCACAGGTTGTGTCTGTAATATCAGTTCTGTTTTTCTAATAAAGATACTCTCATCGAAATATTGACATTTTAATATCGGTGAGAGATTCCAAGAATGTGTTAACAGAGATTGTGAGTATGTGGAGACAGTAAGAAATTTGTATCATAAAGGTGCTCCCATAAAGGTGCTAAAATTTTTTTTAATCACTCTGTATTTGACTCGAAGATATCCCATTGGTTTTAACTCCAAGAAGCGGGACAAAAGAGATGATAACTGTTTCTGATTACTATTCAAGACAAATTATGAATATACAATATTCTGCTCGTAAAAAATGTTGGTTATGACATAAAATGCGTGAAATGCTTATTAAAAAGAAAGAAAAATTAGGGAACGTTTAGTTTGTTAAAAAAATGTGTAAAAGAAAATTTCCGGAAATACTCCACGGCATTTAAACAAACATGTTTTGAAATTTCATAAGACAACACTCGAAATTCTCGTCTACTTGCGTAATAAGATGATTACAACAGATGGTGTAAGTCTTCATCTGATTCTTAGAATCTTCTGGTCAAACATAATCCCCGAAGGAGGACAGAAGCAATAACCATGTATTAGATAACCCAAGTGAGCAGATGGAGAAGAGGGAAAGGATACTTTTGCCAAATACCAGCTAATTTACTGACCACATCAGAATGAGAGGGAGACAGAGAGAGAGAGAGAGAAGGGGAGAGAGACAGAGAGAGATGAAAACCAAAGGAAGGAATATCAAAACAATCTCCAGAGGAACAACAGCACGCAAAGGAATGATAATTAAAAACAACTGTATGGACGTTTCAAGCGACAAACAAGCAAAATCTCACACAAGAAAACGTGGACATGGCTGAGAAAGGGAAGCCTAAAAAAAGAAACTGAATCTCTTCTGATAGCAGCACAAAACAACGCCTTAAGGACTGATTATGTCAAAGCAAAAAATATACAAAACGCAATAAAATAGCAGATGTAGGTTAGGTGGTGACAGAGACGAAATGATCACTCATATAAAAAGCGAATGCAGTAAGATAGCACAAAAAGAGGTGCCCGTGGTGTAATTGTTATCGTCGCAGGAATTGGACACGGCGACTCGAGTTCAAATCCTGGACGAGACTGATTGCATTTCACATAGCACTAATACCCTTGGGAAAGGTATGAATCCAATTATTCTCCCTCCAGCTATGGGTAAATAGTAGGGCAGACTAGGTTCTTCAGCCTTGGTGAGGCAACTAGTCTAGGAGAAGGAAAACTCTGAATTCAAACCTGTTAAACTCCGCTTAAAATTGACCTTGTGTCATATCCTGCCCGAGCGGAGGGGTTGGGTAAATAAGATAGCACAAAAAGAGTATAAGACTATACACGACAGGGTGGGTAAAGTGATCAACTAGGAATTGTGCAAAAAGTTTAAATTTGACCATACAAACAGATGGTATATGCACAACACAGAATCCACCCTGGAAAATGAGACGCATAAACTTCCCTGGGATCTTGAGATACAAACAGATCACCAAATCTTGAACAGACGACCAGACCTAGTGATAGTCAACAACAAAAAAAGAGAACCTGCCAAATAGTCGACCTGGCCATTCCAGCTGACCACAGCTGAAAGAAAGCGAAAGAGAGATAAGTACCTAAACCTTGCTAGAGAACTGAAAAAAACTATGAAACATCAATGTAACGGTGATACCAATTGTAATTGGTGCGTTCGGTACAGTCAACAAAGAATTGATAATGGATCTGGAGGACTTGGAAATAAAAAGGAAGATAGGAAACCATAGAAAACTACAACATTATTAAGATCAACCAGAATACTGAGGAGAGTTCTGAAGACTTGAGAAGATTTGCTGTCACTCAAACTTCAATGAGAAACCATGAGCTAACGCTGGTGTAAAAAAAATCTCAAAAGACTGAAATAATATTGACAGACGAAGAAGGAGGAAGAGAACTCGTCAGCATTGAAGATAGCGTCGATACCTCGATAAGATATCTCGAAGAGTACTTTAAAAAAAGAGCATAAAAAGACTGATTACAGTGACCAGATACCACCCAAATAACACAAGCATCAAAAGAACAACAATACCTAAAAAACAAAAATAGCAAGAAAAACAGCAGTATAGATATTTCCAGCGACAAACAAGCCAAATCTCACACCAGAAGACTTTGACATAGCTAAGATAGGGAAACCTTTGGACAGAAACAGAATCTTTTCTAATTTCAGAACAAAACAATGCTATAAGCACGAACTACTTTAAAGCAAAAATAGATAAGACGACGATAACAAAATAGCAAGTGTGGGTTATGTGGTGATAGAGAGGAAACGATCAATCATAATAAGCAAATGCAGTAAATTAGCCCAAAAGGAGTATAAGACTATACACGACTGGGTAGGGAAGATAATCTAGTGGGAGTTGTGCAAAAAATTCAAATATGACCATACGAGCAAGTGGTTCATGCACAACCTAGAATACATCCTGGAGAATGGGATGTACAAACTTCTCTGGGATTTTGAGATTAAAATGGATCACCTCATCTCGGCCTGACCACCAAGCCTCGTGGTAGTTAACAAAAAAGAGAACCTGCGAAATAGTGTACTTTGCTATCCCGGCAGACCACTGAGTGAAAATAAAAGAAATCCAAAAAAGAGATAAGTGCCGAGACCTTGCTAGAGAACTTTAAAAAATTAAGGAACTTGAAGGTGACGGCGATAGCGATTGTGGTATGCAAAGGATTGGTAAAAGGACTGGAAAACTTGGAAATAAGAGGACAAGTAGAGACCATCCAGACAACTGCAGTATTAAAATTGGCTAGAATACTGAGAAGAGTCCTGCTGGCTTGAGAAGACTTGCTGTTACTCAGACACCAGTGAAAAACCATCAGCTAACGCTGGTATGAGAAACTCTCATAATAAAAATAACTTATCGTTGAGTGGATTTTGCCATTCCGGCCGACCACAGAGTAAAAATGAATGAAAGCGAGTCGATAGACAAATACTTGGACATTGCTTAAGAACTACAAAAGTTATGGAATATGAGGTTCATGGTGATACCCATCGTAATTGGTGCGCTTTTAACAGTCCCAAATTGCCCAGTCAGCTGGGGCTGTAGAATACACTGACTGCGCCTCTGCAGAGGGGTAAGACCCCCCCCAACGAGTGTCCTGGATATGATACTCTGATGGGGAGGTTCCAGCAGTGCTAGAGCTTTGGGGAATGCGGAGTACCCCTTCATTGCCATCGCTCCCAGGTCCACTCTGGCCCCGGAGTGGTAGCACCTGATAGGGCCCTATCTATGGGTTAAATAGAACTAACAGCATACTTATGCTAAAATGAATTGAGTAAACTGAATAGCTTGAAATAGAAACGTTTTTGACAATTAAACCGTACTTACACTTAAACTTATGCTTAACTGAATTATTTCAAATAGAACTGTTTTTCGACATTAAAACTGTATTTACACTTAACTGAATTATTACATATAACTTCTTGAATAGTTAGAAATGGAAATGTTTTTGACAATTAAATTGTGTACTTATGCTAAACAGAACTGTTTTCAATTGAACAGATTATTTACATAAAATGGGTTTGGCGTTAAATAACCTACAAAGGTTGATATGCCATTAAACCAAACAAACCAAACAGTCCTAAAAAACTGGAGGAATTGGTAATCTGAAAAATAATTGCGCCCATCCAAAAACAGCACTTGAGATCTGCTAGAATACATAAAAAAGTCCTGGAGAAACTTGCTATCACTCAAACTTCAGTGAAAGATTCAACTGGCCAAGGCTGGTAGGAAAAGCTCACAAGGAGTATAATAATCATAAATAGTCATCCACAGACAGACTGTTTCGTCGTATCACAACTCTTCATTGTAGCAAGATAGGAAGGACGCGAGTGATTGCCGTAAATTCCTTCACCAGAGTGCTCAACCCCCGTAGGAGAGCGTATATATTGTCATCAACAGACAGACTGTTTCGTGGTATCACAACTCTTCAGTGTGGGTAGATATGTAGGAAGCTTGAAGCTGGGATCATAGACAGTATTTAATCCAGTAAATCCAGAGTTGGAAACAATTCCAAACTGGACAATTTAAATATTCAAATATAGAATATTAAATTCAAGTAATCCCGCTCAAGAGCTCAATTCAAATAAAATCCTCTGTACAATTTTTTTTTTCAAAATAAAAACCAACAATCAATCACATTAAAATAATTAATTTATTTCCATCTAGTTAAAAAGCACTGATATAAATCAATGCTCAAGAAAATTAACAGGACTTCTTCAAATCAAACAAGCTTGTTTGATTTAAAGAAGTCCTTTTATATATTTTGAATATATATATATATACCGACAGCTTCTATCGAAATCTTCTATTTACCGAAGAGTCGACATGTTTCCACTTGATGAAGTATCTTTTCAACTCAGGCTAGTAGTGGCAAACCTATCTTTGGCCTATTCGTACACATGTTTTTTTTATTGAGACATGCTTTTCCGCACACATCATATTCTTTGGTAAAATTCGAATGGTTTGCCACGAAATCTTTGATGACAGATCTCTGTTCAAACCTTGAGCACTGTGTTTGATTTGCTGTCATTTAGAATAACCTCAAAACTAATGTTTTCATAGATTAAAATAAAGTCTGCAATAAACCAATTCCAAACAACCTAGAACTTACATTTGGGGGAAAAATTCCGTAAAAAAATTCATTTTATCTTTTTAAAATATTTCTCCTTAATTGTTGAATAACCCTCGAATTAAATGACTATAACTTTTATAATTTTTAGCCCTCTGTGAAAATGCTGTAATCGACAATAATAATTGTGAAATAAACACTAAGATCTTTGTAGCAATGATCTTAACAAAAACTTCAGGATTTTATGTATCTATCTTATGGTCGGCATAGCGGTTAGAGTTTTTGACAATAGTCCAGGAGACCGGGGTTCAATCCCAGGTCGAGTCATACCAAAAATTCAAGAAATGGTACTTGATCCCTCCTTGCTTAATTCTAAACACTATAAGGCATGGATCAACGATAAATGGAGCAATACTGGGAAAGGGGTAGCGCCCTCCCTTACGCCTCGGTGCAATAGCTAATGAAATGGGAGCCTTCGGGTCGCCCTCGATTTCAGTCACTCAACTTAGTGTGAATCTAGCGGTTTCGCTAAATTTGTTTGCTGGCTGGTTAGAGTTTTATGGCATATCAACCCTTGCGGGTTATTCAATGCCTAATTCTGTTTTTATATGTGTCGTAAGCAAATAACATAAGTAATTCTATTTATCAAGTAATATATAATATAAATATTTTGCATACAGCTCTATTGTTTCAAATAACTAATATTAATAATCTGAGTAATAATAATAAACAAATGATTGAACAGTTCTATGTAACCCATACAGGGGATCTTAACGGATACTACCAATACGGTTCAGGTTGGAGCTGTGAGTTATAGCAATTAAGAGGTACTCCACTTTCTTCAAAGCTCCAGGATTGAAGTCTCATCCTCCGACGCAGTTTAGTGTTAAACCCAGGATACTCGTTGAAGGGGAGCAGTCTTACTCCTCTGCAGAGATGCAGTCGGCATTTCAACTGCCCCAAACCAACAAGAAGATTCGCCTAACTTGACTCTTATCGAAACAGCACTTATCATATCATATTTACCAACCCCTCCGCACAGACAGGATATGACACAAGGTCAATTTTTTAAGCGGAGTTTTACAGGTTTGAATTCAGAGTTTTCCTTCTCCTAGACTAGTTGCCTCACCAATGCTGAAGAATCCAGTCTGTCCTTCTATTTACCCATAGCTGGAGGGAGAATAATTGGATTCATACCTTTCCCAAGGGTATTAGTGCTATGTGAAATGCAATTAGTCTGGTCGAGAATTTGAACTCGTGTCGCCATGTCCATTTCCTACGACGATAACCATTACACCAAAACATCGAAACAGCACTTATAATCAGCTGCAATCCAAGTCTTGACATTTTACCCGTCGTCGACTGGTACGTCAGCTAGTTTTTTTATGCTTATCGATAGACTTGGCTTATTCTTTAATGAAACAAACTTTCCAACGCATACGCAATTGCATGGTGCATTTATGTAATCAAGAGAAACGCTTCTATATGCATAAAGACACCCACTCGCGTGCGTGCGTGCGTGCGCACACATGTGCAAATTACAGTTAAAAGAGTTTGAAATGCAGTCAGACGAAAATATTACCGATAGCTGACATTTTTGGCAGGTGTCATGAAAAAATTTGCTTTGAAAAATAACAAAAAGCAACAATGTCATTAAACTTAATCGTTTTGCCCATTTGTTTTCATTTGGCTTTCATTATTGCGACCATATTTTCTCCAATAAGGATTTCTTCTTATCTTTCATTATTTTTGAATCTTTATTTATTTCAATCATTTTGTGATTTTTCTTTTTGTTCGGCTTTTTGTGGTTTTGGGCTTTTGGGATTTTTTGGAGGGGGAAAGGGTTTCTGCTTGCAGTGGCTTGTAATAAAATTACCACAGAAGCGTAATTGCTAAAAATAAAATTACTTTACACAAAAAATAAAACAGTAAAACTTGGCTCTGCAGAGAGAAACACTCAAGACTTTATATATATATATATATATATATATATATATATATATGTGTGTGTGTGTGTGTGTGTGTGTGTGTGCACGCGCGCTGGTCCAAGGATCAAGTGGGTAGAGTGTGTGCCAATGGTCCGGAAGACTGGGGTTCAATCTGAGGTCATGTCATACAAAAGACTCAAAAAATGATACTTGATACCTCCTTGCTTAACACTCAGCATTATAAGTTACATATCAAAGGATAAGTGGAGCAATACAGGGAAAGAAGTTGTGCCACCCTTTACATCTCAGTGTTGTAGCTATTGAAAAAGGAGCCCTCGGATCGCCGTCGACTACGGTCGCCAACTTTACTTATATATATATATCATCATCACCATCACCATGTCGCGCTGGTAGCACGGATATCCCTGACCCTCTCTCGCCACTTTTCCCTATCGTTCATCACCTCAGGCAGGTCTTCTGGACAACATCCTGTATCCTCACATAGTTGCTGAATGTATGTTCGTGCTGGTCGTCCTGCTTTTGCACGGCCATGTGTGGGGGTCCATAAGAGTGCATCACTTATGAGTTTGTCCCTGCTTCTCCAGCAGTGTCCTGCATGTCTGGTTCGTCTAACTTGAATAGTTTTCGTGATAGGAGGCAGGTGGCCGTACAGTTGGTGTCTTGTGGGCTGTTGCCGCCAGGACTTGTTCAAGATTGCTCACAGCATTCTTGTGTAATTGCCGTCTAGCTTCTTCTCCAGCCGTTTTGTTAGAGTCCATGTAGTGCATCCATATAGCAGTATCGATGCGACCGCTGCCTGGAAGAAACTGCGTTTCATTTTATCGGTTAGGTCTGATTTCCATATAATCGATAGCCTATTGATAGCTGTCCATGCTTTCGTTAACCTCGTGTCGATGTCCTTTTCGGTTGATGCAACGCTGCTTCCTAGGTAAGTGAATTTGTCTACTAGTTTAAGAGGGGTTCCGTCTAGAGTGGAGATGTCACCCGTTTGTTTATAGCACATATATTCCGTTTTGTGTGCATTGACATAGAGGCCTATGCCTGCGGCTGCTCGTTCCAAACTATACAGTAGTGTTTCGGCTTGGTTGGGTGTATTTGCCAGTATCGCTATGTCATCGGCGTAGTCGGCTTCGGTAATTGTTTTTGCGGGGTACCTTCTGCTTCTTTTCTTTGTCAGCTCGAAGCCGTTCTCTCTGATTTTGTCAATCGATGTTCTAAGTACGTAGTCTAGACAAATGATAAAGAGGTACGGAGCCAGCGTGTCCCCTTGTAGTACTCCTGCTACAATGTCGAAGTATTCTGTGTCTCCATCTGGTGATCGTACTTTTACTTTGGTGTTTCTATAGAGAATCGTTATTGCTGCTACGGTTTCTTTAGGTAGGCCGTATGCTAGTAGGATTTGTCCATCTTTCCTCTGTGAATGGAATCGAAGGCCTTGGTAAAGTCGACAAATAGTAATGTCGCTTGTAGGTTTTTTGCCCGTACACCTTCAAGGATTCTACGGATGGTTAATATTTGTGAGGTTGTGGATCTATTTCTTCGGAAGCCATTTTGGTTTTTCCAAAGTATGTTGTTGATTTGGGGTTCTATGCGGTTTCGTAGTAGGGCATTGTAGATTTTGGCGGCTATGGATGTAAGTGTTATGCCTCTGTAGTTTTTAGCTAATCCGAGGTCCACCTTTCTAGGGAAGGGGAGGATGCATCCCTTCATCCATCTATCTATCGGATTTTGATTATATACTGAGTTGCAGTGTCGGAGCAGTATGTCGTCGAATTGTCTGGTCTTCCATACTTCTGGGGGAATCTCGTCCAGCCCTGCAGCTTTCCTATTTTTAATTTTTCTGAGAACCGAGTCGAGTTCTTCTTGTGTGAACGGTCCTAGTTTAATGTCCAATTGTTTGCTAATTATTCTGGTGATTGGTTCATGTGTTATTTTCGGTGGGTTTCCTAGTAGGTTTTCGAAATGCTGTTTCCACAGTTTTATTCTTTCTTGTTGGTTTGCAGCTTTCAGTTTTGCTTTGGCTGTGCTCTTTCTTCTACTCACTTCGTTTATTGTTTGCCATGCTATCCTAGATTGTCTATCTTCCACCGAGTCTCTGATCTTATCTATCAGATTTTGAATGTATTCTGTCTGTTCCTTTATATATATGCCTGCTAATTGATATTGTGCTGTTTTTAGTTTTCGGGCATTTCTGTTTGTTGGGTTCTTTCGATAGTTTTTGGAGGCTGTTTTCACTAGTGAACGTTTTTCTCTCACCGCTAAAGTTTCCCATGAGATTATAAACACACATATATAAACACATATATTAACATATATAGACAAACACATATATAGAATATATAAACACACAAATAATAATAATCAGTTCTATTTCAAACAACTCAGTTTAGGATAAGTACGCAGTTTAAATGTAAGTGCAGTTTAACTCTGAAAAAAATTTATATGTCAAGCTATTCAATTTAGTTAAGCAGTTCTAATTCAGCTAATTCAGTTTAGTACAAGTACAGATTTTGTTTACACACAGTTAAATGTCAAAACAGTTCTATATTAAACAATTCAGTTTAGTGTAAGTACATTTTCTATGTAAAAAAACAGTTCCATTTCAAATAATTCAGTTTAGCATAAGCACGCAGTTTAAATGTAAGTACAGTTTAATTGTCAAAAACATTTCTATTTCAAGCTATTCAGTTTAGTCAAACAATTCAGTTTAGCATAAGTATGCCGTTTAGATCTATTTAACCCATATATAGGGCCCTATCAAGTGCAACCACGCCGGGCCAGATTGGACCTGGGTGCAATGGCAATGAAGGGGTGCTCTGCATTCCTCCAAAGCCCCATCTGGAACCGAACCATCAGATTGTTAAGTGTCATATCCAGGACACTCACCGAGAGGAACTTACCGCTTGCAGTCGGTGTAATTACAGCCCCAGCCAACTGGGCAAGTCAATTATAAATTTTTAAATGTTTATTTAAATGCAGAAGTTTTTCACGGGACAAACGATGTTTATGTATCTTCATTTTGATTATCAGCCATCTTATGAAACAATTCCTAATTAGTGAATTATTGGAATAAATTTATTATGGCATAGTATCTTTTGAGTTTTCTTTGATATCACACACACACACACACATATCCCAGCTTGAAACGTCCTGCATGTCTAGCCACACTGAAGAGTAATGATACAACGAAACAGTCTGTAGATGACAATATATACGCTTCCTTCCCGGAAGTTGAGCACTCTCGAAAGAATTAACGGCTGCCACCCGCTTAAACCAAAGCTCTTCTAACAAATAGAGCACTCTGGGTCCGATAACGCAAAATGTAAACAAGCGAAAGCCACTACATATGCGTTATAATTCCTTAGCTGACGTATGTCACCGAAATGGCTGTGGTTATATGCCATGTCTAGCATAAAGTTAGGCTGGTTTCGATCCCAGCTTGAAGCGTCCTGGGTTTCTTGCTACACTGAAGAGTTGTGATACAATGAAACAGTATTTATGTGAATGAGGGGTTGAGCTCTCTAGCGAGGTAATTAACTGTTGTCATTCGCGTAATGCAAAGCTTTTCGAATAAATTGAGCTTTCGGTTACCGTTAAGCGTATACATGTAAAAATAAGTTGGCGACCGTAGTCGAGGGCGACCCGAAGGCTCCCTTTTCGATAGCTACTACAGCAAGGTGTAGGGGAGGGCGCTACACCATTCCCTGGATTGCTCCACTTTACCCATGATCCATACCTTAAAATGCTGAGTGTTAAGCAAGGCGGCATCAAGTACTATTTTTTGAATCTTTCGTATGACTCGACCTAGGATTGAACCATGATCTCCCGGGCCATTGGCGAACACTCTAACCATCATGCCTAGTGATACATAAGTGTTTAAATCCTTTCGCTTACGCCGAGTTTCCTCATTGCTGTACGGTTGAATTTCCAGCTGGTGTAAAAGTCAGCAAGGTTTCGAGAATCTCGTGCGTCTAGCCACACTGAAATGTTGTGATATAACGAAACAGTCTGTCTGTGGATGACTATATATATATATAAACAAACACACACATGCATATATATAGCTGAAATACACGTTTAAACTAGGTAAGAAATGAAGACTTGAATTGCTGGTAACCATGTCGCCGGGGCTTAGTATATGCCGACTGTATCACTTGCAGAGATGCAAGACCTCTTCTCTCATAGAAAAGGAAGTGTTCTCTATGCGACACAAAACTGGATCTGATTGTGTGGCAACATTTTTAAAGATTTGAGGAGTGTAGAGTACCCCTTCGTTGACATTACTTCTCTCTACGCCCATTCGGACCCGGAGTGATAGTACCTGTTAAGATATCATCTATGGTTCGAATAGATCTATTTTTTATTTTGTCGTATTCGATAGTAGCATGTGCAAAAAGAAAAAAAGAAAAAAAAAAACAATACGAAAATATAACCGTGAACCTACAATAAACGTGTTTCCTTAAAATCTAGGTATTAACTAACCCTAAACGGATTGACATGCCCTTGGTATCAATCAATCAATCAATCTATGCTGAGTAACATGTCAAGACTTGACATACAGACTTCTTAAGATGTTCAGACATTTGCAAAAAAAGATACTTTATCTTTTCTCTTTTTGTCTAAATGCCTGTTTCTCTATTTTTGTGGTCGAGTGAAAATATACATTTTTGTATCTATGTATATACCTATTGTTATTGTTTAAAATATTCGGACATTTGACCTTATCTTTATAGTTATACTCATTACGTTTCAGCCGATATGTCCTTCGGTTTTCTTCTGGTGTTTCATGTCGAACTCGAAAGCCCTCACAGAATCTCAAACTGGACCCTTTATTTGATCTAACGTGGGTAGAGTGTTCCTATTCTGTTAACCTTGGCTGGGCACAGCTTCATCCCAGAAATTTAGCCACGAGCATGACGCAGCACAAGGTTAATTTTTAAACTGAGTGCAGCTGATTTGAATTCAGAGTATATATTCTTGCAGAGTTGTTGCCATATCAAGAGTTAAAAACCAGTCTTCCCTACTATTTTCCCATGGCTGAAAGTGGAACAGATCGATTCATGCCTTCCCTAAGGACATTAGCATTATGTAAAATGCTAACAGATTCGTCCAGGATTGGAACCTGGGTCACCGATTCTATTTCATGCAATAACTGTTATACAGCAATGCTCCAAACTAATTTGCTTACGTATTTATCCAACCCCTCCGTCACGAGCAGGATGCAACATAAGGCCTATTTTTAAGCGGAGTACAGCTAGTTTTAATTTAAAGTTTTCTTTCTCCAAGATTAGTTGCTTTACCGAGGCTAAAGAATCTATACCACCCTACTAGGTAGAGAAATTGTAACTTCTATCTGTGTGTGTGTGTGTGTGTGTTTGGGAAAATCAATCTTATATGCTCGCAACTGCTCTCTCTCTCTCTCTCTCTCTCTCTCTCTCTCTCTCTCTCTCTCTCTCTCTCTCTCTCTCTGTTTGTAAGCAAAACAATAATTTGTTTGCACACAGTTAAATGGTTTCAAGTATTGCTATTTAACATAAGTAATTATATCTATCAAGCATTCCTTTCATATAAATAATTTGCACATCGCTGTATTGCTTCAAATAACTAATAGTCATAATAATAAAAATAGTTGGTACCCTGACAGGTACTACCAATACGGTTCAGAGTGGAACTGTTATATATATATAATTTGTACACGAATAGTTTGTAGGTAACATTTAAAAGGTTGTCTAAATTTCTGAGACGAAGCTTGATGATCAAGGGATTTCGGACAATTGTCTTCATCTTTATTGTTATTTCCACGGCGTTTTGGCCGATATGTCCTCCGACCTTCTTCAGGTGTTTTTCGAACTCGGGAACCTACACGAAACTTCGAAACTACGTCCTTTATTGAATCCACGGGGGTCACCTGTTCTGATTCCTTGAGATTGAAAAGTCGGGTATGGCGGACCATATATGGACGAAAAAGAGAAACCGTCTGCCCTTATGGGATAAAGTTGAAATAATTGATAGATCTGAACATTGGGGGATTAGACGCCTTAAGGAATCAGCACATATGTTGGGCTACAATGACCTGCTGAATAGACCAAGTATAGTGATGAATACAATATGAGAACCGATCATTAAAAAGGTTAAATAAAAAAAAAATGAATATGAGCACAGGTAAAAAATCATACATAAGAATAGTAATCCTAGTAAAGTAAGAACATTAAGTTTATAAGTCCCCAAAATTCACTCTAAACTGTCCAGCAGGACACATAGCGTAACGGTTATAGGCGTTGGTTCCCCCCCCCCAATCATCTGGTTGCTGGTTCAATCCTGACTACAGACGAATAACAATACAGGAATACTTAACATTTGTACCCGGTTATGACTAACGGAATCAGAAGAGGCGACCCCTGTGGATTCAGTAAAGGACGTAGTTCGAAGTTCCGTGTAGGTTACCAAATTCGACAAATACCTGAAGAACCCCGGAGGACATATCGGCCGAAACGTTGTGGAAATAACAATAAATATAAAGACAATAGTCCAAAAACGCTAAACGTTAAAAAAACATTTTGAATGTTTAAATCTCAAATGTTTGAACATAACTAAATGGTTAGGTTAGGTTAGGTTAGGTCACATCATTTGGTTTAATGGCATATCAATCCTTGATGGTTATTTAATGCTAAATCCTGTTTATACATGTATTATATACGATTTTTAAGTTAATAGTTTGTAGGTAGCATTTTTTAACGAGCCAGTGTTCATTTGTTTGCACAGAGATAAACGGTTTTAAGCATTGCTAATATTAATAATTCAAATTAATATTGATAATTTCTTTTGCGCAGTTAAATAGTATAGTAAATGATTAAACAGTTCTATTTGACCCATAGATAGGACTCTAACAGGTACTCTCACTTCAGTTCAGTTGACTTGGGAGTAATGGTAATAACTGGAGCCTTACCATCAGATGGTTTAGTATTATATTCGGGACAATCGTTGGTGGGCGTCTTACTCCTCTGCAGAGATGCAGTCGGCGTATTCTCCAGCCTCAGCCGACTGGGCACAAAATAATATTTGGTGCAATGTTTCAATATTTCTAAATTGTATAATCAGTGAACCTATTTTTGGTCACGAAAAAGTTGGGTTTTTTTCTCGATTAAATTCAAGTTTCATGTCCACTTTTTCCAGAACCGCCCTCACCCATCTTTTTTCTCATTTTCATGTTGGAAAAATCTCAATATATAATCAGTATTATCATCATCATGTCATGCTGCAAGCACAGATCTCCCTAACCCTCTTTCGCCACTCGTCCCTATCGTCTATCGCTCCCGTATCGGCACAGAGCTGCAATAGATAGGTTCTAGCTGATCGTCCAACCTTTGCTCGTCCATGTGAAGGGGTCCACCGGAGTACACTGCTTATGAGTTCGTCCTTGCTTCTCCAACAATGTCCCGTATATCTGGTTCGTCAAATTTGGATAGTTTTTGTGATAGGCAGTAGGCGGCCGTATAGCTGCTGTTTTGTGGGTTGTTGCCTCCAGGACTTGTTCAACACAGCTCGCAGCATTCTTGGGTAGTTGCCGTCAAGCTTTTTCTCCACACGCTTAGTCAGCGTTCACGTTGTGCATCCACATAGCAGTATTAACACGACTGCTGCTTGGAAAAAATACTACGTTTTATTTTATCGGTCGGGTCGGACTTCCATATGAGCGATAACCTATCGATAGCTGTCCATGCTTTTGCTAGTCGCATTTTTATGTTATTTTTAGTTGATGAGAAGCTACTTCCGAGGTAGGTGAACTTGTCCGCAAGTTTCAGAAAACCGCCATTCAGTGTCGTATCTTTGATTAAAGCACATGTATTCTATCTTGTCTGCATTGACATGGAGGCCAATGCTGACTGCTACCCGTTCCAGACTATGTAGCAGGGATTCAGCCTGAGCGGGTGTATTTGCCCGAGGGGCTGTCAACAGCGTAGTCCGCGTCCGTAATAGTTTGTGCAGGGTATATTCTGCTTCTTTCCTTTGTTAGCGTAAAGCCGTTTTCTTTCATTAAGTCTACTAACGTTCAAAGCACGTAGTTTAGACAGATAATAAACAGGTATGGGGCTAATACATCTCATTGCAGCACACCTGTTACAATGTCAAAGTAGTCTGTCTCCATCCGAGATTTTTATGAGCACCAAAAAGATAATCCTTGTTAATCCGAATTCAATAGATATGTAATTTTGCCATGAAACTCAACTTTAAGGATAATTGATTAAAAAAATTTAATTAGGCATTCGTGTCATCACAAATACATTCAAAAGAAACAGATTATAAAGAAACACACAATTCAGTGCTATTTCTCTGGGGCGGTTTAAAACAGAAGTGTTTGTTGCACATTAATTAGTTTGGACCATAGATATAACTTACTTTCGGTCATGTCATACAGAATATGATGTCCGGAAAAAAGTTATTTGTTTAGTTTTCATGTGTAACGCACACACCTAATTTTGGGGCTGAAAATCTGGAAAAATAGTCAGTTTTATCCACAAATAGTGACAGTAGGAGCATAATAAATAAATCAAACAACAATGCATCAAAGACAGGTATTCATATTATTCACTGTAAAAATTGTAAAAAAAAAAAAGATTATGGCGGGGAGACTAGATTGCGAGCTTGCAATAAAGAGTTCGAATTTCATATTACGTACCCGTTCGGTCAAATGCCCTTGGGAAAGGTGTAAACCCTCTTATCCATACCAGTTATTGAGTTAAATAGTATTCTTCTACATTCTTCAACAAGGATAGCTTTGGTATTAAATAACCCGCGAAGGTTGATATGCCATTAAAGGAAGATACCAAACCAAAACCATACGGATTTCAAAATCATTTTTCCAAGATATAAGAAGAGCAACAAAGAAAGAAACGACACTTCAAAGACAACCCCATACTTGAAGCCAAATAATCCTGTGCAATCAAGTAACTATTAAATCGAAATAATTACTTGAAACCAAATGATGATTAGAATCAGATAGGAAGTTTTGAAACCATACAACTGTGTGCAATTTATTTGTATTTGATAGGAATACTTGAAAACATATAACTGTATGCAAATTATTTGTATTAGATAAGAATACTTGATACCATACAACTGTATGCAAATCATTTGTATTTGATAGGAATACTTGAAAACATACAACTGTGTGCAATTTATTTGTATTTGCGAGGAATACTTGATACCATACAACTGTGTGCAATTTATTTGTATTAGATAGGAATACTTGATACCATACAACTGTGTGCAATTTATTTGAATTAGATAGGAATACTTGATACCATACAACTGTATGCAAATCATTTGTATTTGATAGGAATACTTGAAAACATACAACTGTGTGCAATTTATTTGTATTTGAGAGGAATACTTGATTCCATACAACTGTGTGCAATTTATTTGTATTAGATAGGAATACTTGATACCATACAACTGTATGCAAATCATTTGTATTTGATAGGAATACTTGAAAACATACAACTGTGTGCAATTTATTTGTATTTGAGAGGAATACTTGATTCCATACAACTGTTTGCAAATTATTTGTATTTAATAGGAATACTTGAAACCATACAGCAGTGTACAAGTTATTTGTATTTGATTGGAGTACTTAAACAAAAAACCCACAAAAAAACAGCTACGTAAAGAAAATGTAAATATGGACGCGGTTTTCTTAACATCTATCTGGGCATGAAATAACCCAAGACTGATTGATACGCCATTAAAATTAATAAATCAGCTTCAAGTAATGACTAGATATAAATCTTTAGATGTGAATGTATAAAAAACGTGATTCTCCTACCTCTAGGGTGATATTAAAGGTATTAGATACCAGGTAAAATGTTCCAGATAGGAGTTAAAAAGTAATGATTGGTAAATAATTGATTATATGTAACGCAAAATATGATAGGAATTTGTTACAATGTAATGATTGATATGTATTTTGTTGAGATTATTATAGTTAAAATCGCAAAGTACTCTCTCTTGTTTTCTTTTTCGATAGTGATGCTGGTATTGTTATAAAATTCCTTTTTGCTGATTATTATCGCTTCGCGTAATACTTTTCCTCTACGACGTGACTTGTACATACGAGGATCTTTTACACTCACAAAATATATTATCTAGTTTAAAACAATGCAATCAGCTAGGAGCTTTTCTTTTTTCTTTTCTTTTTTTTTCTTTTTTTTTTTTTTTTTTTTTGTTAAAACCATTTTAACCCATAAGCAAATATTACCTTTTCTTGTCAAGAGAATAAACTAACTCATGTTTTTCAACAAACTTTTCACTCAAATCAATGATATGCTATAGAACACCATCAAGTTAAAGAAATGAAATTTATTAAATTTGTACAACCATGTTTTATTTAATCACTACACATTTTTCCTTCTCTCTCTCTCTCTCTCTCTCTCTCTCTCTCACTGTCTCTCTCTCTCTATAGATATATATATCAATTATTACATCTATGTGTTGGTCAGCGGCCTGTTGTCTTTTGGAAGCAGCCGACTTGACTTTTAATTAAAAGCATTTCCACCCGCCCACTAATATTTGAGTCCCCCCAGGGAAGATGTTACCCCCCACTGGGCAAGTGAGTCCAGACCCTGGTGTGTCTGAGGGATAAGAGTTTTATGACACCGTCAACACAAATTGATAGAATCTATTGCAGGTGTTTGACTCTGCCCATATTTTGTACACGCCCACCAGAGACGTAAAGAAAGACATTTGTGGTTTTAATGGCACCAGCGATCAGTGAAGCTCAGTCGTAGTAAAAAGCTGTGTGGGTGAGAACATTTCGTGACTTCGGCACATACATGCACACCCGCAGCGAAACTATTCATGTGTGCACAAACATGGCAGTTTCAGTCTTGGCCAAGTGTTCGAGCGCTTCACATTTGGTTGAAGGTTCTCTCTCTTTCTTTCTCTCTCTCTCTCTCTCTCTCTTAGACCCGAACTGGTATAGACAGGTGCCCTCATTCATTAATATTGACGCCCATAAATACTAAGATACATTTGCGTACACACCTTATCCTTTCTACTCCTTTAATATATGTATACTTATAATCAAACACATGTGTCTTCGTTGTCTTTTATCGAGTAATCTTTTCCTCGCCAGAGCTCAACGTTCAAATCTGAGTAAAAGTTCAAATATTCAGCTGATGTTTGTTTGGATCAAACTGAACGGTCATTTTTGAACTGCAAATTCTAAAACTCATTGTAAGTTCATATTAACATTTTTGTGCAGTTGTTCTTAAGAATTTTTTTTTGCATACGATCCTAACGAATACGAATGATTTTTAAACAGATGTATTTGACTGATCGACCAACATTAATGTGTCCAAGTGTAGGGGTCTATAAAAAGAACATCTTTTATTTGTTCGACCTTACTTTTTCCAATTGTATCCAGTATGTCTTGCTCGTCTTACTTGGATGGCCTGTGAAACGGAAGGGGTAATTGGCCGTACAGCATTTGTTTGGAGGGTACCTCTTCCAGATTTACCTGGTTACACGTTTTTTGCTTTGTTTTGTTCATGTCTTTAGTTAGAAAATACTCTAAGTTTTGAAAAAAAGGATTATTGAATCCACAAATATATATATATATATATATATATATATATATATATATATATATATATATATATATGTATGTGTGTGTGTGTGTGTGTGTGTGTGTGTGTGTATATATATATAAAGATAAAGACCTGCAAATAGAATATGATAATAAAATATAAATGCTAAAGGGTGCAAGAAGAATAAAATGGTAGAAACCGTTAAAAGAAATGAAAAGTAGGGTTAGATATGATTTTTAACATTGTATTTTAAAAGGTCGAGATTATATTCAATAGAAAAACAGCAGTGAGGATGTTTGATCCGCATTGCAGCTGTTCTGGAGATAATGCTATTTAAGTAGATCTTTTTGGATGTCCGGGAATTATCGAAAAACTATTAATTTGATTCGCTAGATTTTTCAAAAAATATTCTGATCAAGAAAAGGATATTTTTAACTTTACAAATTCTTACATTTTTGCTTTTACATCAATACAAAATTTAAATTCTGTACAGTTAGTTATGTCTTACATCAACAATCACCTTTGATTATCATTATTGCTAAGTGACCTCCT
This sequence comes from Sepioteuthis lessoniana, assembly GCA_963585895.1. Lineage (NCBI taxonomy): Eukaryota > Metazoa > Mollusca > Cephalopoda > Myopsida > Loliginidae > Sepioteuthis > Sepioteuthis lessoniana. The sequence continues at coordinate 75,338,909 of OY757909.1, forward strand.
GTTCATGACAACAATAAGTTTTCCATTAGAAACGATTGTTCTTTTTTACATTAAAATTTTCTAATAAGTATGCTTTCCAAATTAGAGAGATCTACATAAAATTGTTTGACTTTCACAAACTTACTCTTCTCAATTATTGATACTAAAACATTGCAAAAAAACCTTACAATAAAAATGCTTTGTAAAAGATGTTACTATAAAAATGCATAGCAAAATATTTACTATAAAAATGCATTGCAAAATATTTTACTATAAAAATGCATTGCAAAAGATTTTACTATAAAAATACATTACAAAAGACTTTACGATGAAAATGAGCTGCAAAAGATTTTACTAAATTAATGCAATGCAAAATATTATACTAAAAATGCAATGCAAAATATTTTACTATAAAAATACATTACAAAAGATTTTACGATAAAAATGCATTGCAAAAAATTTTACTATAAAAATGCATTGCAAAAAATTTTACTATAAAAATGCATTGCAAAAAATTTTACTATAAAAATGCATTGCAAAAAATTTTACTATAAAAATGCATTGCAAAAGATTTTACTATAAAAATGCATTGCAAAAGATTTTACTATAAAAATACATTGCAAAAGATTTTACTATAAAAATGCATTGCAAAAGATTTTACTATAAAAATACATTACAAAAGATTTTACTATAAAAATACATTGCAAAAGATTTTACTATAAAAATGCATTGCAAAGGATTTTAACATAAAAATGCATTAGAAAAGATCTTACTATAAAAATGCACTGGAAATGATTTTGTTATAAGAATGCACGCCAAATTTACTAGCTCTGTATCACACCATTTGGTTGTCTAAAGGTGACAGACAAACAAACTTTTTCCAAATATTAATAGAGATATAACAAGAGAATCATACTTTAAATTGGTCATCTAAAGTATTTTCTTTTTAAACAAAGGATATTTTTATTTTTATTCTCTTGCTATGCTAGAAATAATTTATTTAGCAAATAAACATGAAAACTAGTTCATATTTTGTGGCATATTCAGTGTTATAAATATCTTAAATTTTTGCTTTAACATCAACACACAAATTATTTTGTATATATTTTTACTAATTTTTAAAAAATATTTTATACCATTTGCTTTGTTTACCTTATTTACAATAAAATAGCATATAATTTGAAAATCAAGTTGATAATAAAAAAGATGTCCTTAGACATATAGATAATTACTATCCATTACTGACATTTTATTTTCCTCTTTAACTAATGAATTATTCTCGAACTGAATAAATACCAAATAGCTAATTGCATATCTGAAGATAATACTAAATCCTATCATTGGGACTTAGAATACGTCAACCCTTTGGGGCTCTTACCCATCTATAAAGCTTCTAAAGGATTTCCTGTGTGTGACACAAAGCTACTTCTAGTGTTTAGACACCAGAAATGAAGAGATCTAGGATTTATGTAACCCCTTCATTTCTATTGTTCCCAGGTCCACTTTGACCTGGAGTGGTAGTACCTGTTGGGGTCATATCTTTAAGTCAAATATATCAGTTTTGAAAATTATGACTTAAATAGTAATACTTATTACGATGTAACTGTGTGCAAACAAATGATTATTTTTAAATTGAAATTATTACTTGAAACTTATGCACAAATTATTAGTATTAGACAGGAATACTTGAAAACATAAAACTCAGCAAATTATTTGCATTAAAAAGGAATGTTTGATATAATATAACAGTGTGCAAGCAAATGGTTATAGACAAATAAGAGCAAGGGGACATTAAAAATATAGTTATGATTACAATCAAACATTTACAAATAAATCAAATTTCAGCATTTAATAACCCATAAAGATTTGATATACCGTTAAACAAATAAACCATCAAGCTAATATCATTGAAGTTTTTTTGTTTCATTTCCTTCTTTAATGGCATATCAACCTTTGTGGGTTATATAATACGAAAGCCATCCTTGTAGAAGAATAGTAGTGGAGTTATTTTACCCCTATCTTTCATAACTTTCCAAAGATGAACGTAACAGCGCGACCAGAACTTGAACTCGCTTACTACGATGTCTCAGTCCAGCACGTTAGCTGTGACGCCACGAAGACATTTAAAACAATTAAAGTTGTTTGTTTAATGGCATGTGAACCTTCGTAGGCTACTTAATGTCAAAGCTATCCCTGTAGAAGAAGAGCCATGATACGATTTTAAACCATAGTTAAGAGGCTTCAATACATTTTCAGAGAGTATTAGTCCGAAAGCGACTGGATTTCAAACTTGTTTCCTTCGAGGCCGCAGTCCAGCACTTTAGCCATTACGCCACAGGGGTTCCTCCTCAATTTTCTCTTGTAACATAATTCAAGTGTTTGTTGTTTTGTTTTTTTCTTATTGTGTTGAATATTTTTTTAATTTATAAGGAAACCCAATATTTAGCATATGCTTGCAGCGATACCAAGTATTGGTGAGGAAAAAGCTGTCATGACTGGCAAGTTATTTTAAAATATGTATTTAAAAAACCCAAAGATATTACAGCAAACAGTATTCTAACAAAATGTTGAAAGAATACTTTTTTTATGTTGAAAATGCTTTTGTATAAATTAGTTACAAGTTCTGGTACAATAGTCAACAGCCACCTAAAATGTTCTCCACTTCTAAAAAGCTCCATTATACTTCAATGCAATCTCGAATGACTTACTTGCATATTTGGCAGCACTCTCATTAAACCATGTGCCCATATATAAAGGATAAACAAGCTATTCTGTTCCGTGAATCCCACAATATATATATATATATATATATATATGTTGGGTATTTAGGTAGCAAGTCATTATCTAAGCATGTTCGGCTAAAGACGACGGACTGTTTTCTTTTCAAGATCTTCAAGTGAAGAGGTTCGATTCTTCTTGCTATTTTGCTTATGTCTAGGTCAAGATGGTGAACAGAGCGCCCCATACTAGCCCAAGCGATTTCAACCATTTCGCTGCTCGCCCTCAGGAGTTTTGTTATGTTGTTTGTTGCCATGAGCTTTATTTATATTCATTTGGAGTGTTTATATATATATATATATATATATATATATATATCGAGTGAGAGACACAGAAGAGAGATTTAGCCATACATATCTACTTACATACACTATATACGTATTTAAATATATGTGTACTTATACATACCTGAATTAAACATAATAGCTCACCCGTACATAATCATAAGTGTAAATACAAGTGCCAGCCAAATTCATATAAAACTGTCTTTATACTAAGATGCATGCACGCATCTGGACACAAGAAGGCGTAAAATTGATACCAAGTAAAAAGAAAGAAAAGCAAAGAGGCCGTCTCAAAAGTTCTTCCTTCCTTAACGAGATATTTGTCTCCTCGCAGTCTGAGACTTTTTTTTAAGACAAAACGAAATAAAAAGGAAAATCCAAAAACGCGCAACACCTGGAATGGCGTCATAAATACGAGAATGTATAGAGTGGAATGTCAGATTCCGGAAGTAGCTTAGTGGTTAACAATATGCGAATGGAATCAGCAAGAGACATGGTTTAATGGTCGGCGCCACAAAGGTATTTACCCGCGAACTTCCTTAGGGAACGAGTATGTGTGGCTCAGTGGTTACCGTCTCTTTACAATTACCGAGAGATTTAAACTTATATTCTAGCACTTACGATGTTTTTTGCTATAAATTGACAAAGAAGAAAAATAATACTTCAAACCCGTACAAAGATATTTGATAGATTGTTGTCTGCTGTGAATACTCATTGCAGATATTAAGAAAAAGATGAAGATATAACTAAGGTTGTTAATGATTCCAGATTCAGAGTTGGTGAGTTTTGTTTATACAAAGTAACTGAGGAAAAGTTAAATCATTTACCTATATACACGTATAGAAATTTCTATATACACGTAAAGAAGTTGAAGTTTGAAAGCCTATTTTTAGTTGCCCAGTCGGCTGGAACAGTAGAATACACCGACTGCACCTCTACAGGGGGGTAAGATCCCCTCCATGAGTGTCCTAGATATGACACTATACAATCGAATGCTGAGATTCCAGTGATGCTGGGGCGTTGGGGAATGCGGCGCACCCCTTCATTGCCTTGGCTCACAGGCCAACTCTGGCCCGTAATGGTAGCACCTGATAGGACCCTATCTATGGATCAAATAGAACTAACTGCATACTTATGCTAAACTGAATTGTTTGAATTAGAACTGTTTGCATAACTGAATAGCTTTAAATAGAAATCTTCTTGACAATTAAATTGTACTTAATTTAAACTGAATTGTTTGAAATAGAACTGTTTTTGACATTGAAACTGTACTTACACTAAACTGAATTGTTATACATAGAACCGTTTTGACATTTAACTGTGTGTAAGCAAAATATGTACTTATACTAAACTAAATTAGCTGAACTAGAACTGTTTGAATAAACTGAATAGTTTCAAACAGAAATTTTTGTGACAATTAAACTCGTGCTGTACTGAATTGATTTGAAACAGAACTATTTATATAAAAATGGATTTGGCGTTAAATTACCTAGAACGGTTGATATGCCGTAAAACCAAACCAACCAACCAACCTATTTTTAGGCAAAAATGGCGTCGACCAATACAGGATCAATATTTTTTGAAGGTTGAAATTCTAAAGTGGGTTCCAAGATTTCCAGAAATTAATGATTTCGTAGGTAAAATCTAGGACCTACTCATAAGCGAAATCGACTTGTACACGAAAAGAAAGAAAGAAAGAAAGAAAGAAAGAAAGAACAGAAAATGGCAGAGTAGAAAGAGAGGAGAAAAAAGAGCAATATATATGGGGAGGGGAACTGAAAATAAATCTGACAGTCGGAAAATGCACAGATGAAAAACTCAAGGTCGTCAAAGGATGATCTTATTAATTGAATTATTTGCCATCGTTAAACGTTTCGGTTCTAAGACCCTCACCAGGACGTGTAAGTTATCAAATGAAACGAAAAAGATGAAAAACCTTTAAAACTTTCTATTTCCGTCGGTAGTGTTCTGTTTCAAATTTGTATGATGTCATTAACGTCCCAAAATTTCTTTTAAAATATATACTTATATCACACCAGTCTCTCTCTCTCTCTCTCTCTCTCTCTCTCTCTCTCTCTCTCTCTCTCTCTCCCCATATATATATATATATGTGTGTGTGTGTGTGTGTGTGTGTATTATTTAATTCATATCTACTTATTTTAAACATTCCATAACATATCAATCTTTATCAATGTTAACCTTCTTCTTTCTATTTCCGTTTAATCCAACTCTTTATCGATTTAGGTATATACAAACGACGAAGCCAAATCATTTTAAATAAGGGAAATTGCAACTTTTCAGCACGAATCTGACCAAATAAGGAGATAAATTGAAAATTCCGGGTATTATGGTTTGAAATGATACTATATTCAACAATTTTCCGGCGTTTTTTTTATTATGTATATAAACTAACATCTTGAAATCTTAATTAATGTTATGGTTAGTTTCTAAATTATATTTGACCAAACCATTATTTATATTTTTCTTATTTTAAGTCTATAATATGCTCGTAAAATCGTTTTTTGAGGCTATGGGTACATTCAACCACATATCTTTTATTACAATTCAGACACGACTACCCAAGTTCAAACCCCGAACGACGCTGTTTTCCTTTCAAATTGTCCTAACACCCTTGGGAAAGGGTATAAATCCAACTATTCTCCCTCAGGCTATTCATAAAATTGTAAGGCAGACCAGACTCTTTGACCTTAGAATACAACCGGTCTTGGAAAGCTCTGAATTCAAACCAGTTATAGACCAGGAGAGGAATAGGTACCGCCAGGTTCTTTTTGTGTCGACTCCTACACAACCAAAACCAGTGAGAGGACAAACAGAATGACAACTAAAAATATGAATTGTTCAGGATCTTTGATGAGCTATTTTCCGTTGGGTTTAGTGGGTAGAGTGTTCGCCAATGGTTCGGGAGACCTGGGTTCAATCCCAGGACGCGTCATACCAAAGACTTTAAAAATGGTACTTGATACCTCCTTGCTTAACACTCAGCAATATAAGGTACGTATCGAGGGTAAAGTGGAGCAATCCAGAGAAGGGAGTAGCACCCTCCCCTACACCTCGGTGTAGTAGCTATTGAAAAGGGAGCCTTCTGGTCGCCTTCGACTACAAACGCCAACTTTACAACTTAACTTATTTATGTTGTAATCTGCTTTCTTGGGTAAACAAAGCTTTTGACATTCATGTCTTCTTTAACATTACAAGAGTAAAATAACTTCTATTTTCTGATTCTAATAAAATTTTCTGCTGGTACCAACATTTTTTCTATAAATTGGAGCCTAATATTGAAATTTGGGGGAATATAAAGAAGAGTGACAAAACTAATAAAAAGAATAAGAAATTACGCTTACAGAGAGAGAGATTGGAGAAATTAGGTTAAACTGTTTTGCTTGAAAGAAGAATGAGAGGTGTTGTAATTGAACTTTTAAAATGATTAATGAAATTTCTAATTATGGTTGACCTTTTTTAAATATTTCTCTCCGATTTGGGAATTTAGTATCAAGGCAGATTTCAAAAACTATTATTTATTATCTCATTGGATATTTTTGATAACTGAGTAATATATTTTTTGAAAAAAATGCCTTATCATATGAAAAAACAGTAAAAGTGTAAAATAAGATTGAATTAAATGGTTTCTGATATACTGGCTAGAAAAAAAGAATCTAAGAGGGTATTTTGGGTGACTATCAGATAAATTAACATATTTTGATCTCTATATACATATTGTATTAATAGTGTATATGTTCTTTGCAAAGATTTTCTTTTTGCCCATTTATTTATCAATTTATTTTCCATTTTAAGAAAGTTTAGTCCGCTGCAGCTGTAGAATAGGCCGATTGCAGAAGGGTTAAAAGCATCCATAACCCACCCAACGAGTGTTCTGATGATGATACTAAACTGTATCTGATCGTGTAACTCTAGTCCTGGAGCTTTGGGGAATGTGGAGTACTCTTTCATTGCTATTACTCCCAGGCTCACTATTATCCGGAATTAGGGTCCTATCAATGGGTCAAATAAAACTTTGTAATCATTTACTGTACTTGAAACCATTTAACTGTGTGCAGAACACATGATTAATGTTAGATTAAATTTACGTTGCAGGACTTGAAACTGTTTAACTGTGTGCAAACAAATTTACTTCAAAATCACATAGGATATAAACAGTATTTGATATTAATTAGCCATAAGGGTTAATATATCATTAAACCAAATAATCCAACCAAACGTCTTTTTTTAAGGTTGATATGAGAAGATAGTAAAAAAAAAAGGAGAGAAATGCTCAAGGAGGCATAACAAACGATAATGATGATAATGATAATAATAATATCAAAGGAATAAACACCTCTGGGCCATTCTTAAAATGAACACGGAAGAAATGCTGACAAATGGACCAAAAGACGATGAAACTGATGACTATGTACAAAACCTTACATACAGGAGATTACATGGACAGATTATGGATTAAGAAAAGAGGGAGGAAGAGGACTCACAAGCACTGAGGGTTTTACAGATGTATCAGTGCAAGAACTCGATGAATACATTAAAAAGAGCAAGAACTTGATGAATACATTAGAAAGACAACTTACAGCAACCAGTAACGATAAGGACAATATAAGGCCAAACAGAAAAACAAAAGCTAGAAAACAGGAATAGAAAGAAAAACAATCAAAATAAAATAAATCCCGGGCCTGACAAATAGATGGCACCTCTAATAAAAAAAGAAATCCCTATGATTTTTAGAAAGTACTAACCTTCAAGTGGCACGTGTCAAAATTTAAGCCCAACTGGATCATTGGCCCAGTAGGTATAGTGTTCGCCAATGATCTGGAAGACCTGGGTTCAATCCCAGGTCGCGTTATACCAAAGACTTTTAAAATGGTACTTGATACCTCCTTGCTTAACACTCAGCAATATAAGGTACGTATCGACGGTAAAGTGGAGCAATCCAGGGAAAGGAGTAGCACCCTCCCCTACACCTCGGTGTAGTAGCTATTGAAAAGGGAGCTTTCCGGTCGCCCTCGACTACGGTCGTCAACTTTACTTACTGTTGCAAATTTTCAAAACAATGAAAAAATCTGAATTTCTTGTGTTGATAAAGCATTGCTTTTTCATGGAAAAAATATTGTTCAAGCAAAGCAATGGCTTGTTAAGTGTTGTTCGGACTCTGCTCCGTCGGAAACAATGGTTAAGAGGTGATATGCTGACTCTAAACGCGGTTGTACAGACATAAATGATGCTGAACGTTCAGGTCATCCAAATTCGACAGTTGTCCCGGAAAACACCAAAAAACTCCACAAACTCGTTTTGGCCGATCGTAAATTGAAGTTGCATAAGATAGCAGAGGAGTTGAAGATATCAGAAGGCAGTGTATTTACCATTTTGCTTGAACATTTATCTCTGAGAAAGCTGTGACCAAAGTGGGTTCCGCGTTTGTTCATAGTCGATCAAAAACAACGACGCATCGACGATTCAGAGCGTTGTTTGCAACTGTTTCAACGCAACAAAAAGGAGTTTTTCGTAAATATGTGACAATGGATGAAACGTGGATCCACCACTTTACTCCGGAGTCAAATCGGCAGTCATCTGAGTGGACAGCATGTGAAAGCTGTCCAAAGCGACCAAAGACTTAAACATCAGCAAGGAAGGATTTGGCCTCCATATTTTGGGATGCGCAAGGTATTTTGTCCATCGATTACCTTGACAAAGGAAGAACGATCAATAGTGAATATTATATAGCATTACTGGTGCGTTTCAAGAAAGAAATCACCAAAAACGGCCACAAATGAAGAAGAAAAAAGTTCTCTTTCACCAAGACAAAGTACCGCGTCACAAGTCGATCGAAACGATGGCAAAACTACATGAATTGCACTTCGAGTTGCTATGGCACCCACCCTATTCTTCAGATCTGGCCCACAGCGACTACTGGCTGTTTGCAGACCTCAAAAGAATGCTTCAAGGAAAGAGATTTAACTCCAATGAAGAAGTGATATCGGAAACTGAGGCGTATTTTGAGGCCAAAGACAAATCGTTCCACAAAAGGCATCGAATTGCTAGAAAAGCATTGGAATCAGTGTATCACCTTTGAAGGAGACTATGTTGATAAATAAAGTCGAATTTTACCTAAAAGTTGTTGTTTTATTAGTTAGGCCCGGGAATTATTGAGTGATGTGTTAGATTATGTGGAGACAGACATGAAACGGTTAATCACATAATAAGCGAAGGCAGCCAACAGGTACAAAAGGAGTGTAAGACAAAGCATGACTGGGTGACGAATAAGATCCACAAGAAATTTGACCATACTACCAAATAGTATTTGCACAAACCAGAATTTTAAAGAATTAAAAGCATAAAATTCTCAGGAATTTGGTGATACAAAAGTATCACCTAATCTCGACTAGACTTATTGCTAATTAACAAGAGAAAAAAGAACTTGCCATCAAATAGATTTTATCATCCCGGCTGATCCACAGAGCGAAAATAAAAGAAAGCGAAGAGACAAATATATGGACCTTGCTACGATGGTGTTTCGAATTGTATTTGGAGTGCAAGCAACAGTTCCCAGAGATTTGAAAAAGAGAACAGAAGATGGATTAAGACTATAGAAATTGTAGCATTGCTAAGATAGGCTAGAATAATCAGAATAGTCTCGAAGACCTGAGCAGACATGCTGTCACTCAAACTCCCGTGATGTACCACTAGCTGGTGTGAAAAACTAACAAGTTGGGGTGAAATAATAATAATAATAATAATAATAATAATAATAATAATAATAATTGTGATTGGTGGTTTTGGCACGGTAACTAAAGGATTATTAAAGGGCCTGGAAGATTTGGAATTTGGCGGCCGAGTGGAGACCATCCAAACAACAGCATTATTGAAAACTGCCAGAAAAAAAAAATAAATAAAGAGGGCTTGCCGAGTATGGGATTTTGCTGACCTAATGAACCACTGAGTTAAAGAAAGCGGAAAAAAAGAGGTGAGTACTTAGAACTTGCCTAAGAACTGAAAATGCAGTGGAACATATGATTGACGGTGAGAAAAGTCCTGGAGACTTGGGGAGGCTTGCTGTCACTCAATCTCCAGTGAAAGACCATCAACTTACGCTGATGTTAAAAACTCTAATGAATAATAATAATAATAATAATCTCGGCCAGAAAACCAGACCTAATAATAATCAACAAAAAAAAGAGAATTTGCAAAATTGTCGACTTTACTGTCCCAGCTGCCCACAGAATAAAACTGAAATAATGTGAAAAGAAAGATAAGTACCTCGACCTTGCTAGAGAATGGAAAAAGCTGTGGACCATGAAGGTGATGATTGTACCAATTGTGATTGGTGCTTTTGGCACAATAACTAAAGGATCATTAAAAGGCCTGGAGGACTTAGAAGTTAGCGGACGAGTAGAGACTATCCAAATGACAGCATTACTGAGAACGGTCAGAATACTGAGAAGAGTCCTGGAGACTTGAGGGACTTGCTATCACTCAAACTCCAGTGAAAAACCATCAGCTAATACCGATGTGAAAAACTCTAAAAGAGTAAACAATGATAATAACAATAATAATATGAAACGATTAATTACATAGTAAGCAAATGTGGCAAACAAGCTCAAAATGAGTATAATACGAGACACCAATGCGTTTGGAAATTGTACAAGAAAATGAAATTTAACAATGCTACCAAATAATATATGCACGAACCAGAATCCATTCTAGAGAATGAGATTCATAAAATTCTCTGATTTTTAAACACTAAGAGATCACCTAATTCCAGCTGGGAGACTAGACTTAGTGATAATTAACAAAAAAAATAAAGAGGACTTGCCGAGTATGGGATTTTGCTGATCTAATGAACCACTGAGTTAAAGAAAGCGGAAAAAAAGAGGTGAGTACTTAGAACTTGCCTAAGAACTGAAAATGCAGTGGAACATGTGATTGACGGTGATTCTAATTGTAAATGGAAGAGTTGAAAATCGGAGGACAAATTGAGACACCTGCATTGTTATGATCAGCCAGAATACTGTGAAGAGTCCTGGAGACTTGAGGATACTTGCTGTTTCTCAGGTTCCAGTGTAAGACAATCAGCTAACGCTAGTGTGAAAAACTTACAAGGAGTAAAATAATGATATAATGAAGTTTTGACTTAATGCGGTTTTTACTTATTCAGTTTGGTAGACAGCGTATTTGAAATCGTGGGTGTTACTGATCTGAAGAGAATTAACGCTGTCACGTTTGTTTCATAAGTGCGGGGTAAGGTGCAAGTTATTTAATGGCACAGCATTTCCTGCAGCTGCATGTAGGATGGTACCGGGTAATAAAAAAAAATAGCAGCCGAAAAAAAGAGTTGACAGAGTTCAACATCTCTTCTGTAACATGATCTAGCACTCCGTGACCGGTTTTGCAGAGGTTATCATTTAAAGTGTTATCAACCTGAAGTGAAAGTGGCAATGAGGTGTTCTGTGAACCCAGCATATATATATATATATATATATATATATATATATATATATATATATATATATATCACATTTGGCGATAATTACCTACAATGGTTGATATAGTATAAAACCAAACCAAACCAAACTAATTATTGTAAGTTACGTTTTTGTCCTGTGATCACTATTTATTTCTGCTTCCCATCAGCCAAAATCGACAAAGGTAGTTTGTTATTGTAATCAATTATATTATTTGGTTGGTTGTTTTGTTTTACGGCATATCAACTCTTTTCGAGTCATTTAACGACGAATTAAGTCATTTTGATAAAACTTTCAAACAAATCAGTTTAGTGTAAGTATAGTTTTTTGTTTATAGACAGTGAAATGTCAAAAGTTAATTTCAAACAATTCAATTTAGCATAGGTAGAGTTTAGCACAAGTACAGTTTAATCATATTTGACCCATAGATATGACCCTATCAGGTGCTACCACTCCGAGCCAGAGTGGACCTTGGAGCGATGGCAATGAAGGGGTACTCTGTATTCCCTAAAGCTCCAGCATTACTAAAGCTTTTGGTAGCAGTAGCTACACTGGGGTCAAGCCCGCCGGAATGGGTAACGGGAAGCCACTATCCATGTCACGCGCACTGAGACCGGCACTCCTCTAACCTCAGGGGCCGTCCCCTCAGGCTCTAACCATCTCCGGAGGAGCTAGGTTTATTGCCTAGCGCCTGAGGCGCCCATTTTTAGGGGAATACTGACGGGTCCCGAGGCATATTTGGAAATGCTGAGCGTTTCCAGGGTACGGCCCTGCGCCCGGACCCATCTTTAAAAAAGCCTTGTACTGGTTGATGGGATAAATACTAGCATTACTGAAGCCTCACCATCAGATTGTTTAGTGTCATATCCAGGATACTCGTTGGGGGAGTTTTACTCCTCTGCAGAGATGCAGTCAGTGTATTCTGCAGCCCCAGCTGACGGGGCCAAAACATTCTTGAAATCAGGTGATTTCTCTGTAATATTTTTACTTTCTTTTCATTCAAAAAATTCTTTTCGCTATTTACGATATGAACAAACATCATCCTTAAAAAATCCTCAAAATTATTACTTAATCTTTTTTTTTTTAATATTTATTTTTAATAAAAAGGGAAAAAAACTGAACCAGATTGAACTGAAAAGGATTTTTTGAAAACCGCAATAATAAATTGTAAAAGAATTTTTATATACGTGCAATAAAGGAATCTTTTTTTTCTTCTTTTTTCTTTTTTCTTTCTCTTTTTTTCATTTACAAACGTTTTTTTTTTTTTTTTGGTGGGGGTGCATTCACTTATTATGCGATTAACTGTTAATCATCATTTTACTCATTTGGGAGTTTTTCAGTGGAGTTTGAATGGCAGCAACTCTCCTAAAGTCTCCAGGACTCTTCTCAGTATTCTGGCAGATATTAATAATGTTGTAATCTAGATAATCTCCAACTTGTCCTCTGATTTCTAAGTCTTCCATTTTCTTGACCAAAACTTTGCGGGGTGTTCCGAGGGCATTATTATTATTATTATTATTATTATTATTATTATTATTATTATTATTATTATTATTATGTGAGACATCGTTTACATAATTTTAGTTTGACAGACACGATCACAAGAAACAGTATCATTCGTAATATAAAGATTTACATAACTTAATCGAAGTCAGAGTCTCAATACTGAGATATTCAGTAAAGACAATAAAAGAGAAGATGGCTTACCTCTGGGAACAAACGACGTTCGCAGATGTCTGGCGTGCAAGAAGGAGTGAAAAACGAAGAAAACAGAAACATAGCCGCTCGAAAGCCATAACTTAAGAAACATGATCTCAGATCCAAGAGAATTGGAGCGATTAGGTTGAGGAGTATGCAGATTTCCCTATCCCAACCACACGATAAAGTAGCACGAGCGACAGAACAAATGCCTAAGTTTCGAACTCACGGCTAAGCGCGTCTACTATTTCTGCGGACCTTCGAGGCTTGACCTTGTGTAATATAATGGCCGAGGGATTTCGTTTTATACATCTTGCCTTTGGGTGTAGTTAGGCTGAGAAGCTTTCGGCTCAGCACATGGTTTAGTTAGGTGCAAACTTGAGCACAGGTCTTGATGCGCACGGGGAGGATGTGTCGTTCACCGATGTCAAAATAAAAATCCCAGAGAGAGGATGTGACCAAGGAAGCGAATGACGTCATGCAACGGAAGCGTGCGCGGAGGATTTGGGGAGATTTGAAAAAGTCAGTAGTTGAGAACTAGACTCCGAACGGGAAGGGTCGACTTTCGGGGCTCGCTGAAGCCAGACGAATTTGTGCGCTACGGGCGCCGCACGTGAGGGGGGCAGATGGGAAAGTTATCATAGAAAGATTGTGCATTTCTCTTCCTTATGTCGAAACCTTTAATTCAAAGGTAATAAAAGGTTTCGTACCTGAACTAAGAAGTCGTAAATGTTTTTCGTGTTTCGGGATTCCTATGTTCTATTTATATATGTTATGAACATTCTATGTACATTTCCCATATCTAAATCTGGCTATGGTGCACTTGTGCCAAGTCCTGTCTGGTGGGAGGCAGAGACAAATACCGCCAACTATTACGGCGAGCAGATCCGCATGTTTAGGGACTACATCAGCAAGGTACTATTTACCCAACCCCTCCGCTCGGGCAGGATATGACACAAGGTCAATTTTTAAGCGGAGTTTAACAGGTTTTGAATTCAGAGTTTTCCTTCTCCTAGACTAGTTGCCTCACCAAGGCTGAAGAACCTAGTCCGTCCTACTATTTACCCATAGCTGGAGGGAGAATAAGGGGGTTCATACCTTTCCCAAGGGTATTTGCCCGAAAGTGAACGTAATAGCGCGACTGGAGTACGAACTCGCGTACTACATCAGCAAGGTAACTGCTCGCATCGACTCCTAGTAATTAGTCCTGCTCGACGTTGGTTACCTCGTGGACAATGTTAGTTCTCTGTGGATAAGTGAGAAACGCGTGATGTTTCTCATGATTCTATCCGTGGTGCAAACGGTGATTTGTACGATGCGACTGAAGGGATTGTGTGACGGTCTGACTTTTTCGCATCGCAGTTTATTCTGATACGTTAAGCATCAGCTTAGGGTAAAAAATAAATGTGATAGGAAAAGCCTATATTGCATAACATTTAACGAAAGGTTGGTGGAAGCAGCAAGCCTCATCGTACGGAAGAGGACAACGTTGGAGTCTTCATTCCCTCCTCTTGCTTATCATGGATACGAGGCTTCGGGTCCTCTTGCAGTCCTCTACCCAGGGTAGTCAGCTTCTTTTACTCTATTCTAGATAGCAGTACGAATGTTTCATGATCCAGACTAGGCTTCTCTCAGAATTCTTGCGACCATTTTTTTCCCATTCACACTCTACAATCTTTGCCAATTTTTTCACCTGGAATAACGATTATACAGATTTTCATTTCCGACCCTTCCAGTCCTTTTTTTTTTCCCCAAAGATTTTTTTAACTCCTTCAGCAATAGACCTGCTCCCCACAGAGATTGCCTGGCTTGTTTTCGGTTTTAGCCGGAAAATAGTCGGTGATCTTATGTTTAAACAGAGAAGTAAGGTGGGGGACCAAATTATTATTGTTTTGTTTAATTTCTTGTTATTTGTTTATTATTTTGGGTGATTTTTTGCAACCCATCCCAATTATATTTTCATTTTGGCATTCTTGTACATACATCACCCCATGAACGATTAGTCATTTTTTTTTTTTTCTTTTTCAGGGGATGGAATTTCAGGTTGAAATTCATAGATTCTATGTGGCATTTGTAATATGTTGGTTATCGTCGTCGGAAATAGACAGGGAGAACCGAGTTCAAATCCTGGAAGGAGACTGCTCGTATTTCGCATAACGCAAATCATATTTACCAACCCCTCCGCTCGGGCAGGATATGACACAAGGTCAATTTTTAAGCGGAGTTTAACAGGTTTGAATTCAGAATTTTCCTTCTCCTAGACCAGTTGCCTCACCAAGGCTGAAGAACCAAGTCTGTCCTACTATTTACCCATAGCTGGATGGAGAATGATTGGATTCATACCTTTCCCAAGGGTATTAGTGCTATGTGAAATGCAATCAGCCTCGTCCAGGATTTGAACTCGTGTCACTGTATCCATTTCCTACGACGATAACCATTACACCACGGGCATAACGCAAATACCCTCGGAAAAGACATAAATCCAACTATTATCAATCTAGCTATGGGTAAATAGTACAGTAAACTGAGCTCTTTAACTTTATGGCAACCGGTCTAGGAGAAGGAAAGCTTTGAATCTAAACTCCACTTAAGATTGACCTTGTATTCCATCCTGCTCATAAGGAGGGGTTGGGTAAATACGTATGTGGTATTCTGGTGTTTGCGGTGTAAAATAGATAGAATAAATGTATTGATTATAGTGTGTGTTGGTCAGCGATTGTGCTAGCTCGAATAAGACATTGGAAAGCTAAGGTAGCAAAAGAACCCTCCCCGCTCCCCACCCACTTCCCTCACTCCCCTTCCCCACTACTCCATAAAGTTATGGCCTATATGCTCAGTTGTATATAGATTGTTTATTAATTTCTAATAAAACTGGGCTGAACGGTGACCGTTTTATTTGGAGTAAATGGCAACATATTCACTGTAAATAAAGTTTCGTTTCGACGTCGTTATTGTGAGCGTACTTCGTTCGTGCTAGGCTATTGCGATGTTATTGCAGATTTCAGTGTTGGAATTCTTGATTTTTGAACTTGTGATTCGGACACTTGGGCTTTTTTTCCCCCAAACTCCTTGGATTCTTGATCCGCGGACTTTATTGAACAAGTATTATTCCAATTGAAATTGACTACCTGGCTTCATTTCCCAACAACAGACTTAATGTAATATAATGGCCGAGGGATTTCGTTTTATGCCTTTGGGTTTAGTTGGGCTGGGGGCTTTTCGGCTCAGTGCATGGGTTACTTGGGTGCAACATTAACGCAGGTGTTCACGCACGCACGCGGAGCGGACGTATCACTCAGAGATGTCACAATAGCCCAGATGGGAAAACGGGGCTACAGAGTGCGGGTGACGTCACACACCGGAGGCGCGCGGAGGATTTGGGGAGATTTGAAAAAGTCAGTTAGTTGAGTTGAGTCCTGCCTCGGGAGAAAACGGTTGACTTTCGCTTGCTCGCAGAGCCCTTGGGCTGGTGTCGCACGAGATGGGGGTGGGGGAGATGGAAAAGCCAGAATAGAAATAATGTGTATCTCTCTCCTTATGTCGAAGAACCTTTAAACTCAAAGGTAATAAAAAGTTTCGTACCTGAACTAAGAAGTCGTTTGTGTTTTTCGTGTTTCGAGATTCCTATGTTCTATGTATATATGTTATGAACATTCTATGTACGTTTCACGCATAGCCAAATCATGGCTATGGTACATTAATGTATTAACAATAAAGTGCAAGAGCAACTTGTTTACCATTGCTCTTCATTCACATAAAAAAAGAATTTAGCATTTTACCGAAGATAAATGAAGCATTGATTAACCCACTTTAGCATAACCACATAAAAAGCGATTCAAATTTATGAAGAGAAACAAAAAGATTGAAATACATTTTTGATTGATTGATTTGACTTAAAGTCGTATCAACCTGTCTTGGGCTATTTTATGCCAAGAAATAAATTGTGGCGGATAGAATTAGTCGATATTAGTGCTGCATAACGGTTACCTTCATTCAAATTTGATTCGGAAACCCGAGTTCAAAACCTGAACGAGGCTCTTTTCCCATAGTCCTTATAACCTTGATTAGGATATTCTCCTTACAGCTATGAATAGATAGTTGAGCAGCCTGAGTAACCAGCTTAGGAGAAGGAAACCTATGAATTCAAAACCATTTGTAGACGTAGAGAAGGATTCATCTTTTTTAAATCGGTAAGTTTCTCTCGAAAAGTGATGTTCTGGATATGAAACTAACTATATCCCTTTTAAAAAGTTAAGCGACAACTACACAAATGTTAATATGACCGTATACAAAAAAAAAAAACTGTTCAGACACAATTACACAAATGTAAATATGAGCGTGTACAAAAAACTGTTAAGAGACAGCTACACAAATGTAAATATAACCACGTACAAAAACTGTTAAGAGATTGCTACACAAATATAAATATGAGCGTGTACAAAAACTGTTAAGAGACAACTACACCAATGTAAATATGAAGGTATAATGATCAGGATTCCCTAACCTCTAAGCATAAAATAACTCTCGATAGGTTGAAATGCCGTTTAAATTAATCAATCACTTTAATGGTTTCTTATTTAAATAAGTGTCATTTGCAAAAAAAAAATAATTAATTTAATTATAATTTAATTTTTAATTCGAAGGGATCAACATCAAAACTTTCAATATATTTTCAGAATTATCTTTCTAAAAATTTACAACTCATATATGTCCTACATTTCTTTGATTTATGTTTAATTATATTTTGACAAAATTCAATTTTAGTTCGTAAGCCTTTAAAATCAATCATCTGGTTCAGAGTGAACCAGGGAGTAATTGCAACGAAGGAATGATACAACACTTCTTAGAGCTCAAGTATTTTTGAAAGGGTTCTTTGTTTCATTAATAGTTTATCAACTTTCGTGGAGTATTTAATGCCAAAGTCATCATTGTCGAAGAAGAGTACTGGTACTATTTAACCCGAGTTAAAAGTCCCCGTGGCGTAATGTGTAAAGCCCTAGACTGTGTCCCCGAAGATAGCGATTTCGAACTCTTGTTGCACGATTGTATTCTCTTTTCGACTAATCCCTTGGGAAAGATTTGAACCCTTTTATCCCCCTAACTCTGGGTCACCTACTACAACTCTGTTCTCCGAAAAAGATGGCTTTATTTGTCAAAATTTCATGAAAATTTTATTAATTTTAAAATTACTTATTACTTATAAATATTCGAACTGTTATCGTCATTCTCATTGTTATACTCACAACGCTTCAGCCGATACGTCCTTCAGCCTTCTTCATGTGTCTTACGTCGAACTCGGTAACCTACAAAAAAACTCAAACAAAACCCTTTATTTAATCCACGGGATTAGGTTCTAATTCCGTTGTCCATGACTGGGTACAAGTGATAAGCTAGAGTAAATATTCATTGTTATTTTACCCGTTGTTGGGATTGAACTTGCAACCTTCAAATGATTTCACTCAGAAGCACTTTTTCAACCCAACGTTCATATTCACAGTGCCATTGACATTAAATAACCCACGACTGTTGATATGCCATTAAACAAATCAAACTAACCGTAAAAGATAATTATTGCAACCAATCAATGCTTTTGGAATCAAACTATCTTACCTGTGGCTGTGGGGATAAATGAGTTCATGCCTTTCCGAAGGATATTTGTCTAAAAGTGAACGTTATAGCGTGATTCGAGTTCGAAATTGCTTTCTACGGTGTTACAGTCCGGCAAATTAGCCACTACACATTGCAACATATTTTGGTTTCTTTTTTTTTTTTAATGGCATATAAACCTTCGTTAGTTTTTTAATGCCAAAGCCATCCTTGTAACAGAACTACTATATTTGACGGCATATAAAGCGTTTTTTTTTTTTTTTTATCAAAATATCTTTTACAATTCCCAGCGTTTTATATGCTATATTTTGGTTCAAAATTCACGATAGTCAATCGAAATTAGCTACCTGGCAACTCCTATTAGCTTTGACTTCAGAGTAACATTAATGTACCTATTGTCATTATTTAAAAGGCTATTATGCAGATTAAAAGTTTTATCATGAGTAATATTCATTATATTAATTTCATTTAGTTTAATATTTATACTTAGTTTATTCTTTTTTCTTGATTTGCCCAGCTGAAATTGGGGTGCGTTTTATACACCGGTACGTCTTATCTGCTGTCGAATATGGTATTTTACCTTTAACTGGGGCGGGGGATTACGGAGTTCATGACTTTTTCAAGACTATTAGTTGGGAAGAGAACGTAATAGCTCGACTGGAGTTCGAACTCGTTTACTATTATGTCGCAGTCCAACACATTAGCCATTACGCCACAGGTTACTCCCCCGCTCCAGAACTCAGAAAACTGTAAGTAGCTATTGAGTGTCACGATGTCTTCTACTGAGTCGTCACACGAGACGAGAGATTTGCATTTCCCATAGTTTATGAAATGACATTTTTTTTTCTTTCAAATTATACTGAATACTTTGACCGTAGAAAGTTATGGAGTAATTTTTTTTTAAATTATTACTTGCTACACATGTTCCACCCAACATCAGGAACAGATATGGTTTCAGGCATTTTTCAGATGAGAGCTAGAACGCATATGCCAATATAAAAATCTATTTATAATATTTCCAGCGGTACTTCGTCCTACCCACCCTGAAATTAAAAAAAAAAAATGCTAGACAAACAAGCACGAATCTCAAGACGTGCTATGTGTTGTGGTCATTATGTTATATTTTTGTTATTCTAATCTGACGTTTCATTTCTTCTCGACTGTACACCTACAATGACCAATATGCTGAGATATATAGAATTTGACAATTATTTGCAATAGTGCTTATATCAAATTACTGACAAGGGGATAAAACTATCTAACATTTAGTATAGTTAATTTCTTAGAGTTATTTTCTTATATATTTCCTTATTAGCCCGGTTATCTGATGTTTTTTCTACATCACTGTACTTCCATTTTGGGCTGAGTCCAGTCGGCTAGGACTGCAGAATGCACTTAATGCCACTTTGCAAAGTAGTAAGACCCTTCCCTGCAACAACAAGTGTCTTTTTTATGACACTAAACTGTATCTGATGGTGAGACTCCAGTCATGGAACCATAGGGAATGTAGAGTTCCCTTTCATTGTCATTACTTCCCAGTCCACACTGACCTGGAGTGGTAGTACCTGTTAGGGTCCCATCTATGGGTCAAATAGAACTATCTAATCGTTTACTATACTTGAAACTATTTAACTATGAGCAAACAAATGCTTAACGATAAATCTAATTATTAGTATTACATAGCGATACTTGAAACCATTTCGCTGTTTACAAACAAATGATTGAATTAAATAAGAATACTTGATAAAAAGTTAGTTGAAACCATTTAAGTGCGCGCGAACAATAAATAGCAATACTTGAACCAATTAACTGTGTGCAAACAATAAATGACAATACTTGAAATCATTTAACTGTACATGCAAATAAGCTGTAACTCGTTTAAAAATAAAGTTACCCACAAACTATTAACATAAAAAAAAACCTCCTTCCAGACGGCTTGGGCTGTAAAATACGCAGACTGCATCTCTGCAGAAGAATAAGACCCCCCTCACTACCACAATGAGTGTCCTAGATATGACACTAAACTGTCTCTGATGGCGAGGCTCCAGTCATGAAACTTTGGGGAATGTGGAGTACTCCTTCATTGCCATTTTCCTCTGATCTACTCTGACCCGGAGTGGTAGTACCTACTTGGCTCCTATCTATGACTCAAGTAGACCTCTTTAACCAGGTGAAAGTGTGCAAACAAATGACTGATATCATATTGAATTGTTAGCAAAAATTAAAACCATTTAACTGTGTACATATAAAATTATTGGTGCTAGATAGTAATACTTGAAGCTATTTAAGTGTGTGTCAACAAATGATTAATGCTAAATAGAATTATTCGTATTAGATAAGAATACTTGAAACCATTCAGCTGTGTGCAAAAATTGAATTATTGGTATTATATAGCAATACATGGAATTATTTAACTGTGCAAAAATTAATGAATAGTGTTGAGTAGAATTATTCGTGTTAAATAGCAATACTTTGAATCATTTAAATGTGTGTAAATTAAACTATTAGTGTGAACAATACTTGAAGTCACTTTACTTTGTGCAAACAAATGATTAATATTAAATAGAATTATTTTTGTTAGATAACAATACTTGAAATCATTAAAGGTTTGGTTTGGTTTCTTTGTTTTTAATGGCATATCAACCCTTGTAGGTTATTTAATGCCAAAGCCATTCTCCAAGAAGAACAGTAGTGCTACTGGGAGGATAAGGGGGTTCATACTTTTCTCAAGGATATTTGCCCGAAAGTGAACGTAATAGCGCGACTGGAACACGAACTCACTTACTACGATTCCGCAGTCCATCGCTTTAACCATTACGCCACGAGGACACCCCTTGAAATCATTAAACTGGGTGCAAACAATAGCAATAATTGTGTACAAACATAACAAATTCATTTTAAAATAAAATTGTCTACAATCTATTCACTTACAAATCATCTATGTATAACTATTTAATTGTGTATAAATAAATGACAGACGTTAAATTGAATGGTTAGTGTTCGATAAAAATACCTAAAACCTTTTAACTGACTGCTAACAAATCATATATATCTAATATATACGTGTATAAACAAGATTTGACATGAAATAATCAACAAATGTTAATATGCCATAAAAACCAACCAAACAACCTAAAAATATCATATATATATAAACAGGGTTTGGTTTAAATAAACATCGATGGTTGATATGCCATTAATCCAAATAACCTAACCAAACATTTTCTTCTCGATGTTGGCCCAAATCGCTTGACAATTTCGTCTTGCCATCGTCGTGGAGGTCTTTCGAGTGGTCGTTTCCGATCTCTCAAATCCCACTCGAAAAACTGCACGAGTCTACCTGTTGTCTATAGTCCTTACGACATGTCTGGTCCAACCGAACTTCTGCTTTCGGTACTCCACGATCACATCCTTTACTCAACTCCATTCTCGAATTGATTTATTGATTTTTTGTCGCCTTTATGATTGGTTGGTACATTTGGAATATTCATTAAAAAGATTAATAATTCAAGTCAACATTGATTTTTTTTCCAAAATTCAACCACTCATAAATTCGAAATCAGTTAGTTGCAATATTTCATGATATACAAAACTTAATGGAGAAAGAACACTGTTTAAAGACCACCCTGTGGGTCGGGTTTCGAATACGCTGACTGCATCCCTTGCAGAGAGGGTAAGACTCCTTTAAAAAGGTGTGTCCTAGATTTGGCACTAAACTGTATTAGATGATAAGGGTCTAGTTCTGGAGAACTGGAGAGTGTAAAGTATTCTTTTCGTTGCCATTACTTCCAGGTACATTATAATTTGGTGTGGTACTACCTGTTAGTGTCTAGTATTTGTCGCTGCCTCCCACCAGACACGACTTGACACAAGGTCAAAAGCCCGAAGGCCGATTAAAGTGGGGATAAAGGGGAGGGGGAGGTCGGGAACGAGCCGAGACTCGAACCCTGCTTGTCAGTGCTGCTCATCGGATCACTTAGTGCAATGTGAGCCTGATGAGGCAAGCAGTTTCACGAACCCAAATGTGAGTTCGGGCACGTATGCCAGTTTACGGCTTAAACTAGACGCATGGTCTAGTGCCGTACAAGGGGGACAAAGGAGACAAAAATGCAGCTCGCCCACCCGAAGGTAGCCTAGTCGAAACTAGGTGCCTAATTAAAGGCCCCAAGTCTGCCATTGTTCCTTTTCCAGGGCCACGCTCCGGACCGAAGTCCAGAACAGGCCCCGGGGCGCTCCTCGCCGGGTAAGTAAAGTTGGTGACTATAGTCGAGGGCGATCTGAAGACTCCCTTTTCAATAGCTACTACACCGAGGTGTAGGGGAGGGCGCTACTCCTTCCCTAGATTGCTCTAGTTTACCCTTGATACGTGCCTTATAATGCTGAGTGTTAAACAAGGAAGTATCAAGTACTATTTTTTAAGTTTTTGGTATGATTCGACCTGGTATTGAACCCTGGTCTCCCGTACCATTGGCGAACACTCTACCCACTAGGCCATTGAGCCGGTAATGGTTCAAATAGATCGGCTTAAAAATTATTCGTATCTGATAGGACCATGGGCAAAAAAACTCTTAAGAAATAACCGCACAAAATCATGAACGCGACACCCTAACCTCTTGGCATAAAATAATCCTATACGGCTTGACACTATTAAAATCAATCAATCTATTTCGATATTTTACTTAGGTCAACTTTAGTAAATAAAATCAAGAAAAATATGTTGTAGAACACATTTCTTATGCAATTGTTATATATGATGTTATTCCCTTTTAATACGTCATGTAGCTCTTCTAATATATATATATATATATATATATATATAGTGTACTTTGGCAGCAAGTTGTTATCTAAGCATGTTCGGTAAAAGGCCACGGATTGCTTTCTTTTCAAGATCTTCACGTGAAGATGTTCAAGTCTTCTTGTTTTTTTTTCTTATATCAGGGTCAAGGTGGTGGAACAAGTATCCCATAGAAGCCCAGGGGTTGTGTTGTAATTTACTAAGTGACACAAGGACATATGAATGGGGCGCCCATGGAAACTCAAACTCACTTGTGAAGGTTTGCTAGTCTAGCTTGCTAACCATTACACTACCAGAGGCGCTCCCTTGTTAGGTTTTTTGATGTTGTAAGTTTTATTTATATTCATTTGGAGTCTTAATTTCTTTTTTAATATGGGGTTGGCTCATTTTGTTTGGATTGGTGGAAGGGTTAGTTACTTAATATGTTTAATATGTTAATACTTTAGTTGAATGCTATTTTATTTATCGTTATTTTTATGGTTATTGCTTTGAGGATTCGTAAGTGGTTTTTATTGATATTTTTATATATGATTTTTGTATTGTTAATTAAGTTCTTTCTGATATCCGGGGATTTGAGTTTGTCAATACGTTTGTTATGCTTTGTCATTAGATGCTGTTTTATGGCACTTATGTCAGAGAAGTGGTACATAAGATGACGAGAGAGTGTGGTTATTGTGTAGCCAATGTAGGTATTAGCTGGTATGTTATTTTCCGAGAGACATTCTTGAGATGGACACGTAAATTTATACACTACATTAGTTTGATTTAGGAAAGTTTTGGGGAAGTCCGTGTTATTTTAACTATGAAGTTGAATATATATATATATATATATATATATATATGGGAGGTGGGTAGAAATATATGGTATGTGTGATAAAAACATTCTATTTTTCCAAGAAGTATTTGTATCAAAGAGAAAATTTCAATCTCGAATAAACTACGTTTTGATGCACCTCACCTAAACCGATATTTTTAGGCACCGCACAAAAGATGGCGGATTGTTGAGTAGATTTTTTATGCTACTTATCAAATTCTCTTGACACAAACTACAAAAGGTAAACTGCACTTGGTAAAATTTGTGAGATACACGTCCGACAAACGAATGTATATTATCTGAACTATTCCGTCATTAGTCAGAAGAAAAGTAAATTCCTTTAGCTGAACAATTCGTTTACACAGGATAAAAGGTCAAGACATGTATCTGACCAAGTTGTAATGATAATAAAACAAGGCTGTAATACTTAATTAAGTGATGAGTAATTTTTCCGTCAAAGTTGAGTAATGCAAAACTTACTGTTATACCAGAAATAAAATCTTCGTTCATAAACTCCCCATAGATTTAAACGTGGTCTATTTTTCTCTTTAATGGCATACCAACCTTCATGGGTTTTTTAGTACCGAAATTATCCGTGTAAAAGAACAGTGGTAATATTCAGACCATTACTGGGGGATAATAAAATTCAATACCTTTCCCAAGCATATTAGTCCGAAAGTGAACGTAGTAGCGTGACTGGAGTTTGAACTAACTTACTAAGATGTTGCAGTTCAGCACGTAAGCCACTATGCCACTATGCAGTAACGGGATGTATAAATATAAAGGTTTTAAAGTTAAACAACCATTAAACAATGAATAAAATGTTGTGAGAATAACAAGACGATATCTATTTATAGATAATGTCTTATTTTTTTTATTTTCCCTCTCTTTTTTTTTTCTTCTTTTGAATCTAATTTTTTTTTTTCAGTTTCCGTGCCTTTTAATTAAGATATCGTAGACTTAGTCTGTCCGATTTGTGATGATTTCATCCACTGAAAGAGAAACTATACAGTTAACTCAACAAATTTCATAGAGGATATAACTCTACGAATAAGACTGATTGATTTTAACGGCATCTCAACACGTATTGCGTTATTCCATACCTTGAGTTTAGGGAATTGCGTTCATTGTAGGTTCCTATTTACATTTGTGTGTGTGGTTGTGTTTTGTTTTTTTTTGGGGGGGGGGCTCGAATAACGTGACTTCCGGTATCTCAGAGGTATAAAAGACATCGTGTTTCTTAAGCACGTGGGTACTGAAAGATCTCTGCTTCGTGCAGAGGTTTTTCAGCGGACTGTCTGGCATCCGTGCCGGGCGGTCAGTGCTCCATAGCAGACTTGAAGCCGAAAGGCCCCCAACTTCGGCTTGGCCACCTTCAGGTGGGCGAGTTGCATCATTGTCACCTTTTTCCTCCTAGTATAACACTGGACCTTGCGGTCCAGTTTAAGCTATTATCAGGTATACGTACCTTGACCCAGATTTTGGTCCAAGTCCAGCTAGGCTCATCAAGCTCACATTGCATTAAAAGAGCCGATGAGCAGCATAGTCCAGCAGGGATCAGGCCTTGGCTCTTACCCGACCTTCCCCTCCCTTAAACCCCCACTACAATCGACCTTCGGGTCATTAACCTTGTGTCAAGTCCTGTCTGGAGGGAGGCAGAGACAAATATCCGGTGCTGAAAGATCTCGGTCAGTAATAAGACCAACTTCGGACGTAACACCCACAACGCGAGACTTATGATATTTGTTGGACGGTACCACTTTAGTTAATAAATAATTAACTCTATTTCACTGTGTATCTCTTCCTTACCACCATACAACAGGTTGTTTCTTAGAAGTTTTTTTTTTATTTTGTTTGTTTATCTTTTTGCGATATCAAGTACTTCTATCTTACAGATCTATTTGACCCAGAGATGGGACCAGAACGAGTGGGAAGTAATGGCAATAAAAACATACTCCACACTCCCCAAGATCTCCAGCCTTACAGTCAAATGTAGTTCAGTGTCATACCAAGAAGACTCCTTTTCTTTTTCGTAGGGGTCTTACTCATCTGCAGGTGGATACAGTAAGCTTATTCTAAGTCCCATCTTCAGGGGGACCTACAGAAAAAAAAAGAAAGATAGAATTTATGTTGAAGGCTATGATCTTCATCATCATCATCATGTCGTGCCGTTAGAACGGATATCTCTGACCCTCTCTCGCCACTTCTCCCTATCATTCATCGCCTCTGGCAGGTCTTCAGGGCTACATCCCGTATCCTCACATAGCTGCTGTATGTATGTTCGAGCTGGTCATCCTGCTTTTGCTTGGCCATATGCGGGGGGTCCATAGGAGTTCGTCACTTATGAGCTCATTCTAGCTTCTCCAGTAGTGTCCTGCGTGTCTGGTTCGTCTAACTTGGATAGTTTTCGTGATGGGAGGTAGATGGCCGTATAGTTGTTGCCTTGTGGGGTGTTGCCGCCAGGACTTGTTCAATATTGCTCGCAACATTCTTGTGTAATTGCCGTCTAGCTTCTTCTTCAGCCGTTTAGTTAGCGTCCAAGTAGTGCATCTTAGTCACGTAGTAATGTGCGTATTTTCTTTTAGCACCCTCCCCACTCCGCTTTCTCTCTTAACTGTTATCATCATTTCGATTTGTATTTTTGATTGATTAATTTTAAAGGCATGTCAGCGTATCTTTGTTTGTTTTTTCATCACTTTGAATATTCGGACTATTGTCTTCATTGTTATACTCACAACGTTTTGGCCAATACGCCCTTCAGCCTTCTTCAAGTGTTTTATTTCGAACCATTGAACCTACACAGATCTTCGAACTGAACCCTTTATTTGATCAACGGGGATAGATTGTTCTAATTGCATCAACCACGACCAGGTACAAGTGTTAATCTGTAGTAATTATTCTTTGTTATCTTATCTGTAGGTGGGATTGAACCTGTGACCTCCAGATGATTTCACTTACAAGCACTTTCTGACCAACTCTTAATCCACTGCACTATGTGTCCAGGTCAATAATGTCTAGAGTCATTCTTTTCCTTGGGGTTAAGGAATCGCGTTTATTGTTCATTCATATATATTTTTTGAGTAGTTGTTTCTTCAGTGGTCTTTAATATTTTGCACACGGTCTTATCGAAAACGAACTTTTTTTAAACTAATCTACTTGACCCATAAATGAGACCCTAACAGATTCCACCACTTCGGACCAGTGAATCTGGATCAATGGTAATAGCTCCAGATTCTAGGATACTACACTCACCAGATCTCCAGAACTGGAGTCTCACTATCATATTCAGTTTTGTGTCATACTTCGAACACCCCTTTTTATGGTAGTCGTGGTTTGCTTTGGTTGTTTTATGGCATATCAACCCTAGTGGGTTATTTAATATCAAATATTGAGTATGTGTATGACGTTATTTTTAAACGAGCCAGTGCTCATTTGTTTACACTGTTAAATCGTTTTAAGTATTGCTATTAAACACAAATAACTCTATTTAATGTTAACAATAATCCCTAATAAAATCCATTTAATTCATACATTGGAAACAAACAGGTACTACTTCTTTTAGTCAGTAGATCTGAGAACAATTGTAATAAAGGGTTACATCACATTCTTCAAGACAAGAGCCTCACCATCAGATGCAGTTTATTGTCATACTCGGGACACTAAATGGTTTCAAGTATTGCTATCAAACACTTAAGATTCTTGTCAACTTAATTCCTTTGTTTGCACACAGTTAAATGATTTCAAGAAGAGTAAGTGATTAAGTAATTCTACTTGAACCATACATGGGACCCTAACAGGTATTACCTATTCTGGTCAGAGTGAACCAGAGAGTAATGATGATGAAGGGGTATTCCACATTTACCCAAAACCCCAGAACGGGAGCCTCACTTTCAGATACAGTTTCGTGTGTTGTCCATAACACTTATTATGAAGAGGGTCTTACCTCTCTGCAGAGCTAACTGTGTAGATTTGTATTTTTGCTGTTGAGTATGTTAACAATTTATTTCAATTATCTCATATTTTATTGTTATGGTCTGTTTAATTCATACAATTTTTCTCTTAATGCTTTTCTTATGAATAAAATTTCTATCACTTTCTTTCTTATTTTTTCTCTTGAATCCTTATTTCATTATTTTTTCCTATTCTTTTCTAACAGTTCTTTTTCTTTGAATTGTCGTTATCGTTTTTTCTTTTCTTTCTTATCTCTCATTCCAGAATCTATTTCTTGTCTTTCTACTTTCTGTTCTTTTCTAGCGGCCTATGTTTAGCCTCTAACACCATTTGAGTGTGCCAATGAATTAAACGATCGCCATTTCTAAGTTAAGCTGTAAAGGTCCGTTGATGACGCACAGGTAAATCGTTCAAAGTTTTTTTTTAGCTTTTCTCAAAGATTTATTATGAATCACCAACAATATGTTCCTTCTTAATGGCAGTATAAAAATACTGAGGAATGAAATATTCCATTCTGATTATCTATATAAAAATATAGATATAAAAAATAAATCAATCAAAATCGGTTTGGTTTCTTTGTTTAATGGTATATCATCATTTAGAGGTTACTTAATGCCAAAGCCATCCTTCAAGAACAGAAAGGGTACTATCTAACCCATAGCTGGGAGGATAAGATGGTTCATACCTTTTCCAAGGTTATTTGTCCAAAAGTGAACGTAATAGCACAACTGGAATTCGAACTCGCAATCCATCACGTTAACCATTACAACACGCAGAAATATACAAAAATATATATAATAAAAATAAATATGTACATAAATAAGAATGAAATATGAAATAATAAATCAAAATATCTAAAATGAAAATAATATTAACAAAATTATAAAAGCGTAGATGTAAAAATACAGACATAAAAATCATTAATAGATAGATAGATAGATAGATAGATAGATAGATAGAACAAAAACACCCCATTCAGATTTTATGTATGAATAATACAAATGTAAAAAATAAAAATACAAGTGTAAAATATAAATAATAAAGTTGAAATATAAATAGGAATAATGATAAAGATATGATATGAAATAATATATTAAAATAATATAGTAAAGTTTGTTGGGTTTTATGGCATATCAACCTTTGTAGGTTATTTAACGCCAAATCCATTTTTATGTAAATAATCTGTTCTATTTAAAACAATTCAGTTTAGCATAAGTACACAGTTTAATTGTCAAAAACATTTCCATTTCTAACTATTCAAGCAGTTGTATGTAACAATTCGGTAAAGTGTAAATACAGTTTTAATGTCGAAAAACAGTTCTATTTGAAATAATTCAGTTAAGCATAAGTTTAAATGTAAGTACGGTTTAATTGTAAAAGTCATTTCTATTTCAAACTATTCAGTTTTACCCAAACAATTCATTTTAGCATAAGTATGCTGTTAATTCTATTCAACCCATAGATAGGACCCTTATCAGGTGCTACCACACCGGGCCAGAGTGGACCTGGGAGCAATGGCAATGAAGGGGTACTCCGCATTCCCCAAAGCTCCAGCATTGCTGGAACCTCACCATCAGATTGTTTAGTGTCATATCCAGGACACTCGTTAGGGGGGGTCTTACCCCTCTGCAGAGGTGCAGTCAGTGTATTCTACAGCCCCAGCTGACTGGGCAATAATATAGTAAAGTAATAACTCTACGGATAAGATAGATAGATTGATTATTACGGCATAATATAATGCAATGTAAAAACATTGATGAAAATAATAAAAACAGATATATATATATATATATATATATATATATATGTTGACGGTGGTTTGGATTTTATGGCATATCAACCTTTGTAGGTTATTTAATGCCAAATCCATTTTTATACAAATAATCTGTTCTATTTCAAACAATTCATTTAGTATGAGTACACAGTTTAATTGTCAAAAACGTTTCTATTTCAAGCTATTCAGTTTATTCAATCAGTTCTAATTCAGCTAATTCAGTTTAGTATAAGTATAGATTGTGATTACACGGTTAAATGTCAAAGCAGTTCTATATAAAACAATTCACTTTAGTGTAAGTACAGTTTCAATGTCAAAAACAGTTCCATTTCAAACAACTCAGTTTAGCATAAGCACCCAGTTTGAATGTAAGTACACAATTTAATCGTCAAAAATATTTCTATTTCAAGCTATTCAGTTTAGCATAAGTATGCAGTCTAGTTCTATTTAACCCATAGAGAGGGTCCTATCAGGTGCTACCATTCCGGACCAGAGTGAATCTGGGAGCAATGGCAATGAAGGGGTGCTCCGCATTTCCCAAAGTCCTAGCATCATTGGAACTTCAGCATCAAATTGTTTAGTGTCATATCAGGACACTCGTTGGGGGGGCTGTTACCCCTCTGCAGAGGTGCAGTCAATGTATTCTACAGCCCCAGCCGACTGGGCAAATATATATATATATATATATATATATATATATATATATATATATATACGAGAGAGAGAGAGAGAGAGAGAGAGAGAGAGGTTACTGAAACATTCGATTTTGATAATCGGTCTACAAATTTTCCCAAATCTGAACAAACATCCATGTTCTGATAAAATAAGTTGTGCATTAGCATCTATTCAATCTGTTGGTCTTTTCTATTCTTGAATTATACAATAGATTTCATATTTTTATTCAGTTAAAATCATACATTCTTTTTCAACGTTATCAACGTAATTATTTGTGTATAACATGAAGTTAATGAAAATAATTTCCACCAACTTATTAATACTCATGAAATGGAGATTTGGCATTGAATAGCCCACCAGCGTTGATATGCCATTAGACAAAAATGCCTAACCAACCCTAATTCAAAGTGGTTTCAAATTTCTTGAAAATCTTCTTTGATGGATCCTTTTAAAAGTTTTCAACATAAATTTTCATTTTCGATTTTTACTTTAGATTATTACACCACATTATTAGTTCAACATTCTAATGGACTCCCATTCTTTTTACAATTAGATCTGGGTTGTTAGTAGCACGTTGTTTGTTAATTTTCCTGTGATTATATTTTTGCATGATGCAGCACTTATAATCCATACAGCTCTAACTATTTTTTATCGTAACAATGTTTCTGGCAGTATAGCTGTTTTTTAGGAAAATATTTACTTAAGTTTAAAAACTTCCCGGTTTGTTTTATTACGACATGATACATTAGTGAGATCAACAATTGCCATAGAGTGTAGGTTAGTTTTATAAGTCTAATGGTTAGTGGGCCATTTGATGTTATTGCATATCAAACCTTGATGGTTTTTTAATGCCTAATCCTGTTTCAAAATACCCGGCTTGAAGCATCTCGTGGGTCTAGTCACACTAAAGAGTTGTGATACAAATTATATTTATTGTTTTTATTTTCATTAAAAGAAGAATTGCTTAAAAATATACAAAAGAAGCCAGGATATAAGCTCACCTGAAGATTGTGTGGATGAAACTAAGTCGTGAGTGGTCTTAATTTACCTTGATCTATATTTGAAATGTAATGTATGTGTATGTGAGTGTGTGTGCGTTTGTGTGTGTGTGTGTGTCCAACATTAAATGTTTCAGTTCTTACATCAAACTATAATCAGGTCGATTAATGCGATATTGTATCTTCTGAATTATATTTGATTTCATTTATTAAAACGAAACGAAAAAATTAGAAAGCCTTTAATATTCTAATTCGTTGGTGGCATTCTTTTTTAAATCTGCATAACATGATTCGTGTTCAAAATGTATTTTAAAGCGTAACGCATTTCCTTAGATTAAATATATCACTATCTACTCTCCCTCTCCTTATTTCTTTCTTTTCTTTTTCTTCACTTCCTTTATCTTTCCTCTACTTTTTTATGTAACAGTTTATAATTCTAATAGGGCCTGCTTGGCGAGGATAGTATAATGTTGGAAGACCCGAAACTCCCTAAGGAACCAAGCACAACTTCACTGACGATATCCTCCGGTGTTAAACTATTAAGGTGTATAGAACTAGGACTTAAAATGCTATTGAAAAACATTTAAAGTGAGTATAAATAAGAACAAAAATAATCGATGAAAACTATTTGAAATAAAGGATATTGAGACTTTTTAGAGCAAATTTGACTAAATAAGGAGATAAGAAAAACCTGTCTTTTTTTAGTGGTATATATGATATATATTGGAGAAGAGGCAGTTTGCGTTTTACTTCGTGCTAATATATATATATATATATATATATAAATTAACTTAAATCGCGAGTCGGAATTATCCTACTAAAGTTTCACCTGAACGGATCATCAGGGAGTCTCATACCGACCAATGATAAAGGAGAAAACGCCATATATATATATATATCTATACGCATGTGTTTATATATATATATATATATATATATATATATATATACATATATCATATAAAAGATAAACATTTCAAAATTACTCATATGTGTGTGTGTGTTTGCGCGCGCGTGCGTGCGTGTGTGTATTTATTTATTTATTCATTTATATACATTATATTTATCAACGTATAATGATATATCCAACAAATGAATTTTTTTCTCTTTTCGCCGGAAACAAGGTAGGGGTGTCTACATCGTATTCAAAACATAAATGTATTAAATTCCATCAGAGGAAGGTCATTTTGAAGACCTGAAAAAAAAATTATAATGAAACTGCTGAATTTAATTTTTTTTTTTTTTTCGTTAAATTTATCAAAAATGTTTTCGCTCTGCACGTGAGTTTCGATATGTTTTTTATATCTGAAATTGATTATATACTCGATAGCCGTTGACATTGAGCACTCGACTGAAGATTCCTATCCACCTTGGATTACTACTTAACAGAGTATTTTCCTCGGATTACACACACACACACATATATATATATACATACAAAGTTTTTTTTAGAGAGATGTCGGTTTTAAAGCATCAAAAGTTTCACTTCCGGGGGTACTGTCACTGTATTAGAATTGGTGAACATCGTATCCCTAAGTAACTATTTTCGGGTGAAATTTTTTATTGAGAATTGGCTCCCATGAAATTCAAAAATCTCTCACAAGAATTATTTTTGGTTTAGTTTAGTTTGGTTTCTTTGTTTAAAGGTATAACAACTATCATGGGTTAGTTATTTAATGCCAAAGTCATCCTTGTAGAAGAACAGCAGAGATACAATTTAACCCATAGTTGATGGATAAGGGGCTTTTATACTATCTACAAGGGTATTAGTCCGAATGTAAACGTTATTACGCGACTGGAATGGGAACTCGCTGTTTTGCACTTTAGCAATAAGGCTACAAGGACTTCCCCTAGGATTATTTTTTAAATTCCTTTAAGAAAAGCATTATACCAATGGACAACGGAAGGATTTGGCACATAACAGAGCCTCCTAGAGGAATATTTTATCTAAATCTGTCAAACAATTTGAAATGAACGAAATAGAACACCAAAAAACTCTAACGTGTAGCTCGTAAAAGTGAAAATATTGACATAGCAAATAAACCTGGTATGCAGTCGGCTGGTGTTGTAGAATACACCGACTGCAGCTCTGCAATCTGATGGTGAGGCTCCTGTAATGCTGGAGCTTTGGGGAATACGGAGTACTCCTTATTGCTATCGCTCCCAGGTACACTCAGGCCCGTAGTGGAAACACCTGATAGGGTCCTATCTATGAGTCAAATTGAATTGAATCCTGTACTTGTGCTAAACTGAATTGTTTGAAATAGAACTGTTTTTGACATTTAAACTGTGTACTTAAGCTAAACTGAATCGTTTGAAATAGAACTTTGTATATGTATAAAATGGATTTGGCATTAAATAATCTACAATGGTTGATATTCCATAAAACTTAACCAAATCAAACCAAATCAACTTCATCTTATCTGCAAGATGTGTGAGAAAGTCTGTCTTTCTAAAGAAAGACTAGTTAGTCATCTGAGATGGCACAAACCTACCCAAGCCATAACTTGATGGAAAATCATGCAAAATAACTTGATGGAAAATCATGCAAAATGTCTCGAATGTAAGTCGTTACCAAATTCCTCAGCCACAAGCATCAAGTAGTGCAAAGACAATTTTTAACCGGAGTACAACTGTTTAGAGTTTTTCATTCTCCTAGACTAGTTTCCTAACCAAAGGTAGAGAACCCAGTCTGCCTTACTATTTGCCCATAGCTAGGGGAGAATAATTTTGACTCAAACTTCTCCCAAGAGCATTAACACGAAATGAAACTCAAATTGCTTTGTCCAGGATTCGAACTTGGTTCGCCCATTCCATATCCTATTACAACTAAGCACGCTTCCTAACATATCTCACCGGGTGATGGCTAATGTGCTGTTACATTTACTTTCGGGCTAATATCCTTTGAAAAGTTATGAACACCCTTATCACCTCAGCAATAGGATTATCCTTAGTAAACAATTATAGCTTCAAGTAACAATTCTGAATCCAAATGATTTACAAGTTATATGGTTGCAAGTATTCTTATCTAATAAAAATAATTTTCACATAGGCTGTACGATCTTTGTCATCTGGGGTTATAGAATATACTGACTGTATCTCTGCAGATGGATAGGACCCTACAAACGAATGTCCAATGTATGACATGAAACTGTATCTGATGTTGCAGCTCAAGTTCCGGGGCTTTTAGGGAATGTGGAGTACCCTTTTATTGCCATTACTCCTAGGTTCACTCTGACTCGGATGAGTAATTCTTGTTCGAGTCCCATCTATGGGTCAAATAGGACAGTTCAATCATTTACTAAAGATTATTATTATTAGTTATTTGAAACCTTACAGCTCTATACAAACTATTTATCTTATATAGGAATACTTGATGAAGTGAATAACTAATATTAAATTACAGTATTTGAAACCATTTAACTGTGAGCAAGCAACTCGATTAAGAATAAAGTTATCTACAAAATATTCGTTAACAAATTGTATATATATATATATAAACAAGACTACGCCGATGACATAGCGATACTGGCAAATACACCCAACCAAGCCGAAACACTACTGCATAGTTTGGAACGAGCAGCCGCAGGCATAGGCCTCTATGTCAATGCACACAAAACGGAATATATGTGCTATAATCAAACGGGTGACATCTCCACTCTAGACGGAACCCCTCTTAAACTAGTAGACAAATTCACTTACCTGGGAAGCAGCGTCGCATCAACCGAAAAGGACATCGATACGAGGTTAACGAAAGCATGGACAGCTATCAATAGGCTATCGATTATATGGAAATCAGACCTAACCGATAAAATGAAACGCAGTTTCTTCCAGGCTGCGGTCGCATCGATACTGCTATATGAGATGCACTACATGGACTCTAACAAAACGGCTGGAGAAGAAGCTAGACGGCAATTACACAAGAATGCTACGTGCAATCTTGAACAAGTCCTGGCGGCAACACCCCACAAGACACCAACTGTACGGCCACCTGCCTCCTATCGCGAAAACTATTCAAGTTAGACGAACCAGACATGCAGGACACTGCTGGAGAAGCAGGGACGAACTCATAAGTGATGTACTCTTATGGACCCCCACACATGGCCATGCAAAAGCAGGACGACCAGCACGAACATACATTCAGCAACTATGTGAGGATACGGGATGTTGTCCAGAAGACCTGCCTGAGGCGATGAACGATAGGGAAAAGTGGCGAGAGAGGGTCAGGGATATCCGTGCTACCAGCACGACATGATGATGATGATGATGATATAAACAAGATTTGGCATTGAATTACCCCGAGGGTTGATATGCCTTTAAACACCAACCTATCAAACCAACAGATGTATGATTTCAAGTTACTAATAAAATGATGAGTCAACAATCATAGTTTCAAATTACGATTCGTCATACAAATAATTTACAGTTATGTATCAAGTATTCCTATCTAAGACAAATAATTTGCCCACAGTTTTATCGCTTCAAGTATTCCTATAAAATATCAATAATCATATTTTTACAAGTAATTATTTCTTTTTAATAATAATTTCATAATGATGGTAATAATAATCCTTAGAAATCAATTATAGCTTTAAGAAACTCTTCTTGACACAAATAATTTATACGCAGTTATATAGCATCAAGTATTCTTGTCAAATACAAATAACTATTTGGTTTCAAGTAATTATTTCTATTTGATGATAGAAATTTGTTTGCACACAATTATATGGTTTCAAGTAATTCATTAATCCATCGCTATATGGTTACAAGTAATTATTTCCTTCTAATAATAATCATTTGTTGGCACACAGTTATATGGTTTCAAGTTGTTCATAATGATAATAATGAACCTTAGAAAACAATTATAACCTCAATTAACTCAAGTAATTTACACACAGTTATAAGGTATCAAGTATTCCTGTCAAATACAAATAATTATGTGGTTCCAAATAATTATTTCTATTTAATAATAGATATTGGTTTGCACACAATTATATGGTTTCAAGTAATTAATTAGTCAATCGTTTTGTGGTTTCAAGTAATTATTTCTATTAAATAATAATCATTTGTTTGCACGCAGTTATATGGTTTCAAGTAATTCCCAATAATAATAATAATAATAATAATAATAATAATAATAATAATCCTTAGAAAACAATTACAGCCTCAATCAACTATTCTTAATACAAATAATTCAATTATATGGTATAAAGTGTTCCTGTTAGATACGAATGATAAATTCTTACTGTGGTTGTTATAGAAAAACAAGCGACACTTTCTTTCCTGCCTAATTTGGGCCCAGTCATCTGGGGCTGTAGAATACACCGACTGCACCTCTGCAGAGGGGTAAGCCCCCCCCCCAGTGTCCGGGATATGACACTAAACAATATGATGGTGAATGCAGAGCACACCTTCATTGACATTGCTCCCAGGTCCACTCTGGCTCAGAATCGTAGCACCTGATAGAACCCAAGCTACGGGTTAAATAGAACTAAACTGCATACTTATGCTAAACCGAATTGTTTGAATTAAACCTGTTTGACTAAACTGAATAGTTTGAAATAGAAATATTTTTGACAATTAAACTGTACTTACATTTAAACTGCGTGCTTAGGCAAAAATGAATTGTTTGAAATGGAACTGTTTTTGACATTGAAACTGTACTTACACTAAACTGAATTGTTTTATATAGAACTGTCTTGACATTTAATTGTGTGTAAACAAAATCTGTACTGATACTAAACTGAATTAGCTGAATTATAACTGATTGAATAAACCGAATAGCTTGAAATAGAAATGTTTTTGACAATTAAACTGCGTACTTATGCTAAAGTGAATTGTTTGAAATAGAACTATTTGCATAAAAATAGATTTGGCGTTAAATAACCTACAAAGGTTGATATGCCATAAAACCCAAACAACCAACCAACCAACAACCAAATCCAACCTAATTTTAATCATGATGTTCCTATCAAGGTAAAAACGAACTTATTTCTCAAGAGAAATACGACTACTTCTGTCGTGTTAAAACACGAGAAAACATCCTAAATTTTCTTTCCTCCTTGTTTGTAGTATAAATGGCTTGCAAATTACTTAGCAGGCAAACATTCAGTTCATTCGTGAAATTGATATAAATTAAAAACACGAATTAAGACATTTTCTTTGCGATTAGTCTTCACTGTATTTATCCAAATCCTCTACCACGGACAGGATGCGGTATAAGATCATTCTTTAATACATAATTAGTCATGTTAAATTTATGTGAATAATCTTTTTATCATTAAATATAAGAAATTGTGAAAAACTGAGTTTAAGGTGTATGTATGTATGTATGTATGCATTTACCCAACCCCTCCAACACAAGCAGGATGTGACACAAGGCCAGTTTTTAAGTGAAGTAGTGTTGGTTTGTATTCAGTTCAAGGTTAAAGAGTCTGGTCTACACTTCTGTTTACACATAGCTAGAAGAAGGGAGAATTAATAGACTCATGCCTTTCCTAAACCATAAAATGCCCAGCCTAGTCGACTGGGGTTGTAGAATACACTGACTACATCTCTGTTGATGAGTTAGAACCCCCCTAACCTAACGAGTGTCTCAGATATGACACTAAACAATCTGATGGCGAGGCTACAGTAATGCTGGAGCTTTGTGAAATGTAGAGTATCTCTTCATTGCCATAGCTCCCAGGTCCACTCTGGCCCATCGTGGTAGCACTTGATAGGGTCCTAACTATGGGTCGAATAGAACAGTTTAACATATCAACTAAAGGCAAACAAATGACTTATGCTAAATTGAATTGTTAGAAATAGAACTGTTGGATCATTCATCTGTGTGTAAACAAATGACCGATGCTTAATTCAATTGTTAGTGATACATAGCAATACTTGCAACCATTTAACTTTGTTGACTAATGCTAAATTGAACTGTTTGAAACAAAACTGTTTGATCACTTGACTGTGAATAAACAAATGACTGATGCTTAATTAAATTGTTATGGATACATAGTAATACTTGCAACCATTTAACTATGTTGACTTATGTTTACAAATCATATATATCCAATATGTATGTATAAACCGGATTTGGCATTAAATAACCTACAATGGTGATATGCCGTAAAGCCAAACCAAACCAAACCATAAAATCCATATTAATTACTTCCCCCAGTAAGGTCCCGGGTATGACACTAAAATGAATCAGATGGTGGGGCTCCAAATTCGGGAAGTGTAGAGTATCCATTAATTGCAATTATTTCCAAATTCACCTGGCTCTGCGTAAAGAAACATTCAAGAATGAATATATATATATATATATATATATATATATATATATATAAATATATATATATATAGTTGTTGGCGACCCGAATGTTCCCTTTTCTGTAGCTACTACACCGATGTGTAGGAGAGGGCGCTACTCTTTTCCCATGATTGCCCTACTTTACTCTTGATCTGTATCTTATAATGTTGAGGGTTAAACAAGGCGGCATCAAGTACCGTTTTTTGAGTCTTTGGTATGACTCAAACTGGGATCGAACCCTGCTCTCCCGGACCATTAATTTATACTCTACCCATTATATATATATATATATATATATATATATATATATATATATATATATATAGTAGCTGACATACTTGTCTGCGCTGTGTAAGAGGTCAAGAATTGAATTACAGATAGCCCAGTCCCCAGGGCTTATAAAATGCCAAATGTATCCACCGGCATAGAGGTAAGATATCCCCGCCAAAAAAGGTGTCTGGGTATGATAATAAACTGTCTCTGATGGTGAGGATCTAATTCTGGAGATCTGGGGAGTGTAGTACTTCCCTTTATTATCTTCGTGCTCACTTTGACCTGGAGTGGTAGTACTTGTGAGGGTCCTATCTATGGCTCCCATAGATCTATTAAAAGATTATTTTATTCGATAGGACCGTAAGCAAAAACAAAAAAAAATGTAAATTTGTTCAAAGTGATTCTTTCACCTCTTTGCATAGAATAACTCTAGAAGGGATTGATATGCAGTTAAATTCAATCAATAACTCATCTCAATTACTTTTGTAAATTCCTTTTGAAGTGTTGAATAACCTTATAAAAAGTAATTGGAAGCAAAGGAATTATTTGTGTTAGAAGATACTGAGTTTGAATTTTCCTGATTTGGAAAGGCGAACTATTTAATCCTACAAAAACAATTTGATTCTGAGCTAAATTATATTCTCAGAGAAAACTTCAATACTTAAATGCTGTTTTCTCATTGTAAATCAGTCACGATGATGCCATAAATACCTAACCCTTTACAGATTTACTAACACAACTCTAGTAATAAATGCAAAAACTGAACGTTAAACAGCCTGATATAAGCAACAAAGGAAATTTCAAATTAAGATAAAGAACCTTTCCTTTGGAATTCAATGAAATACTTTTTTAAAAATTGGCAATATCCCTTGATTATAAACATCAACATTCTACGAACACAGAAGCATTGTTCTAGGCGTCATTGCCCGACGACTGACGCCATGTAGACGGGCATTAAATAATATCGTTAAGAGTAGACGTGACATGCGCCATAAGCAAAAGATGCTGTTTCTTTTTTCTGTTCCACTGAATAGATTTAGGAACATCCATACACGAAACATAATTTCCTTGCATATCTCGTGTTTAAAGGCCCGTATGATGTCAACGTAGACATAAATATAGAAATTAAATGAAAAGCACAAGTCATTCTTTTTTGTGGAAATTTTACACAGTTTTAGCCATACACAATGGATAATGTAAAATTAGATTTTTTTTTTCAGAAAAAGAGGAAAAATAAATGAATACATAAATAAATAAATAAATAAACCAAAAATGAATAAATAAAAATAGCGTAAACGCTCTATCCTTATAAAAACAGTATAAAATTTCAATTAAATTATTCATTTTTTCATCGTTTTCGTAAAATGTCACTGCAATATAAAAGGAGTGGTCTAACGTTCTGTATTTGTATTTTGCCTTTTAAAAATGTCAAAACGGATTCAAGTTTATAAGTGATTGATTGATTGATTGACTTTTAACGGCATTTCAACCCCTCTTAACGTTAGGAAATCACGTTAATTGTACGTTCAAATTAATATTTTTTGTGTAGTAGATTCTTAGGAGTTGTGTGTGTATGTGTGTGTGTGTGTGTGTGTGTGTGTGTGTGTGTGTGTGTGTGTGTGTGTGTGTGTGTGTTCAAAATCCCATCAAATACGAATAGTTTTTAAACAAATCTATTTGACCCATAGATTAGACTCTAACAGTAATGGCAATAAAGAGATACTCTACGCTTCCCAGACCTCCAGAACTGAAGCCTCACCATCAGATGCAGTTTAATGTCATATCTAGGTCGATCTATTTTCTGGGGTCTTACCCCTCTGCAGGTGATACAGTCAGCCCCGCCGACAGGTCCTGTGTTGAAGACGGCAGGGTTCTATAAATCAGGTATTTCATTTTAGTTTTACTCCGGATCAGAGTGTACCTGAGAGTAATAGCAGTGAAGGCACCCTATCAGACTCGAGCTCACTCGTGAAGGTTTGCTAGTCTAGCTTGCTAACCATTACACCACCCGAAATGCACTTATTTAGGTAGAAAGTGAAAATGGCATCCTGGGTTCAAGTTTATGTCTATGCTTATGTATGTATTTTAAAATGTCCACGAAGAGATTTGTAATTTTTTAAGATTTATTTATTTTGTTCTTACATACGTGAATGTTTCCTGCTTGTTGCTTTCGTCAAAGAAAATATGTGGCACAAGGCCATGTGAATGGAGTACTCAATGAGACTTGAACTCATTCGTTTTGTAATATATATATATATATATATATATATATGAGTGTGTGTGTGTGAGTGTGTGTGTGTGTGTGTGTGTGTGTGTGTGTGTGTGTGTGTGTGTGTGTGCTTCTTCAATAAAAAAAAGTACTCACGTTGGTCTGACTACAACAATTCTGTCGAGATATTCAACACTCCACCTATCCGATACTAGTTCCATTTCACAACACGTCAAAACAACTTCGTGCCTCTCCTCTATAAACTGAAAAATTCTAACAGAAAACACTTCCATATAATACAAAGAAAAATCAAACAAAAATTCCAAATTCTTGAAGCTCTTTGTGAAAAGATTACCAAACTTTCTTTAAACAAGATCAATTTCAAATGTAGCAGCTGTGTTCTGAAATGCCTTTAACATTTTCCCGCCAGTTCTTCCTCTTAATTCTAGTAGAGTTATTCTCTTTCGTAAATTCCCCTCTCACTTGCTCTTTCTACTCTTTATATAAATGGCTACAACTCATCATTGAGCTTGTCATTTCAATGTTCGTTCCCCGAAGATAGCTCCAGCTGGGGCCGAAGTTACTGAGGCATATCATGGCACCTTTTTTAATTCATTTCATCCAGATGTCAAATGATTCATACAATGATTTGAATAGCTATAAACTTGGCAGAAGCAAAGTGTCTGTTTCATTCAAGCAAGCGTACACACACACACACACACACACACACACACACACATATATATATATATATCACTCTGTGTGGTTTCGTGTCTATTTCATTATCCTGCATATTTTGCCTAATCAGAAACATTCAGAACCCAAATATTCATACAAACTACAGTCCACAGTAAGATTAAGGACTGGTTTCTCTTTTAATGGAGATTACTTTCAAACTGGCTAATATTGCTGTTGTATTTCTTTTACCTCCAACTTATTCATCCTTCTCTCTCCGACATTTCCTAACGTTTTTTCTCCCGACATAAATTTACGACCTTCTTAAATTTGGGTTGGGTAAAGATAAAGTCATCCGTTTTTAGAATAAATAAAATATTTCAACCTGTGTATGTGTGTGTGTGTGAACAGCTAAATAAGGAGATATACACGTCGGTGTGCTGAATAAAATAATTTTCAGCATGACTAGAGACATGAAACGTCTTTTCCCTTTCACATGTTCAACCCAAAGTTCAACACTTTTGGCATATCGTTTCTAGAGTTACTTTAACATTAATTAAATAAAACAAGAATATAAAAATTGATAAGTAAGGCAGTTCGAACTCCAGTCGCTCTATTATGTTCACTTTCAGACAAATACCCCTGGGAAAAGTATAAACCTCTTTATACACTCAGTTTTGGGTTAAATAGTATCACTGTTGTACTTCTACAAAAATGGCTGGCCCAGTCGGCTGGAGCTGTAGAATACACCAACTGCTTCTCTGCACAGGGGTAAGACCCCCCCCTCACAACGAGTGTCCTAAACAATCTGATGGTGAGGTTCCAGTAATGGTGGGGCTTTGGGGAATGCGGAGCACCCCTTCATTGCTATTGCTCCCAGGTTCACTCTGACTCGGAATGGTAGCACCTGATAGGGCCCTCTCTATGGGTTAAATAGAACTAACTTCATACTTATGTAAAGCTGAATTATTTGAATTAGAACTGTTTGACTAAACTGAATAGCTAGAAATAGAAATCTTTTTATTTTGTAATTACATTTAAACTGCGTGCTTATGCTAAACTGAATTGTTTGAAATGGAACTGTTTTGACATTGAAACTCTACTTACACTAAACTGAATTGTTTAATATAGAACTGTTTTGAC
Source organism: Sepioteuthis lessoniana (assembly GCA_963585895.1). Lineage (NCBI taxonomy): Eukaryota > Metazoa > Mollusca > Cephalopoda > Myopsida > Loliginidae > Sepioteuthis > Sepioteuthis lessoniana. The sequence continues at coordinate 75,382,348 of OY757909.1, forward strand.
ATTTACCTATGTGTAAACAAAATCTGAACTTATACTAAACTGAATAGCTGAATTAGAACTATTTTGACAATTAAATCGTGAACTCATGCTAAACTGAATTATTGGAAATAGATCTGACTATTTGCATAAAAATGGATTTGGCGTTAAATAACCTACAAAGGTTGATATGCCATAAAACCCAACCAACAAACAACCAAAAATGGCTTTGGTATTAAATAACCCACAAAGGTTGATATTCTGTTAAACCAAGAAATCAAAACCAATGAAGCTTAAGTACTGATCATTCTTTGTGCAACGATACACAGAACCTCATTATCAATGGCAAATGAAAGCGCTCCTGGAGCAACATTTATTGTCATATGAAGTGGATTCGGATACCCGAGCTCAAATCCTGAACGAGGATGTTTGCATTTCACATATGCACTAATACCGTTTGGAAAGATATAAATCCAAATATGCTCCATCCAACTATGGAAAAATAACAAGACAAACTAAGTTCTTTAACCTCCTAGTTGCCTAGGAGAAGGAAAATTCTGAAAACCAGTTGCAGACCTGAAGAAGGAGTGCCTCTGTCAGGCTATTCCTGACCAAGTTACACCTCGTGAGTAGAGCCCTTCCCCTACATCCCGAGACCAAGCCAAGTTGCCAGATCTATGAGTGATTAAATGACAACTATATTTTTCCCTTTTTAATGACGAGGATTATAAGATTATAACACAGAAATAGAAAAGATAAACAGTACAACATTTTCTAAGAAAATTGAGTCAACAGCTAATCCTGTTTGCATTGGTTTGGTATGATTCGGTTTGATATATCAAACATTGTTGGTGATTTAATGCCAAATCCTGTTTTTACCTATATATTAAATATATGATTTGTAAACACATTTTGTCGATATACGCAGTTAAATGAACCAACAGTTCTATTCTTAACCATTCAATTCAGTATAAGTCAACAAAGTTAAATGGGTCTAAGTATTGCTATGTATCACTAAGAATTCAATTAAACATCAGTCATTTGTTTACACACAGTTAAATTATCCAACAGTACTATTTCTAACAATACGATTTAGTATAAGACAACAAAGATAAATGATTCCAAGTATTGCTATGTGTCATCAGCAGTTCAATTAAACATCAATCATTTGTTTATACACAGTTAAAAGATCAAACAGTTCTATTTCTAACAATTCAGTTTAGCATAAGTCAACAAAGTTAAATCGTTCCAAGTATTGCTATGTATCACTAGCAATTCAATCAAACATCAGTCATTTGTTTACTCACAGTTAAATGGTCGATCTGTTCATTTTCAAACAATTCAATTTAGCATAAGTCATTTGTTTGAACTTAGTTTAAACGTTAAACAGTTCTATTCTACCCATTGATAGGACCCTTGCAGATGTTACCACTCTGGGCAAGAGTGGAGGTGGGAACGATGGCAGTGAAAGGGTACTCCGCATTCCCCAAAGCTCTAGCATTACTGGAGCTTCCCCATCAGATTGTTTATTGTCATATCAGGAGACTTGTTTGAATGAGTCTTACCCATCCGCAGAGACGCAGTCGGTATATTCTACAACCCCACCTCACTGAGCAGCTAATTCTCCTTTTTTATAGAAAAAATAAACATAGATTTTTTATAAAACAACAATCGGTAGACATACACAGAGATTGATGAAATTTTCTATCATTTCTCTTAGGTGAGCAATTATAATTACCTCCAAGCAAATTTTAATTCAATGATTAATTTAAGTGATAAAAAGAAACAGAATACTAACATAGATACTAAAGAAGCATCATCAGGATGATAGGTAATTTAAAAAAAAGATGAGTATAACTAATCGTTCGTATTTACAAAAATTTATTATATGGCTTTATACTTTTTTAATTGACAACAACTACATATCACTTGTCTAGTAATGGATAGAATGTCTTCCATAGTGTTTGTCATAGTAGTTCTCCTTCATGGCATATTAAGGACAATGTGAATAATTTGGCTGGGTCTAGCTCCTCTCCAAGTAGCAAGTGGGAGGTAGTATTGGGTTATATATATTATATCACACACACCACACACACACACACACACACACACACACAACGTGGTAGAATAAAAGCTTTTAAAATTCGCAAACGTAAAAGTCTTCCAAAAATTTCTAATGACATTTTTTTCAATAATAATCTATTACACAGATAAATTATTTTCCCCAATAATTCAACCGCACAAATAAATTAAACTTGAAACTAAAACTGTAAGAAAAATATTAAGAGTATAATAAATAATGAAAAATATAATCAATGATAAAAGTAAGAATTATAGGGAATAAAAGTTGGCGCCCGTAGTCAAGGGGGCCCTGAGGGCTCCTTTTTCAATGGCCACAACACCGATGTGTAGGGGAGAGCGTAACTCCTTTGCATTGATTGCTCCACTTTACCCTTGATCCGTAACTTATAATGTTAAGCATTAAACCAAGAGGTATCAAGTACCACTTTTTGAGTCTTTGATACGACTCGAGCTGGGATTGAATCCCGGTCTCCTAAACCCTTGACAAAAACTCTATCCATTTGGCCAATCGTTGTAGTGATTAATTGTTGGAACTGTTGAGAAATTCTCAGGTTCGTAAACTCATTCCTTTTCTTTTTCTTGTCCCCATTCACTTGTTGTCTTCTTTTTGTCTGTTGAAGCTGTTTGGGAATTAAGGACGGAAGGAAAAAACATGGGTACCTTTAACCTCAAACTTTATTGTAGTGTTTACAACTATTCTGTGGTGTGGAATGTTTTTTGAAACAGTAGGAATTGTTGCGTTTCCGTCCAGGTAAGGGGTTGAAGTATATCATAGAATCATCTTCGGCAATTAGAAATTCGCGAGTCTGTCGTATGTTCAGTGGGTTTGGCAGAGTCTGCTACAAGTAGGAGAGACTCAAAGTGCTACTCATTTCGGGACTCTGCAGGAACGTGCTCTTCCATTTGGTAGCATAGAGAAAAAAGAACTCTCGGTTGAGGCCATTAAGCTCTTCTCTTTAGGCATGCGCTGATTACGTTTCCTGTCAGAGGCCTCGGGGGAAACTGTTAATTTTTGTATTTATTTTTTTATTTTTCATCCCCACGCAATAATCTTATCAAATTTGATGCGTGCGTCTACTCTATCAAGTGCTTATGATGTAATAGAAAATATATGAGAGAAACTTCAATCAAAAAATGAATATATGACATGAAAATTGTAACAATGAAAATTTATGACATGAAAATTGGCAACGAAAAAGACGCTTTAGTAAAACATAATTTAGAAACTAATGACCATTTTAAGTTTTAAAATTCCAAAATGTTAGTTAATATATAGAATAAATGACTTAGAAAGGTTGCTTAATCTAGCATTATTTCTAATTATAATTTCATCAAACAAGGAAATGCTTGTTGGGGGTGTCCTCATGGTGTAATGGTTTAAGCGCTAGACTGCGGAATCGTAGTGAGCGAGCTCGAACTGTAAACGCGCTATTACGTTCACGTTCGAACAAATCCCCTTGGGAAAAGTATGAATCCCCATAGCCTCCGAGCTATGGGTTGAATAGTACCATTGCTGTTCTTCTACAAAGATGGATTTGGCATTAAATAACCCAAGAAAGTTGATATGCCATAACAAATAGAAATCAAAATAAGTTTAAGATTATTCTGTATGTATAATGCCTGCAGTCACTCTTTTATATTCACTTTCAGACGAATACCCTTGGGAAAAGTATGAACCCCTTATCCTCCCAGCTATGGGTTAAATAGTACCACTTCTGATCTTTTAGAAGGATGGCTTTGGCATTAAATAACCTACCAAATTTGATCTGCCATAACACAAAGAAACCGTAAGCATGGAAATATTTGGGCGGTTGTATTTTTTGCTTTTGTTTTCTTAATGGAATATCAACCTTTGTTGTTTATTTAATGCTAAAGCTATTAACTTAGAAGAACAGTAATGGTACTATTTAACCAATAGCTGGGAGGATAAGGAGGTTCATACCTTTCCCAAGGGTATTTGCCGGAAAGTGAAAGTGAAACAGCGACTAGAGTACCAACTCGCTTACTATGATTCCGGAGTCCATTGCTTTAACCATTACACCACGAAGACACCCCTGTTTACTTTTGTTTTTTTTTCTACTTATTTATTCAAATTAGGGCTAAAAATTTATAAGATTTCTCATTTGGATCAGTTAGATTTCATTAATTATTTATGTTTATACTTACTTCCTAAAGCTTTTTGATAATTCTTATAATCACATTTCTTCCTAAATTACAAATAGCAACAAATGTTTGTAAAATTTCTTATAAAGTTTCTTAAAATTCATTGCAAATACGTTAGGCTTTTTGAAAACTATTCGAACACTAACTTCGTCCCAGTGATAGAACGCTACAAACGATTATTGAATGCTTAGACATTTTCTCAATTTTTCGTTTCATTTTAACATTGAATATAATTAAGAAGATACAACATTACATATAAACAAGGTGATGGTTTCATATAAAAACCGAAACATTTAACGTCGGTAGAATATTTTATTACAAATAAACTCTTCCTCCGAATACCTTGTTTATTTGTTTGTTTTGATTTTAACACACACATATATACTGAAATATCTGGTTACCATAGCAACGTTAACGGTTTGGTTTCTTGCCCCTAGTGTAATGGTTATCGTCGTAGGAAATGGACACGGCGACATGAGTTCAAACCCTGGACGAGACTGATTGTATTTCACATAGCACTAATACTCTTGCGAAAGGTATGACTCCAATTATTCTCCCTCCAGCTATGGGTAAATAGTAGGGCAGACTGGGTTCTTCAGCTTTAGTGAGGCAACTAGTCTGGGAGAAGGAAAACTCTGAATTTAAACCTGTTAAACTCCGCTTAAAATTGACCTTGTGTCATATCCTGCCCGAGCGGAGGGGTTGGGTAAATATGGGTTTGGTTTGGTTTCTTTGTTTAATGGTATACCAAACTTCTTAGGTTGTTTAACGCTAAGACATCTATCTAGAAAAAACAGCAATGGAACTATTTAACCCATAGCTGGGAGGATAAGAGGGTTCACGCCTTTCCTAAGGTTTATTTGTTCAGAAAGTGAACGTAATAGCGAAACTGGAGTTTGAACTCGCTTACTACGATTCCCCAGTCTGGCGCAAGGTTAAAGAGCCGAGTCTGCCCGACTATTCACCCATAGCTGGAGGGAGAATAGTTAGATTCTTACTTTTCCGAAGCGCATTAGCGCCATGTGAATGTCTAATATCTTCGTCCAGGGTTTGAACTCAGGTCACCATGTCCATTTCCTACGACGATAATCGTTACACCGAAAACGCCTCCACGTGTGTGCGTGCGTGTGTGCGTGCGTGTATATATTTATGTATAAGTGTATATGTGTATGTGTAAACTGCTGGACATGCACATGCTGATATACACATCAAACTTGTTAATCTAAGTATATAAGTATATTGTTGAGAGCGTTAGTGAGTGTGTATGTGTATGTCTGCATATATGTATACAGGCATGTGTACGTGCATGTATGCATCTGAGTGTATGTAAGTGTAAATTGCTTGACGTGCACATGCAGAGATACTTATGAATTTTGCTAATCTAAATATTAATATATGTGAGAGTAAATGGGAAAGTGTGTCTTTGTATACGTTGGTTGGTTGGTTGGTTGGTTTTTATGGTATATCAATCTTTGTAGGTTATTAAACGCCAAATCAATTTTTTATGCAAATTGTCAGTTCTATTTCAAACAATTCAGTTTGGTATGAGTTCACAGTTTAATTGTCAAAAACATTTTCTATTTCAAGCTATTCGGTTTATTCAAACACTTCTAATTCAGCTAATTCAGTTTAGTATAAGTAGAGATTTTATTTACACATAAGTAAATGTCAAAACAGTTCTATATCAAACAATTCAGTTTAGTGTAAGTAGAGTTTCAATGTCAAAAACAGTTCCATTTCAAACAATTCAGTTTAGCATAAGCACGCAGTTTAAATGTAAGCACAGTTTAATTGTCAAAAATATTTCTATTTCAAGCTACTCTGTTTAGTCAAACAGTTCTAATTCAAACATGTTTTTCTAATAACATTTTTAACAAACTTGAGTTCATTTTCCTTCACAGTTAAGATTTCATGCATTTCTTTCCAGTATAAATCATTCTATTTACTTTTCCACATTTGTTTGCACACAGTTAATTATTACGAGAGTTGCTATGTGACTGTAACAATTTAACATCAGTCATTTAGTTGCACACATTTGAATAGTCATTGTATACGGGTGGATAAGTATGTATGTATGTATGTATGTATGTGAGCATGCAGATACATTAATAAATTTTGGTAATTTAAGTATATATATATATATATATATATATATATATATATATATATATATATATATATATGTGTGTGTGTGTGTGTGTGTGTGTGTGTGTGTGTGCGTGCGCGAGAAATATGCATGAAGATATACTTATAAATTCTGTTAATCTATATATGTATTTATATATGTATGTATGTGTGTATGGCAATGTATATATTTATGTATGCATGCATGAGTGTGTACATGTATGTGTGTGCATTTGGAGACTGCAAGAAATATACATGCAGATATACTAAAAATTTTGCCAGTATATGAATGTACTTATATATCTTTAAGAAAAAAACCAAAGACCGGTTAATTCAAGATTATAAATTTATTTCCATCCTGTATTTTCAGTTTCTGGCGTGAACCAAAAACATGAAGAAAAATTTTTTTACGGGACTTCTTCAGATCCAATGGATAATTAACTAAAAACAGAATAAATACGTGAGGTGGAGGGGGACGGGATTAAGGAGTTACCTCCTCGTTTTATTGAATTTCCGTTTTATTTTAATTTTTCAAATTTCTTCTGTCAGTTATAATTACGGTAATTTAACTTTTTTATTTATTTGTTTAGTTTATTTTCTTTTCAAGTTAAGTTCGATAATTAACTTTTAAGAGAAATATTAATGCTTATATTAATTTCGATACCATTTAATTAGCTACCTATTTTTTTAGTGTATATGTTGGATACGTTTTTGTTTTTTTTACCTGGTTTCACTATTTATTTCTATGTTTTAAAGAAATATTGCTCTGTAAAATTAATTACATTGAGCTCTCTACCAGGAAAATTTAAATGTTCAGCTCTTGAATGATTTTCTTGTCCTGAGGGAATTACTCCAAACTCTGGTTTAACTGGACCGAATATAACCCAATGTATTTATATATGTATGTATGCGTGAGTGTGTATGTGTGTGTATTTATGTATGTATCCATGTGTGTATGGATTTATAAACTGTTGTAAATATACATGAAGATATACTAATAAATTTTTTCTAATCTTTGTTTGTTTGTGTGTGTGTGTGTGTGTGTGTGTGTGTGTGTGTTGATATGTATATATGCTTTTGTGTTTGGCGTTATGCATAACAATTTTTACGCCGACCGATAGATCTATATTTGCATAGAAGTTCGGTGGCCCCGTAGGCGGTCAGTAATAGAACGAACATTTACTCCTGTGACAGGTTTGTATTCATTATATATATATATATATATATATATATATATATATATATATATATATATATATATATACATATATATATATATATATATATATATGAAAATTTGGACGCAAGACTTTATCCACCGACTGCAGTGCATGACTCTTATCTATATTGAACGAGGAAACACCTAAGCAGTATCCAGGTTTTAGTAAACAATATAGAAAATTATTAAATAATTTGCGAAGTAAAAAAAAAGCCAAAGATGTTTTCGCATAAACACGAACAAATCGAATAGGAAATCACTTGGGTGAGTCAAAAGTTAAGCAATTTTTTGGTAACATGAGGCACAATTCGGCAGCTTCGAGATCGTGAGGGTGACGAACAATACTGTACTGTGAGATGTCGAGTTCGCCTGATACTCTCTATGTGCTACTTGCCAGAGTATTACAGTTCAGTGAAGCTATGTTCCGAATTTTTGTGTTGGACTCTGCACATCATGCAAAAGAACGAATGCTAATAAAGAAATACAAAAAACCCTCATATTATACACCTTCGAAATAGCACATTTCTCGAATATATATAGTTAATACATTTATTCTATATTAGACGGATTTAATCTCAGGTTTGGTTTCTTCGTTTAATGCCATATCAAACTTTGTAGGTTATTTAATGCCAAAGCCATTCTTCTAGAAGAACAGTTGTGGTACTATTTAACCCATAGCTGGGCATCAAGACAGTTCTTCAGCCTCCCTATAGTCGAGACCTTGCTCCCTGTGACTTTTGGTTATTCCCTAAGCTCAGAGGCAGTCGTTATGAGACAATTGAGGAGATGAAAGAGGCTTTGACGAAGGTCATTGACATGCTCACACAAGAGGATAAGGGGGTTCATACCTTTCCCAAGGGTATTTGCCCGAAAGTGAACGTAATAGCGCGACCTCGCGTACTACGATTCTGAAGTCCATCGCTTTAACCATTACACCACGAGGACACCCCAGGATTTTATCTCAATTAGCAATGTAATACTTTGGCGAGTCAAATGTTTACAAAATTTTGATAACGTAAGTCACAATTCAGTAGTTCCGGATCTTTTAACTGAATTTGTGTCAGTGATCAACAACACTGGAACGAAATATGCTGATTTTCCCTCTAAGCCTCGGAATCCACGGTTTTAGGCCTACCTGACCTTGATTTATCAAATGTAACTCGCTGGATTTGCCCCTAATGCTTGGAGCACGACCTTGGAATCCACGTTTTTAGACCTACCTGACCTTGATTTATTATCAGTTCTTGAAACCCGGGCAAAATATCTCGAACCATCTGGTTACTGTATTGTGATCAACTACACTTTCACCTTTTGTGCAGCAAATGTTTTTGGTTGTTTCTGTGACATTATGGTTCATTTTGAACTCGTAAAGCGTAAGTTCCCGAATTAGACAACGTTGCAAGTTCATCCGCGCGGCTTTTAAATCACATTTGGTGTGAAAGCATCTACAACATGTTCGCACACCATTACCACGATACAACTAATCACTGCGGGTTCCTATAACAGCTTGAACTGATTTGATCAGGTGATACGCGCCGCAAATTAGTACGTAACAAAATTTGTCAAAACTTTTGACTCACCCTAGTAAAAACGGAAAGGAAAGAAAGAAAGAAAGAATGAAAGAAATGATAAAACAGTGGTTGGATATAATGAAAAATTCTTACTAAAAATAAGAAGGAGATGAACTAATTGAAAAAAATACAAACTTATATAAAACGTGGAGTACTTAGGTTTGGTTTCTTTGTTTAATGGCATATCAACCTTTGTAGGTTATTTAATGCCAAAGCCATTCTCCGAGAAGAACTAGTAGTGGTACTATTTAACCCATAGCTGGGAGGATAAGGGGGTTCATACCTTTCCCAAGGATATTTGCCCGAAAGTGAACGTAACAACGCGACTGGAATACGAACTCGCTTACTACGATTCCGCTGTCCATCGCTTTAATCATTACGCCACGAGGACCCCCCACCGCGGATTACTTAAGTGCATTGTGTGATTCAAATCATCTGACAACAAAGAGAAATATGAAACTCATTTATTGGCCATCTTCGGCTTTCATACATCTCGATGTCGAATTACATCGTAAGTCTCGGATTTATATCATAATTACTTTCAAATAAATAAATAAATATATTACTTGTGAAATTATGGTGACTGGTGTGAGTGCGAACTAAAAAACATGATTATTTTTTAAATAATTTTAAAAACTGGAATGGAAATTTCTCTATTTCCCAACTTAAATCAGTTTAACACAAACAAAAATCTGTGATGATACTGTGATAAATTAACATATGTACAAAAATCTGGATTGCTTGGCCTTGGTTAGACAACCATTTTAGGAGAGAGAAAAACACTGTATTCAAACCAGCTTAAAAACTTCGCTTAAAAATTAACCTTGTGTCATATCCTACCCGTAGCAGAGGAGTTGGGTACAGATATGAATATTAGATTATATATTATCAAATCACTGTGTCTGTCTGTAACTGAGTTATTGGGAAAAATTAGGTAAAGGTACGTGGTGCATTCAATAATGTTCCAGACTTTTTTGTATGGGCATTTAGAATTGTCGTAGACTCTTGAAAATTCACTATGTTATTGCTATACATCTTGAGATGACTGACCAATTTTTATGATTTCACGTTCAAAGAAACTGCTACAGCAGGAATTGGAATACACACTACTAAAGCCTGATTGTCACTGCTGGTGAATTTCAAAAATGCAATCCGGACGAGAGGACACTTCAGAAGAACGATATGCAATAAAATTGTGTTTTAAACTTGGAAAAAATGCCACAGAAACGTATGGAATGCTTCAGACTGCTTTTGGAGCATCTTGCATGAATCGAGCATCAGTTTTTGAATGGCATAAGAGATTCAAGGAAGGCAAGGAGTCTGTGAGGGATGATGAGAGGTGTGGGAGGATTAAGGAAGTCAATACACCACAGTTGATAGGCCAAAGGGTTAGAGTTGAGGTTTTAAGGGAGTTCAGGAAGTGATTCCTAGGGAAGAGGCCAGCACTCTTCAAATCGGGTCAGTGGCATTTCCAGCAGGAGATGAAAGAGGCTGTGACGAAGGTCATTGACATGCTCACACAAGAGTACTTCCATGGGGCCTTCCAGAAGTTGATGGAACGGTAGAACAAGTGCATTGCAGCCGGAGGAGATTACTTCGAAGGGGACTAGAGTTTCATGTGTGTACTATCAATAAAAGTGTCCATACGAAAAAAGTCTGGAAACTTATTTAATGATCCTCGTATTTCTAGATTTACCAGCCAATGATAGTGAAATTAGTTTTGTGTTCATGTAAATCATAGTTGCTTTACGAGTAATCCAAACTAGTAAAATTTTCAGTTCTTACACATACCATTATTATTATCTCTCTTGTCTTTCACTCTTTCGATCAAATCAAGACCAAAACAAGCTATAACCATGTTACATTGCTAAAAAAAAGATAACAAACCTGGCGAAAGATAACAGAAAGAATTACATAATATTCTTCTACTTTTTATAAATAAATGAGCAATTTTCTTGGTCGGTTGAAGTATTCACACAGCTGATTTTCTTCTCATTTTAGTTTTCTAGATTTTTTTAATCGTTTTTTCTTCTTTCCGTTTTTCCGTAAGTTTTTTCGTTGATATTGCTGTTACTGGATGTTGTTATCAGTTTTCTTTGCTCTTTTTTTTTAAATATTCCTCGAGTCCCTGAATTGTTGCATCTACGCAATGTTCAATGCTGACAAGTCATTTTCTTTCTTTTCTTGACACACAGGGTCTGTCTGTTTCACGTGTAAGGCCTTGAGAATTGTCATCAATTTCCTTTATCTTTGGTCTCTCTGAAAACTGTTAGAACATGCACTGGAGTAAGTCATCCGTAATGTTATACAGAGTTTATTAAGGGCTTTGGATTTTTCGGCATCATACCCTCTCACCCAGCAGATCCTATTAATGCTAATCTGTGAATTTGGGAGGAGGTTTTCTCCAGGTTCTTCTAAAGCAATTGTTCTGCTCTCCGGTTGGTAATTGATGGTTATTACGACCACTTTTGCTATTCATCTGAATGACTGATCATGACGCCACGGATAACGACCGCCCCTTTTAGCTTTGAGACAGCTGATATACTGAAAGTGCATTTTCTTGCACACGAGGGGCAAACCGGTGAATCAATCCTCCACATGTGAAGATTTGCCAGAATTAGTAGAACGTCATAGAATGTCTGAACTAAAAATCTACCGCGGTAAAAGTCAAGTCGCCACCGATCTGACCAGGTGATCTTTAACCGCATTAGATCTTCCGACTTTGTCTAGAAAGCGAGTTATGACCAACAAATTTGCTTGGGCGGATCTTCAATAATTCCACTCGAACTTTCCCTTGGATAAGATAGCTGTTTCTTTTTTTTTTTTTTTTTTTTTTTTTTTTGTCTATTTTAGGCTTTGAAAATATTCAAGGGACTGCACGACATTTTGCTACTGTAACCATAATTGTTTTCTGTCTCAATCTCTCTTCTGTCACTCGCAGTTTTTTGCTTGCATTCTATTTTCTTTGTGTGAATTTTCTTTTTAGCCGCATACTTTTCATATAAGCCTTTCTTGATAATAATTGTTTGTATTTTCTTAATTATTGCACTAATTGTTGATTTTGAGTTTATTCAGTAATGAATATAATTGTTTTTTAAACGTTTTCATTTTAGAAAAATATTGAATTATTTTACCCCTCACTTCAATGATTTTTTTTTTTAGATTAAGAAAAAAATTCTGAATTGAAAAATATTCATATTTATTATGAAAAAATCCTGAGATAATTGAAATTGTTAAAAAGATTTTAAATGACGACACCTATTCTCGCTGAAAATGAAAAATGCATTAAAACCATTTTTTTTTTTAATTTAGAAACATATTAATTACTTTTTTAATTAAAGACTAATGTGCTATGAAAAATAAATGGAGAAAGAAATAATTTTTCAAGGATTTTTTTCATCTTTAAAAAAATTTTAATAAGGAAAACTTTACTTTTTCTAATTTATATTTATCTAAAGTTATATATTTTTTATTTTTTATATATATAATAATAGTTTGTGTGTAATTTTTACTAGAATGCCAGAGATTGAACTCACAATAGTCGGATGATTAGATACACTTTAACCACCGAGCATGGATAATAGAATAGTAACAATTTAGTCGCTATGGATTGAAAAAAGGATTCGGTAGGAAATTCCCCGAAAATTACTAACTACAACATCAAGGGGGTGTCTAGAATATGCCAACAACATATTTTGCAGAGGAGGAAGATACTACCCCCCACCCCACCCAAAAAAATGGCACTAAGTTACATTCAGTGGTAATATTCCAGTTCTGAGACTCGGGGAAATTTGCCATTATCATTCTTTGCTGACCTGGAATGGTAGTCCATCTTAATTCTATATTGATATATGTCTCTTCCATTGAACCAGAGTGTATGACTTTTACATACTTCTTGACTTAGGGATTGAACTCACAACAGCCAGGTTACTAGATGCACTTTAACTGATGCTTTTATCCACTTTTATCATGAGTCCCGAGGGAGAATCTATCGGTGATAACTTAGAACCGTAAACCTAATGCCGCTTTCTACCTTTGACACTAAATCAGAATATATATATATATATTTTGCACCAGTTGTTATTTGATTATGTGTGGGAATATCCTTTCTTTCTTAATAAGATGATCTTATACTGTGTTAATTTCTATACTGGACCTACTAAGCAGGTTAGTGGAGCCAAACACGTGCACTGATACTTTTTCAGTGTTGTATAACACAGTAAAATAAGGCGAATAAAACATTCTAATCTGATTGTATTTTGAGTAGAGCGTTCTGTCATCTGAGTCTGTAGAATACGCTGACTGCATCTCTACGGAGGAGTAACCCCATCCATACTCAACGAATATCCTTGGTATGACACTAAACAATCTGCAGCTTTGGGAAATGGGGATTACACCTTCATTGCGATTAGTCCAAGGTTCACTCTGATCCGGAGTGGTAGCACCTGTTAGAGTCCCATCCATGGGTCAAGTAGAACAGTTCAATTAGTTACTATACTTTTAGAATCGAAACCATTCAACTGTGTGCCAACAGATGATTAATATCAAATAGAATTATTTAGAATTATCAATATCAAATAGTAAGACTTGAAATCATTTAACTGAGTGCGAACAAATGATGAATATTAAATAGAATTATTACTATTTGATAGCAATACTTTAAACCATTTGAATGTGAGCAAACGAATAGATAATATTAAACAGGATTATTAATGTTGGTTAACAATACTTGAAACCATTTAATGTGTGCTCACAAATGGGCTCATTTAAAACTAATGTTACCTACAAACTATTCGTTTATATATATATATATATATATATATATAGGATTTGCCATTAAATAACCCACAAAAGTTCATATGCTGTAAAACACAACCAAGCAAAACCAAATCAAGTTCGAATATAAACAGCGTATAAAATTTCTGTATATTTTCACTACTTTCTTCGGAGACTCCCCATGGCGAAGTAACAAACGTTCTTGAGTGCAATATCGTACTAAGCGGGTTCGAACTCCAATCACGCTATCATGTTCACTTTCAGACTAATACCCTTTGGGAAATATATGAATCCCTTTCTTCCCCCCAACACCTAACTAGGCTTTAAGTAGTACATCTACAATGATGGCCTTGGTATTAAAATTACCCACAAATGTTGATAAAATAACCATTTTCTTTTCTATCATTCATAGAACAGGATGCAGTATTCACTGATAAAAAATAAGCAAGGGAAATCAAGATAAGTAAAATTATAAAAATAAAGTTACATTGTGTCATTTCTTTTTATATTTTGATATACGTGCACACATTTTAACAAGATTGGTTGATTAGCCGGTCGTTTTTTACGATATATAAACCCTTGTAGGTTATTTAATGCCAAAATCTGTTTATATTAAATACATCTGATTCATAAACAAATAGTTTGTAGATGATTTTATTTTAAACGAGCCTGAGCTTTTTTTGTTCATATACAGTTAAATGGTTTCAGATGTTACAATCTAAGACTAGTAATTTTTGTCAATATTATTCATTCGTTTGTACGCAGTTAAATGGTTCAAAGTATTGCTATGTAATACTCATAATTCAATTCAACATCAGTTATTTGTTGGCACACAATTAAATAGTTTCAAGTATAGAAAACGATTAAACATTTCTATTTGACACATAGATGGAACCCTAACTGGTCGCACCACATTCCCAAAAGCTCCAGGACTGGAGCCCCGTTATCAGATGCAGCTTAGTGTCTTAGCCAGGACACTCGTTGGGTCTTACTCCTCCGTTGAGATGCACTCGGTGCATTCTAAAGCCTCAGCCAACTGGGCTAACATTTAAACAGAATGTGTAAGACAGTCATAAATTATATTATATATGAAATGAGATGTATCAAACTACTCTTTATAAATTGGGCGTATGTGTCTATGTACAGTATTTTATAAGCTGAAGGATTAAACTCATTTGTGTACATATGAGAACGTATACTTAAACTATACAAATGTAAAAACATATTTCTTTGTGTATACGCTTGCATTCAAAAGTGAAGTATATATATATATATATATATATATATATATATATATATAAGGTAAATTGTGAGCGACAGTCTTATGAGACCACATAACCGTAACAAGTATCTTCAGTGAAGCCCAAATTTTTTTACCCACACACTTTTCAGCGCAAGGCTTCAGCGCAGTTAGCTTTTTAGACCACTATCTCTCTCCTCTGGTGCAGATTTACGATCGATTTTCCCTCGACTTTATAATAAACGTTGCCTTGCATTTTTGGCGGGTTTATCTTTATACTGAAGGCAAGTACATCTCTGGTCCCTTATTGGATGTAAGGGGGGAAGCACTCTTTATCTAAAGAATAATTTGTTCAATAAAAAAATGTCCTAAGTCTATATTCACTTCTCAAAGTAATAAAAGTTGTAAAGTTGGCGACCATAGTCGAGGGCGACCAGAAGGCTCCCTTTTCAATGGCTACAACACCCAGGTGTAGGTGAGGGCACTACTCCTTTCCCAGGATTGCTCCACTTTACCCTTAATACGTACCTTATATTGCTGAGTGTTAAGCAAGGAGCTATCAAGTACCATTTTTAAAGTCTTTGGTACGACGCGACCTAGGATTGAACCCAGGTCACCCAGACCATTAGTGAACACTCTACCCACTAGAGCACTGAGCCGGACTCTCTAAGTAATAATTACTTTTAATACAAAGGCGGCGCACTTAACGTAACGGTTATCGCCGTAGACAATGGAATCTGTGACCCAAGTTCAATTTCTGGACGAGACTTTGCGTTTCACTACGTGCAGATACCCTTAGTAATGGTATGAATCTATAACTTCTTTCAGCTATGAGTATATAGTAGGGCAGACTTGATTCTTTGGCTTTGTTTAACCAACCAGTCTAAGAAAAGAAAAACTTTGAATCCAAACCAGCTGTACCCCGCTTCAAAACTGACTTTGTGTCACCACCTGTCAGTGGCGGAGGGGTTGGATAAGTACATACTTTTAATAAAAATGTAACGCGTAAAGTATACAAGCATTATCCCGTTTTAAGTTTGGTTTCGTTTCGTTTTATACCATATCAACCATCGTTAGTTATTTAATGTCAAATCCATTTTTATACATATAAATAATTCTAATTCAAACAATTTAGTTCAGCATAAGTACATTTTTTTTGTTGTTGTTTAGACACAGTTAAATGTCGAAACTGTCCCATTTCAAGCAATTCAGTTTAGTATTTGAGCATCAAACACTTCTATTTGACCCATAGATATGACCCTATCAGGTGCTACTACTCTGGGCCAGAGTGGAACTTGGAGCAGTGGCAATGAAAAGGTACTCCGCATTCCCCAAAGCTCCAGCATTCCTGTAGCCTCACCATCAAATTGTTTAATGTCATATACAGGACACTCGTTGGGGGAGTCTTACCCCTCTGGAGCGATGCTGTCGGTGTATTCTGCAGCTCCATCCAACTTGTCCACATGACACTCATTGAATTCAAACCTGTTAAACTCCGCTTAAAAATTGACCTTGTGTCATATCCTGCCCGAGCGGAGGGGTTGGTAAATAGTACCAACCCCTCCGCTCAGGTTTGAATTCAGAGTTTTTCCTTCTCCTAGACTAGTTGCCTAACCATGGCTGAAGAACCTAGTCTGTCCTACTATTTACCCATAGCTGGAGGGAGAATTATTGGATTCATACCTTTCCCAAGGGTATTAGTGCTATGTGAAATGCAATCAGTCTCGTCCAGGATTTGAACTCGTATCGCCGTGTTCATTTCCTACGGCGATAACGACTACACCACGGGCACCTCCAGAGCGGAGGGGTTGGTAAATATGGTAACTTTGTCTGCAGAACTTGGAATACACTGATTGTATCCCTTGTAGAGGGACAAGACCTACCCCACCAAAAAAACAGGGGGTTCCTGGGTATGATACTAAACTGCATCTGAGGCTGTAGTTCTACATATCTGGGAAGTGTGGAGTACGACTATTACAACTACTTTCATGTCTACTCTGACCCGGAAAAGTAATATCTATTAGGACACTGTCTATGGGTCTAATAGATCTGTTAGCAAATTATTCGCATAGAGTTGGACCGTGTGCAAAATTTATTCGTATACAATTGGACTATCTGCAAAAAAAATAACAGAACAAAACATCATTAGAAACAACGACACAAAAAATGTAAACATGAACGTCCAATGAACGCGATTCTTTAACCACAAGCTATAGAATAACCAGAGATAGGTTGATATGCCGTAAAAAAATCAATCAATGAACGGGCGGTTATTTTTAAAATCTCAGGCATATCATTCGGACAGTGTGGTAAAATATCGGGGGTGGCTTTGGAGGTGAGGTTAACACCTTCATAATAGATATAACTTTTTTTTTTCATCTAGGAAATTCTATGAAGATCTGAATATGTGATTATCCGACGAAAAAAGGTCGAGAGAGCTGAATGAATGAATTAAAACTTCCATTTTCAAAACCAAAATCCTTTCTTGTGTTCCTTTTGCAACTTGTGGTCGCATGTTGTTATGCAAGAATAACACACCATTCCAACTGATCAGTGAAACTCACCTTTTTTTTTAACAAAGACTTCTCTCGAGCTTTCCAGTTGATGACTCTCTATCTGACAATCACTCTAGGGTTATTTCATGCGTAGAGATTAGGTTTGCTTTATTTGTTGGTTGGTTAGTTGTTTGGTTGGTTGGGCTTTATGGCATATCAACCCGTGTATATTATTTAATGCCAAATGTTTACACATATATATCTTTTGCTTTATTGACAAGGCTCATTGATGTTTTCCAAATTGCTGGTTACAATGCAGTTCCATTTCATTCTTACTTTCGCCTTTCTTCGCCATGTTGGCACGAATCGCTGGACAATTCCATCTTCCCATCATCGCTGGTCTTCCAAGTGGTCATTTCTGGTTTCTTAGACACCACTCAAAAAATACTCGAACCCACCGGTTGTCTATAAACTTTGCGACGTGTCCGGTCCAGCGGAATATCTGCTTTTGGTATACCATGATCACGTCCTTCACTTCGCTCCACTCTCAAATTACCGCGTTTCGGATTTTTTGTTCAACAATGCAAAAAGGAAAAAAGCTTGAAATAGATATTAAAGTATCTATTTCATGTTTTTTTAATATTTTTATTATATCTTTTCTATATATTTTTTTTTAATTTTCTGGAAAACAAAAAGTATCGCTCACTATTCACAGAGAAAGTAAATAAGAACGAGTTGTAGATATGTTATTCGGGGTGGATGTACTGACTAAACATGGCTGGGAGGTGCGGTCTATCGTTTAGCAACGCGGGCATTAGAATCTGTTTTTCTTCTTTTTCTTTCTTTCTTTCTACCTTCTTGTTCCCCCTCACACACGCTCTTCCTCTTATATTTTCCTTTTTTCCATTCTCTTCGCTTGTCCTCTTTCGGTTTCACTGAAAAATAAACTTTTTTTTGTCATCTATCCTACCTGAGGTATATGCCAACATCCAAGAAGGCGTCGTTCAAAGAGACAAACGTCCATTGCTATTCGCCAGCGGGAGGCACCAGACACCTTTCAAGTACAAAAACCACGATGTTTGTTTGGTTCCCTATCATCGCTTCCACCTCGTATTTGAGAAAACATTTTGAGAAGCAGGTGACATTGAATAAAAAAAGGTAGTCCGTTAAATCTATGAAGCAACACCTTTCTCAATCCGAACAAAAATTACATGAGAATAGTTAAAATCGTCATGACTACAAGATTTATTTACATGACAAATACTGATATCACAGGTGATCTCTCAATTTTTTTGATGTAACCATTGCAGTGGGATGTATACAAAGTGGAACCCACTACATTGCGTATTTTTGAAAATTGCTAATGTAACTGGATATAGTTTATTCTTAAGCTTGAATTTGGGGGTAAACACATTTTTGTTTGTTTTTGGTTCAATCATTTTTTTGTTGAAAAGTTACGGTGTTTTGAAAGTGACAGTTTTAATTAATGGTAAAATCTATGCGTGCAAATTTATCATCGAAATTGGGGGTGCAATCTTTTAAATGGCTTTCTATAAAAACTTAAGACAAAATATGATTTCCGGAAATATTCAGACCTTTTGAACTGAAAGGTTTAGTAATATACTTTAGTAAGCATTTCAGTAAAACATGCTATATATATATATATATATATATATATATATATATATATATATATATATATATATATATATTCTAAAGCAAAGACCAACATACAACCACTTAAAATTGGTTTCATTCATATCTGCCTCGGCTATCTCGAAAACATCTATGATCTAAATTTTCTTTAAATTGGTAATATTTTGTCACCAAAGTTGATTTCCAGTCTATGAACCCATATAAAAATAATAAGGACAAGAATCATCATCACCACGGCTATTACAACAACTACTACTAATAATAATAATAATAATTATAATTATAATAATAGTCAATGCATCGATACAACGACTCGAAGACAACACAAAACGTGCAGAGGAAGACTAATTACAAAAACAATACAGACACCACAAGCATTAATTGAATAAAAATAACCAGGAAACAAAAATGGGAAGAAAAACAACTGTATGGACATTTCGAGCGATAAACAAGTGAAAACTCACTCGATCAAATTTGTACATTGCTAAGAAAGGGAAGCCTTGAGAGAGAAACCGAATCTCTTCTAATAGCGGCGTAAAATAACCCCATGAGGACCAACTATCAAAGCAAGAATAAATTTGACGCGACAAAATAGCTTATGTAGATTATGTGATGATAGAGACGAAACATTCATTCATGATAAGCGAGTGTTGTAAATTAGCGAAAAGAGAGTATAGGACTAGACACGACTGGGTGTGGAAGATAATCCATTGGGAGTGGTGCAAAAAGTTTGAATTTGACCATACGAACAAATGGTATATGCACAACCCAGAATCCATCCTGGAAAATGAGACAAACAAAATTCCCTGGGATTTTGATATACAAACGGATCACCTATTCTCGGCCAGACGACCAGACCTAATGATGGTCGAAAAAAAAAAGAGAGAATCTGCTGAAAAGGGAACTTTACCGTTCCGGGTGACCACTGGGTAAAACTGAAAGAAAGCGAAAATAGAGATAAGTACCTAGACCTTGCTAGAGAACTGAAAAAACTACGGAACATTAAGGTGACGGTGATATCAATTGTAATTGATACACTTGGTACAGTCGCCAAAGGATTGATACAGGGACTGGAGGACTTGGAAATAAGAAGACGAGAGGAAACCAACCAAACTCCAGCATTATTTAGATCAACCAAAATACTGAGAAGAGCCCTGGACACTTGAAGAGACTTGCTGTCAATCAAACTCCAGTGAGAAACAATCAATGATAATAATTATGATTGTCATTATTACAAGATCGGCTAGAATCCTGAGGAGAATCCTGAGGAGAATCCTGAGATCTTGAGGAGACTTGCTGTCACTCAAACTCCAGTGAGAAATAATCGGCAAACGCTGTGAAAAACTCGAACAGGAGTAAAATAATTATGATAACAATAATACAGCATTGTTAAAATTATCTAGAATACTCAGAAAAGTCATAAGAAACCTAAAGAGACTTGTCACTCAGACTCCAGTGAAAGACCACCAGCTAACGCTTGAGTGAAAAATTGCAAGGAGTGGAATATGTGCAATGCTTGTAATGAACAGTGGCAAACGACATCTAACTGACGGAATGGAACTACAAAATCAAGACAAGATTAGAACGCTCGCAGAAAACGAAACCTACAAATACTTGGGCATCTTGGAGGCTGACACAATCAAACAAGTGGAAATGAAAGCCAAAATTCAAAAAGAATATCTCTGGAGAACGAGAGAGCTACTCGAGACAAAACTCTCTCGCAGAAACCTTATTAAAGGAATTAATACCTGGGCTGTACCACTCGTTATATATTCCGGACTCTTTTTCAAGTGGACCTGAGACGAACTTAAACAAATGGACCAAAGAACAAGAATAATGATAATGCATAAGGCATTACATCCCAGAGACGACGTTGACAGACTATATGTTTCAAGAAAAGAGGGAGGAAGAGGACTTGCCAGCATTGAAGACAGCGTTGACACATCTATACAATAACTCGAAAACCATATACAAAAACACGATGGAGGACTGATTACAGCCATCAGAAACGATAATGATGACACGATGGACAACAGAACGACAATAACTAGGAAACAGAAATGGGAAGGAAATCAACTCTATGGACGTTTTAAACGACGAATAAACAACATCTCACACGACAAAACCTGGACATGGCTAAGAAAAGGAAACTTTATGGGAGAAATAGAATCTCTCCTAATAGTAAAACAAAACAACGCCATAAGAACCAATCATATAAAAGCGAGATTAGATAAGACGCAACAAAATAGCAAATGTAGACTATGCGGTGACAGAGATAAAACCATCAATCACATAATAAGCGAATGCAGCAAATTAGCGCAGAAGGAATATAAGATTAGACACGATTGGGTCGGCAAGGTGATCCACTGGGAGATGTGCAAGAAATTTAAATTTGACCATACAAACAAATGCTATATGAACAACCCAGTACCTGTCATAGAAAATAATACACAAACTCCTATGGTAATTTGACACACACATGGATCACCTAATCTCGGCTAGATGACCAGACCTAATAATAATCAATAAAAAAAAGAGAACTTGCAAAATTGTCGACTTTGCCGTCCCGGCTGACCACTGAATAAAACTGAAAGAATGTGAAAAGAAGGATAAGTACCTCGACCTTGCTAGAGAATTGAAAAAACCATGGAACACGCAGGTGAAAATTATACCAATTGTAATTGGTGCGTTTAGAACAGCTACTAAAGGATTACTAAAGGGACTCGAGGACTTGGAAGTTGGAGGTCGACTGGAGACCATCCAAACTACTACATTTTTGAGAACTGCCAGAATACTGAGAAGAGTCCTGGAGACTTGAGGAGACTTGAGGAGACTTGCTGTCACTCAGACTCCAGTGAAAAACCATCAGCTAACGCTGATGTGAAAAACTCTAATGTGTAAATAATAATAATAATAATAATAATTCTCTGAAGGTGCCCGTGGTGTAATGGTTATCGTCGTAGGAAATGGACACGGTGACACGAGTTCAAATCCTGGACGAGACTGATTGCATTTCACATAGCACTAATACTATTGGGAAAGGTATCAATCCAATTATTCTCCCTCCAGCTATGGGTAAATAGTAGGGCAGACTGGGTTCTTCAGCCTTGTAAGGCAACTAGTCTAGGAGAAGGAAAACTCTGAATTCAAACCTGTTAAACTCCTCTTAAAAATTGACCTTGTGTCATATCCTGCCCGAGCGGAGGGGTTGGTAAATATGATAATAATTCTCTGGACCAGTAGACCAGACAGTGTTAATTCACAAGAAGAAAAGAACTTGTCATAGAGACGATTTTGCTATTCCAGCGAACCATTGAGTGAAAATAAAAGAAATCGAAAGCTCGAAAATACCTGGTACTTGCAAAAAAGCTGAAAAAATTGAAGAGCAAATAGATTCCAGCATTATCAATTATAATTGGTGCTCTTGAAACAGTTCCAAAGAACTTGAAAAAGAAAATGAGAGGAAGAATCGAAACCATCCAGACCACGATGAGTGTTAAGTAAGGCGACATCAAGTACCATTTTTTAAGTCTTTGGTATGACTCCACCTGGGATTGAACCCTGGTCTTCCGGACCATTGGCGAACACTGTACTCATTAGGCAAATGGCCCGATATAATACTTTGGGATAAAATTGTTAGTTTCTACGAAAAACATTACATATTTCCAAACATACAACGGAGAATAAAATGTAATGAAAAGAAATGGTGGAAAAATTTTTTAGTCATAGTAGAATTTATCATAAATTAATCATTATAATAACTAATCAGAAAAATGTTACTTAAAAAAAGGGGGAAAATCTAGATCTTTCTACATTTACAAAAAATTACTCGCTAGTAATATTTCATCTACTAAAAGTGATGTCAACATATTTATTGGTAAAATGTGAACTACTATTGGCAGGTTATCGACCATATTGAAATTTGATCACTGATAAAACAAAACAAGGATTCTTCCAATCAGTAGCCATATCAATACGACTGTATGGTTTCACCTCTTGGAATCTAACGAAACGCTCGAAGGAAAAGCTAGATAGAAATAAAACAAGGATGTTGCGTGCTGTTTGTTTTTTTAAATCCTAGGAGCAACACCCTGCAAAACAGTATCTGAACGGCCATTCACCTTCCATCTCCCTCAAAGTCAAGATAAACGAGCAAGATATGCTGGACACTGCTGGGGATGTGAGGACGAACTCATAATTGGCGTTTCTCGATGGATTCCTAAAGATCTCATTGTAGATAATGTGATGGACTACGACATCGTAGTAAGCGAGTTCGAACTCAAGTTGCACTATTATGTTCACTTTAGGAAAAGTATTAAACCCCCGTATTACCCCCCCCCCAACAGCAACTATGTGTTCAATAGTATCCCTGCTGTTCTTCAACAAGGATGCCTTTGATCATACGAAGATTGATATGGACAAAAAACAAAGAAACCGAAGTACAAATATACGCCAGTGTTAGCTGAACAGCAAAAACTTTTCAGTTCAGTGAGGACACAGGGCATCGTCTACAGCGGGGGTGGCCAACTGCGGCCAGCTTCACTATTCTCTGCGGCTTTTAGCACTTGAATCGAGACTAAATTTTTTTTATTTTAAAAGATGCGGCCCTTTGATAATTCATAATTCAGTGATGCAGCCCTAACACCAAAAAGTTTGCCCACCCCTACTCTCGAGGTATGACCAAGTGCGGTGGCAGATAGGGATGAATGAAAAGAGAGAGTTAAAATAATCTTTGCTGTCGGGACAAGATGATGATGATGATGATGATGATGATGATGATGATGATGATTTTACGAGGAAAAGTTGGAAAAATCTTAAAAGAAATTATTCGAAGAGCTTATTCAGGTTCAGAAAAATATATCTGAGCAAAACAGGCTACGGAATATCAAAATATACAAATATTTAGACCTGGAAAATATTTGAATACGGAAAAGTATCTCTGAACAAGATAGGTTACTAAGAATTAAAAGATAAAATTATTTAAACCTTAAAAAATATTTTAATGCTGAAAGATGTCTCAAATTATTAAATATAAAAGAAAAATTACTTTTTTGCATTTTATGTTTGGAAATGTTTTTCCTTGGTAAATTTTCTAATTCATCAAGTATATTAAATAAATATTTTGCCAGTATACAAATATTTTTCCCCACACCCCTGTAAGATTTACTTGTTAAGTAAATTTTACAGCTGTTTGCGGTTCATTCACGGAAAATGCCCTCGGGAAAGGTTTGAATCTCTTTCTTCTACCATCAGATAGGGGTAAATAGTAGGTCTGACGTGACTCTTTATCCTTGGTAGCCTATTTGGTTGGGGGCTGTGGAATACATGGACTCTACCAACTCTACCTCTGGAGAGAGGTAACACCCACCCCTAAAGAGTGTCCAAGATATGACACTAAACTATTGGATTTGTAGTACCTGCTGGGTCCCATCGATAGGTCAAATAGAACTGTTAAATAAATAAATTATGTCAAATTTAAGTATTAGTGTTACATAGCAAGATTTGAAACCATTTAAATGGATACAAATAAAATCATTGGTATTGGATAGCAGTATTGAAACCGTTTAACTGTGCGCAAAATTTGAATTATTGCTATTACATTACAATACCTGTAACAATTTAACTATGTGCGAATAAAACTACAAGTGTGAGCAATGCTTACAACCACTTCATTGTATGCAAACAAATGATAGTATGAAATGAAATTATATATATATATATATCATATTTACCTACCCCTCCGCTCGGGCAGGATATGACACAAGGTCAATTTTTTAAGCGGTGTTTAACAGGTTTGAATTTAGAGTTTTCCTTCTCCTAGACTAGTTACCTCACCAAGGCTGAAGAACCCAGTCTGCCCTACTATTTACCCATAGCTGGAGGGAGAATAATTGGATTCATACCTTTCCTAAAGGTATTAGTGCTATGGGAAATGCAATCAGTCTCGTCCAGGATTTGAACTCGTGTCGCCGTGTCCATTTCCAGCGACGTTAACTATTGCACCACGTAAGGACAATATAATATAATCCATAAAATAAGTACACGTCAATCAATTTTTTGAAATCAAAAATTAATTTTCTCCTATGTTATAACTCTTAGGATTTTTATTTGTTTTAGTGGGACATAACACGATCAAAACTGATACGAACAAGTATTATTTATTACCAATTTATACAGCACTGAAACATTATAAACAAGAATAGGAATAAGGGGGTTTATACCTTTGCTTAGGATATTAGTTTGAATATGAACACACAGCACATTATATATATATATATATATATATATATTTAAACAAACATGACTCAGTATTAAATAACCTACAAGAGTTGTGTATGTGCCGTGATATAATGGTTTTCGTTGTAGGAAATGTAAACGGTGACACGAGTTCAAATCCTGGATGAGGCTGATTACATTACGCATAGCACTAATATCCTTGGATAAGGTATGAATCCAATTATTCTCCCTCCAGCTATGGATAAATAATGGGGTAGGCTGGGTTCTTTAGCCTTGGTTAGCCAACCAGTCTTGAAGAAAAAAAACTCTTAATTCAAACCAGGTCAATTCTGCCCGTGCTGAGAGTTTGCTAAATACACACAGTGATATGCTTTAAAATCCAACTAAATTTATCCTTGGTATAACAAATGGTCGAGCTGAAGCAAAACTAATTTCTACCCAACTGTACTCTGATTTGAAAATTTTCCCTGGCTGTATCCTACTCGTAGTAAAAGCGTTGGGTATGTAGAATGAAGTTTGGGTCTGATTTTTTTTTTCAAACGTCACTTTTTCCATGATAAATGTGGTATCGATTTTTTTATCACTTAGGATATTCGGACTATTGTCTTTACCATTATTGTTACACTTACAACGTTTCTACTGATATGTTCTTCGGCCTCCCTCATGTGTTTCATGTCGAACTTCGGAGCCCTCACGGAACATTGAATTGAACCACTTATTTAATCCACGGGGGTAGTGTTCTAATTCCGTTAACCATAACCGGGCACAACGGTTAAGCTACAGTAAGTACTCCTTGTTATTTACCTCTATTTGGGATTGAACCTGCAACCTCCAGATGATTTCACTCAGAAGCACTATTTAACAAAACGCCTTTATCCGCTGCGCTATGTGTCCTGCTGGTGTCGGTTTTATAACATCATTTCAAAATTCCACGAGCTTAAGAGGAAATGTCGCCATAATACTTGTGTTTACTGCAAAGATTAAGTCAAAGACCTGATTTCATCTACTAATAATGCAACCCTTTTGTCCTGGACTCATTTATAGCGGCCTTACCATATTTAGACCAAATAATTGATTTATGGATTATTTTAACGTATGTCAATCTGTCTAAGGTTGATTTATGCCAAGAGTTTAGGGGATCACGTACATTGTGCATTTATACTTACATTTAAATTTTTGGGGAAAATGTTTCTTGAAAGTTGTTTTGTTTTGTTTTCGTTTTGTTTTATTTTTCCACAGTCCTATCGAATATTAATCTTTTTTAAACAGATCCATTTGACTCACAGATGGATCCCTATCAGACTCATAGTGGATTTGTGAGTAATGGCAATGAAGGGATACCCCCCAAATCTCTATAAATGAAGCTCCAACATTAGATGCAGTTTCGTGTCATACTCAAGACATACATTTTGGTCGTAGTCTTACCCTTCAGCAGGGGATAGTGTCAGTGTATTGTATGTCCCACCGACAAGGCAGATATTTAGACTTTGGTAAATGTACTTTTCCCATCATTTACCCTTCGGAATAATGAAATACTATAATATACAACAAGAAAATAAATATGGTTCGTTAGGGGAAAGGCATTTTACCCCAGAAAAGATATTGTCAGGGCAAAAGTTAATAAGGAACTTGTTTTAAATACCGTAATTATTCATATATAGCACGCACTTATTTTTCAACATTTTTAAACCAAAAAGTTAGGGTTTATATGATACACAGGAACTAATACTTAACTTTTTATCAGGCAACTAGTATCACTGTATTCAGGATGGTATTGCCGAATGTATTTTACATCTCTGGTTCGAACAAACGTGTAACAAATACTTCTGTTTGATGCCTTTACAGAGAAATAACCACTGCAATGTACGTGGTGCTTTCAATAAGTTTCCAGCCCTTTTTTTTTTTTTGTACAGGCATTTAAAATTGTCGTAGACTCTTGAAAATTCACTATGTTATTGCTATACATCTTATGAGATGACTGACCAATTTTTATGATTTCACGTTCAAAGAAACAGCTACAGCAGCAATTGGAATACACCCTGATTGTCACAGCTGGTGAATTTCAAAAATGCAATCTGACACTTTAGAAGAACGATATGCAATAAAATTCTTTAAACTTGGAAAAAACGCCACAGAAACGTATGAAATGCTTCAGACTGCTTTTCGACCATCTTGCATGAATCGTGTATCAGTTTTTGAGTGGCATAAGAGATTCAAGGAAGGCAGGGAGTCTGTGAGGGATGATGAGAGGTGTGGGAGTAGTAAAGAAGTCAATAGACAAGAGTTGATTGGCCAAAGGGTTAGGGTTA
The DNA here is from genome assembly GCA_963585895.1 of Sepioteuthis lessoniana. Lineage (NCBI taxonomy): Eukaryota > Metazoa > Mollusca > Cephalopoda > Myopsida > Loliginidae > Sepioteuthis > Sepioteuthis lessoniana. The sequence goes on from OY757909.1 coordinate 75,410,196, forward strand.
GGGTTACTATGTTGAGGTTTTAAGGGAGTTCAGGAAGTGATTCCAAGGGAAGAGGCCAGCACTCTTCAAATCGGGTCAGTAGCATTTCCAACAGGACAATGCACCAGTCCACAACTCCATCCTTGTCACAGACTATTTGACCAAGTTGGGCATCAAGACAGTTCGTCAGCCTCTCTATAGTTCTGACCTTGCTCCCTGTGACTTTTGCTTATTCTCTAAGCTCAGAGGCTGTCGTTATGAGACAATTGAGGAGATAAAAGAGGCTGTGACGAAGGTCATTGACACGCTCAAACAAGAGGACTTCTATGGGGCCTTCCATAAGCTGTTGGAACGGTACAACAAGGGCATTGCAGCCGGAGGAGATTACTTCGAAGGGGGCTAAAGTTTCATGTGTGTACTATCAATAAAAGTGCCCATACGAAAAAAGTCTGGAAACTTATTTAATGATCCTCGTATATTTGTTTATAATTTTGTTTTTCTTGATATGATCTAATTTTGCCACAAGTTTTTTTGCCTTTTCATGTGAACAAGTCTGTGTGTATGCTCAAAATACGGTTATAATATTTCGTTTCAAATCATAAGTAAACTGGATAAATCTTTATTTTTAGTCTACACGAACCGGATAAAAAGTTAAACAAAGTTAAATTTAGCCACTGCGAATTCTAAAAAATCATAGCGTATAATATACAATTCAACTTTTTTCAGAATTCCGAAGCCACATTTAGTGGTGCGTATTATACATGAATGCGTATTATACTAGAATATTGACGGTAATTAGATTCAGTTAATATTAACTTGGGATTTTCATCCTTCTAATAAATACAGATGTACTTTATAGAAAGAAAACAATATTTTGAATCCAACCCACATGTACATATATATATATATATATACTGTCTGTGGATGACAATATATATATATATATATATATATATATATATATATATATATATATATATATATATATATATATAGCATACTTATTTACATGAAAGTAAAAGTAATCGTCGTTGGGTGGAGCTGCAGGGTTACTTTGAACAGCCGGTCAGTCAGTGGTACTGTTCCCCACTATAAATCTGATTTCAAGCTAGTCAGTGGCGCACATTATAAATTCCCACGCGTGCGGTCAGTCTAAGTAAATACGAATCTTATTTGTGATTGTTGGAGGCATCTCCAGTCATTTATTTTTAAGTAAAACCCGGCTATATGGATGCATATTCACAGATATTTCTATTCTACATGTAAAGCTTCATACACACAGACTCATAAACTTAGGCTAATGTGGATCCGACGCGGGTATATTGAAAGTGTCGGGGTAGATAACAGGTATCGACGCAAAAAATGGAAGCGGTGTGTCGAATTCAAATTCTAACTGAACCTGTTTGCATACATTTCGTTTGTTTGCTTGTTTGGGTTTTTAACTTCTTGGGATATTTAATGCTAAATTCATCCTTCTAGAAAAATAGTAGTAGTACAATTTAAACCATAGCTGGGAGGATAAGGGGTTCATACATTTCCCAAGGGTATTAATCTGAAAGTAAACGTAATAGGTGCCTGTGGTGTAATGGTTATCGTCGTAGGAAATGGACATAGCGACACGAGTTCAAATCCTGGACGAAACTGATTGCATTTCACATAGCACTAATACCCTTGGGAAAGGTATCAATCCAATTATTCTCCCTCCAGCTATGAGTAAATAGTAGGGCAGACAGGGTTCTTCAGCCTTGGTAAGGCAACTAGTCTAGGAAAAGGAAAACTCTGAATTCAAACCTGTTAAACTCCACTTAAAAATTGACCTTGTGTCATATCCTGCCCGAGCGGAGGGGTTGGTAAATATGGTAATAGCGCGACTAGAATTCGAACTCGCTTACTGCGATTCTGTAGTCAAGCACTTTAACCATTACACATCAAGGACATACACTTCGTACTACTTAATTTGAATTTATTTTCTTTCCTAAACCAACTTTATACTTAAAACTGTTCAGCTATGTGCAAAAAAAAAAAAAAAAAAAGAGTTCAGGCTCGTTTAAGAATGTTGTCAACAAAATGTTTAGAAATCACGTATTTAAACAGGATTTAACATTTCGTTTGTTTGCTTGCTTGGGCATTAGCATTAGCCTGAAAGAGAATGTAATAATGCGACCCGAGTTCGAACTCGCCCTCCACGAAGTTGCAGTCCAGCACGTTGACAAGAACACCAAGGGAACACGCCTATATATAGATAGATATAATTACATGCCTTATCAGATAGATAGATAGATAGATGAAGGAACTCCCTGATGCCCACCCCAGCTATAGGTTAAATTGAATAACTACTGTTCTTTGGCATTAGATTACCCACAAAGGTTGATACGCCATTAAACAAAGAAATCGAAACCGAAACCTTAAACCGGTAAAGTTTATCAAAACAATTTGGTTTCTTTGTTTAATGGCATATCAACTTTCGAGAGGAAATTTAATGCAATAGCCATACTTGTAGAAGAACAGAAGTGATACTATTTAATTCATCGCTGAGGGACATAGGGTTTCATACTTTTCCCAAGGGTATTTTGCTGAGGGGTAAGACTCCTCCAACGAGTGTCCTAGATAAACAATATGATGGTGAGGTTCCAATAATCCAGTGATGTGGAGAAACTTCATTGCCATCACTCCCAGGAGTGGTAGTACCTGATAGGGTCCTATCTATGGGTCAAATCGAACTAAACAGTGTACTTGTGCTAAAATGAATTTGTTGAAATAGAATTGTTTTGAAATTTAAACTGTGTACCTATGTTAAACTGAATTGTTTAAAAAAGAACAGTTTATATGTATAAAAAGGGATTTGGCATTGCATAACCTACAGTAGTTGATATGCCATAAAAACCAAACCAAACAAACCAACCTCACAAAAAAACCGTTATTATTCGTGTATTACATGCACTCCCAAAATAGGCCTACGGAATTCTGAGCCAGAGAGGTAGTACCTGTTTGGTTCTCATCTGTGAGTCAAATAGATCTATTTAAAAATTATTCGTATTCCATAAAACCGAGTGCCAAAATAATCTTAAGAAACAACTGCACAAAAAATAAATATGAACACACAATGATCGTGGTTGCCTTACCCCAAAACATAAAATAACTCTATACAGGTTGATATACTTAAAATCAATCAGTTCTCTGTTTGCGAATAGATACGAAAGTTAAGAAAAACAGATATACAAATCCGAGAATCTTAATCTTCATCGTTTATTAAAACCTTTACAGGTTTGTTGACTTAAAGGGCACCTTTTTCTAAAGTTCTTAACCAGTAAGTAAAAGTAGATGATTTGTTGGACGGCATCATATAAGTATGCGAGTTCGAACTCCGGTCGCACCTTTACGTTTTGGACTAATACTTTTGAGAAAGGGATGAACTCCCTAATGCCCACCCCAGCAATAGGTTAAATTGTATAACTACTGTTCTCTGGCATTAAATTACCCACAAAGGTTGATACGCCATTAAATAAAGAAATCGAAACCGAAACTTTAACCGGTAAAGTTTATCAAAATAATTTGGTTTCTTCGTTTAATGGCATATCAACTTTCAAGGGAAATTTAATGCAATAGCCATCCTTGTAGAAGAAGAGTAGTGATACTATTTAATTCATCGCTGAGGGATATAGGGTTTCATACTTTTCCCAAGGGTATTAGTTCGAGAGTAAACGTAATAGCGGAACTGGAGTTCAAACTCGCTTACTACGATGTCACAGTTCAGTCACTTCAACTCCAACACCACTGAGACTTCCTCATCAAAACAAGGATACGACGATAATTTTCCAAATTTATTTCACTTCAATCAACCATATTTACACATCAGCGAACGTTGATATAAATAAAATAAATCTAACGCTTTTGCAAATCGAAGAAGTATGACGTCAAATTTTCTTGTCTTTCATACTTCTGGGCGGGGAAGGTTCATGAAGGCTTGCAGCTTTTATGTTTTTAATTCTTTTCTGTATTGCGTTGAGTCTTAAACTATCCAAGTTTGATGTTTAGTTGACTATTAGTTTTCAGTAAGTTTATCAGTGATTTCAGGAGGATTTCCAAGCGGATTCTGGAAATGTTCTTTCCACTTCTGATGTCTTTCCTTTTGGCTGGCAGCTTTTTTTTTGCTCTTGGGGTGTTTTTGCTTCCGCTTATTTTATTTACTATCTGTTATGCTAATCACGATTTCCAGTCTTCTAGCGTGGTTCTGATTTTATTGATTTGTCCTTCAATATATTCATAAGGGATGTACTCCTATGGACCCCTACATATGGCCGTGCAAAAACAGGACGACCAGCTCGAACTTACATACAGCAACTATGTGAGGACACAGGATGTAACCCTGAAGACCTGCCGGAGGCGATGAATGTTAGGGAGAAGTGGCGAGAGAGGGTCAGAGATATCCGTGTTGGCGGCACGACATGATGATAATGATGATGATATTCTAGTGGTTCTATTTGGTGTGTATTTTCTCTGGGCTTTCTCAAATTTCAGCAAATAGACATTTTTTTCATGTTATCGCGTTTTTCTCTAATTGTTATCGATTCTCAGAGAACTCTACATTTGGCTCTTGGTTTGGTTAGTATCCATTCAGCTACTGCTTCTATGTAGGCGATAATAAAATTTTTATATTCCTCATTCAGATGTTTCCTCAAGAGTATTAAATATATTTCTTTCAGCTACCGTATATTGATTTCAAATATCACTTTTGATAAATGAGAACCAGTCATATTGTAAAGCTTTACTCCTTTGTTTCTTATTTCTAGTCTTCGGTGGATCTTTACTAAGACGATTCTATAATCGGATGATACTCTTTCAAAAGAGGAATGTGCCTCACAGCTCAAAGCCCTGTTTTTACACTTGTTATTTATAAATCTAACTATGCTTTAGAATTAATTTGGTAGATTTAAATCCATTGGGTTCCCTTTCTTTTTTAAGTGTTTAGCAATACATGCCTGTTCTCAAGAGAAAATTCTGCTAGATATTTATTTTAGTATAAGTACACAGTTTAGTTCTATTTAAAAACAGTTCTATCTTAAGCAGTTCAGTTTTGCATAAGTACACAATTTAATTCTATTTAAAACAATTCTATTTCAAACAGTTCAGTGTAACATAAGTACGCAGTTTCAATGTCAAAAACAGTTCTATTTCAAACAATTCAGTTTGGCATCAGTACACTGTTTAGGTCTATTTTACCCATAAATAGCACCATATCAGGTGCTACCACTCCGGGCCAGAGTGGACCTGGGAGCGATGGCAATGATTTTTATTTGGCGAGTTGCGTAAGCAGAATTTATTATTTCTATCTTTGCATTCATGTATCCACCGATGACTGGAACGTTGTGTTTGGGAATGTGTCAGTCAAGAGAACAGAGCTCATTATTGAAGCTAGAGATGTCTATTTCATCGCTGGCATTGATGGGACTGTAGCAAGAGACAATTGTTGAGCAGAGGTTGTCATTAAATGCAGCACACATCATTCTCGGTCGGATTTTCTCAATGCTATTTAGCGATTTTAATACAAATGAGATGAAAAGCATTCTTACACCCCTTATTCATAGAGTTTTTTCGTACAGATGCCGACGTAAATATCCATCCATTACCAAGATCATGGTATTTTAGTTCTAGGTCGCTATGTTAATATTTACGTTCCAATACACATACGATGTCTACATTCTGCTCGGTTGCAGACGCTGTAAATTCATATAACTGGTTTATTAAATGTTCTATTAAAAGTCGCTTATGTGTGTTTACCTTCATTTAAAAGCCATCACCAACAAAGATTTCATTTCGCCGATCGTTTTTATATATATTTATCAATTCAATATAAATTTACATGCCCTAATAGATACATAGGTTTGGTTTGCTTGTTTAATGGCACACCAACCTTCGTGGTTATTTAATGCCAAAACCATCATTGTAGATGGAGAGTAGTGGTACTATTTAACCCAAACCTCGGGTGATAAGAGGGTTTATACCTTTCCCAAGAGCATTAGCCCGAAAGAGAATGTAATAATGCGACCAGAGTTCGAACTCTCCCTCCACGAAGTTGCAGTCCAGCACGTTAACAAGAACACCAAGGGAACACGCCTATATATAGATAGATATATTTACATGCCTTATTAGATAGATAGATAGATAGATAGATAGATAGATAGATAGATTTACATGCTCTAATACATACATACATACATTAAGGGAATGAATAGCTTAGGTGTGCCACTATTTAGGCCCGATTCCCGCTGTGAGTAGGAATTAGAACAGCTATCGTTTGGCCCATCAACGTGTGCCTGTCGCCGTTTAACTCTGTCGATAAGCTCGCCCGCCGACGCCGACGCCGAACAACCACTCTCCATCCCCGACTTTCCCTAGACTTCCTTCTTTGCAAGCAATTTAAAACATTCATTCTGGTTTTTCCTTCTTAGTTTTATTCAGTATTTCCCTGTCACCCCCATACATATTTCTCTTTTCTTTTCATTAGTTTTTTTTTTCTTCCTTTCTTTACTTTCTTTTATTATTTCATTTTTTTATATATAGAAAAGATATAATGATTATTTCTTTCTCTATGAAATTATTTATGAATTTCTTTATTTATTCGTCATTTTGTCTTGTTCTGTTTTGTTTTGATTTTTCATTAACTTTCTTTCTTTCTTTCTTTCTTTCTTATCCTTTCATTTTTCATACACTTTCTTTCTTTCTTTCTTATCCTTTCATTTTTCATTCACATTCTCTCTTTTTCTTTCTTTCTTTCTTTCTTTCTTTCTTTTTATTTTCTTATCCTTTCATTCTTCATTCACTTTCTTTCTGCCTTCATTCTTTCTTTCTTTCTTTCTTATCCTTTCATTTTTCATTAACTTTCTGTCTTTCTTTCTTTCTTTCTTTCTTCTTTTCCTTTCATTTTTCTTTCACATTCTCTCTTTTTCTTTCTTTCTTTCTTTCTTTCTTTTTATTTTCTTAGCCTTTCATTTTTCATTCACTTTCTTTCTGCCTTCCTTCTTTCTTTCTTTCTTTCTTTTTCTTTATTTCTATTTTTTTTATCCTTTCATTTTACATTCACTTTCTATTGTGCCTTCTTTCTTTTATCGTCTTTCTTCCCTTTTATTTTCTTATTCATTCATTTTTCTTATTCACTTTCCATTGTGCCTATAATTCACTTTCCATTGTGCCTTTTTTTTTCTTTCTTCCTTTTTATTTTCTTATTCATTTATTTTTTATTCCCTTTCCTTTGTGCTTTTTTCTTCCTTTTTTCTTCCTTTTTTCTTTTTTCTTTCTTCCTTTTTTCTAAACCATTCATTTTTCATTCACTTTCCATTGTGCCTTCTTCCTTTTTTCTTTCTTCCTTTAAATTTTCTTGTCCTTTTATTTTTTCATTCAATTTCCTTTGGGCTTTTTTCTTTCTTTTTTTTTTCTTTATTCTTTTTTATTTTCTTATCCTTTCATTTTTTTTCATTCACTTTCCTTTATGCTATCTTTCTTTTCTTCTTTCTTCTTTTTATTTTTTATCCTTCCTTTTTTCGTTCACTTTTCTTTGGGCCTTCATTCTTTATTTACTTTTTCTTTCCTCTTTATTTTCTTATTCATTCATTTTTTCATTCAATTTCCTTTGTACTTTTTTCTTTCTTTTTTCATTCTTCCTCATTTTTCTAATTCTTTCATTTTTCATATTTTATCCTTTGTGCCTTCTTTATTTTGCTTTTTCTTTCTTTTTTTTATTTTCTTATCCTTTCATTTTTCTTACCACGTCTTTTGTCCTTTCTTTTTTTTTCTCTTTCTTCCTTTTTATTTCTTATTCGTTCTTTTTTCATTCACGTTCCTTTGAGCTTTTTTTCTTTATTTTTCTTTCTTCCTTTTTATTTTCTTACCATTTTATTGTTCGTTCACTTTCTTTTATGTCTTCTTTCTTTCGTTCTTTTTTCTTTTTTTCTTTCTTCTTTTTATTTTCTTATCTTTTCATTTTTAATTCACATTACTTTGTTCCTTTTTTCTTTCTTTTTTTTTGTTCTTCCTTTTTATTTTCTTATTCTTTCATTTTTTGTTTACTTTATTTTATCTTTCTTTCTTTCTTTTTCATTTTTCATTCACTGTATTTTGTGCATTCTTTTCTTCTTTTTTATTTTCTCATCTTTTCATTCTTTATTCACTTTCCTTTGTGTCTTTTTTCTTTTGTTCTTTTTTCTCTCTTTTGTTCCTATCCATTAATTTTTCATTCACTTTCCTTTCTGCCTTCTTTTTTTTTCTTTTTTCTCTCTTTCTTTCTTCTTTTTTATTTTATTGTTTTTTCATTTTTCATTTACTTCCCTTTGTGGCTGCTTTCTTTCTCTTTTCTTTCTTTCTTTCTTTTTATTTTCTTTATTTTCAAATCCTTTTATTTTTCGTTCACTTTCCTTTGTCTTCTTTCTTCCTTTTTTTTTTTTTTTTTGCTTTTTATTTTTTGATACGTTCATTTTTCATTCACTTTCCTTTGTGCCAATATTCTTTTCTTTTTTTGTTTCCTTCCTTTTTATTTTCTTATCTTTTCAATTTTTATTCATTTTCCTTTGTACCTTCTTTTGTTCTTTTTTCTTCCTTTTTATTTCTTATTCTTTCATTTTTTTATTCTCGTTCCTTTGTGTCGTCTTTCTTTTTTTTTTTTTCTTCCTTTTTATTTTCTGATTCTTTGGTTTTTCATTCACTTTCCTTTGTGCCATTTTTTTCTTTCTTTTTATTTTCTTTTCTTTTCGTTTTTCATTCACTTTCATTTGCGCCTTTTTCTTCTTTTTCTTTTTCATTCTTCTTCTTATTATTCTTCTTTTTAATCAGTTATTTTTCTTTACCTCTTCTTTCTTTCTTTCTTTCTTTGTATTTTTTGTCTTCTAGATTTCTGTTTCAGTAAATGGAATCACGCTAACGAATCTTTACTGGGGGTGTTATAGACAGACCATTCATTTTCATTTTTCAAATGTCATCACTTCAACTCTAAATAGTGACAAATAGATAGGCGTTCCTAGAGTAACGGTTACTGTCGTAGCAAATGGACTCAGCTAACCAAGTTCAAATCCTGGTCGCAGCTGTTTCCATTTCATATAGCACTTTGAAAAGATGTAAGCCTAAATATTTTCCCTCCAGCAATGGGTAAACAGTAGGGCAGATTTGGCTTGTTGATTTTTCGTATGGCAAGAAAAAGAAAACTCTGAACTAATAACAGTTGTAGACCTGGAGAGGCATGGGTTCCGCCGAGCTATTCCTGCCAAAACAAACTACATGAATTGTGCCTCCATGACCACATCAGCTTATGAAACCTATGGGATAGAATGACAAATTAGAAACTATTCAAGGCTAACATTTTTGGGAAAGGCATGAACCGATTTATCCTCCCCGCCATGGGTTCAATAGCATCATTACTGTTCTTCTACAAGGATATCTTTAAAATATTTTAAAAAATCCACGAAGATTGATTTGCCAAACCAAACCAAATTTCTAAGTTGTTAATTTAGTCATCTTTTGACTGGGTGGGACTTATGGGGGAGGGGCTAATTTAGCTGATGAAAATCTGCAAAAGCAAATAGACAAAAAGCTTTCAATTTAAAAATGATTTGCCGATTTAGTTTTATTTCATAGCAAACCAGAAAACTTTCTGGAACAAAAGTGAAAAAGTTTTCGTTGTTTTGTTTTTTTGGATAGTTTGTTTGTTTTGGGAGGTTTTTTTGTTTATTTTTTTATCGTATTATCATTTTACTCCTGAGGAGTTTTTCTCGTCAGCGTTACCTGATGGTTATTATTATTATTATTTACTCCTTGAGAGTTTTTCACATCAGTTTTAGCTGATGGTCTTTCACTGGAGTTTGAGTGACAGCAAGTCTCCTCAAGTCTCCGGGACTCTTCTCAGTATTCTGGCCGTTCTCTATAATGCTGTAGTTTGAATGGTCTCTCCATTCGTACTCCTACCTCCAAGTCCTCGATTCCCTTTAATAATCTTTTGTTTTTTTTAATGGCATATCTACTCTTTTTAGGTTATTTAATGCCAAAGCCATTCTCCTAGAAGAACAGCATTAAGTCCACGTAAATTTTAAAAAATAGGCACTAAATAATAAGAAATCACTTGATTACAGTGTTGGCCAAAAAACGTTTTATGCCCTTTTCAGGTAGACTCGAGACGATAATTATCAGTGAATACGGGAGAAGCGTATGAAGAATAATTAGAATCTATCTATCTATCTATCTATCTGAATCTGTTCGTATCTATCTATCTATCTGAATCTGTTCGTATCTATCTGAATCTGTTCGTATCTATCTATCTATCTATCTATCTATCTCAATTTGTTCGTATATACCTAACTAGTTAGCTAGCTAACTAGCAATCTATCAATCTAAATCTGTTCATATCTACTTATCTATCTATCTAGCTAGCAATCTCAATTTGTTTGTATCTATCTACCTATCCATCTATCTATCTCAATCTGTTCGTATCTATCTATCTATCTATCTATCTATCTATCTATGTAGCTATGCCTGAGCCTATCTATCTTCTAGAACTATTATCATTGTAATCCAAATGATACTTGAAAGAAACCTGATTCAGAGATTATAATCTTCATTGCAATTGTGCAAACTTTATAAAGTATATTAGATGCTATCTGGAAATTCGGATGATTAAACAAAAGGTCTTTGAATTTCATGGGAATATGAACTTCTGGTTCCTTCTAATGGTCGAATGCCATACCCACTCTGAATAAAATCAATGACTCGTACAAAATTCTAGGAAGATTTCTTGTTTCTTACCGGATGTAAGTTAAGGCTTTCACTGGCTTAAATGTTCCATTCAACATACATCAATGAGCAAGTTTCTTCGAAGAAATTCATTGAATCGTGATGTTAACTTATTTCAGCATTTCAGAAAAGCTTGAAAATATATCCAATTCTGATGGAAAAATGTTCAGTTATTAAAATAAGATAATTAATTCATTAATTATGCTACGAATTAATTAATTAATTAACAAATTGACTAACACTTAAATCGTGTTTGAATGGGATTAGAAAATCAAATATTTCCGGGAATTTTTAGATTATATTATTTCATAAGTTGTTGGGACTAATATATCGTTCTTTGTTGCTTTTTTGTCCGAAAATTCCATTTGTCCCGATGGTGGGAAGCGGCAAATAAGCAGAGTGTATTCACTGTATAAGGGTAAGACCCCCCGCCACCCCGGGGGTGTCCTGGATATTACAGTTAACAGTATCTGATGGTGTTTCTACAGTTCTATAGATCTAGTGGGTGTGGAATACCTCTTCATTGCCATTACCACGCACTAAATTCTCTTGACTGGGATTCAATCCCAAGTCTAGTCATACCAATGACACAAAAATGGTACTTGATACCTTAACACCCAGCCTTATAAGGTAAGGATCAAGGATAAGTGGAGCAATCCAGGAAAAGGAGTAGCAGCCTCCCCTACAACTTGGTGTAGTAGCTATTGATAAAGAAGCCCTCGACTACGGTCGGTCAACTAACTAACTTACGCTTTTCCCTTATACGGCTCAAATGGATCTATTATCATATTTACCAACCCCTCTGCTCGGGAAGGATATGACACAAGGTCAATTTTTAAGCGGAGTTTGACAGGTTTGAATTCAGAGTTTTCCTTCTCCTAGACTAGTTGCCTTACAAGGCTGAAGAACCCAGTCTGCCCTACTATTTACCCATAGCTGGAGGGAAAATAATTGGCTTCATACCTTTCCCAAGGGTATTAGTGCTACGGGAAATGCAATCAGTCTCGTCCAGGATTTGAACTCGTGTCGCAGTGTCCATTTCCTACAACGATAACCATTACACCACGGGCACCGTGGATCTATTATTATCCGTATTCGATTGGATTGTGAGCAGAAAAACTCTTAAGAAACAACCACACAAAACATTTAAATATTAACGTATAGTGAACGCGATTCCCAAACGCCTATGTCTAAAATAACCCTCTACAGGTTGATATAACGTTAAAATCAATCAATCTACCAATTTATAAAATTTCCTCTAATACACTTTACGTTAAATCAGATATACTAGTCATACAAGGCAAGTAAGTCCCCATTCATACATGTCAAATATAAATCAACTTATTATATATTCAATTGCCATGTAATATAAATCTATTTGATTTCTAACATGAAAATAATTTTTCATGAGAAATTCAACTGTGTTCTATGAACATCAATTCAGGGTCTTTCATACCAACCAGTGCAGTCGGCAAGGGCTGTAGAATTCACCAACTGCATCTCTGCAGAGGAGTAAGCCCCCACTCTCCCGTCTTGGATATGACAAAAAACATCTGATGGTGATGGTTTCTTTCTTTTGTTTAATGGCATATCAACTCTTTTTAGGTTATTTAATGCCTAAGCCATTCTCCTTGAAGAACAGTAGTAGTGCTATTTAACCCATAGCTGGGAGGATAAGGGGGTTCATACCTTTCCCAAGGGTATTTGCCCGAAAGTGAACGTAATAGTGCGACTGGAGTACGAACTCGCGTACTACGATTCCGCAGTCCATCGCTTTAACCATTACACCACGAGGACACTCCCTTCTGATGGTGAGGTTCCAGTAATGTTAGAACTTTAGGTAATGTGGAGTACCCCCTTCATTGCTATTGCTCTCAGGTCCACTCTGACCTGGAGTTGCAGCACCTGATAGGGTCCTATCTATGGGTCAAATAGAACTGTTTGATATTTAAACTGTGTGCAAAAAAATGACTGATGTTTAAAAATGAAATAACCTTTAAATTATTCACTCACTAATCATAAGTATATCGATTTAAATATACACGAACACATGATTAAGAGTAAATAGAAATACTTGAAACCATTTAACTGTGTGCAAAAATAATTTAGCTCAGGCTCGTTCAAAAATGTTATCGAAAAAATGTTTACATATCATATATGTGTGTGTGTGTGTGTGTGTGTGTGTAAAGAGGATTTGGCATTAAATAACCTAGAATGGTTAATATGTCATACCAAACCAGACCAGACCAAACCAAACCAAATTTTATTTCTACTTTTATACGTCACATTCTCTTAATATATATATATATATATATATATATATATATATATATATATATATATATAAGGCGATTAAGATTGTTCTTAAAAAAATTAAAGAAATAGGAAAATAATCTGATTCAATTGGGCGGTAAAAACAAAAGTAGGTTTTTTTTAACTTGATTGATAAGCATTTCCCGCCAACAAATAAATTGCACAAATATTCAGCAAAAATACTTAAAAGATTAATTCCAGCTGTACGGACAACATTTGCAAAATAATGCAAAAAGCACAACCCAAAAATTGTAGGAATAATAAAGCAACAAAATAATGTCACCCTGCAAAAGAGTAAGACCTCCCTCACCTCAACGAGTTTCCAGGCTATGACACTAAACTACCTGACGGTGAGGCACAAGTTCTGGAGTTTTGGGGGGAATGTGGAGTAAACATTCATTCCCATTACTCCCTGATCCACTCTGACTCAGAGTGTTAGGACCTTTTAGTATCCAATCTATGGGTCATATATACCTGTTTAATGATTTCTTACACTTGAAACCATATAACTGCGTGCAAACAAATGATTAATATTAAATACAATCATCGGTATTAGATAACAATACTGGAAACCATTGAACTGTTTGAATTGAATTATTAGTGTTAGATAGCAATACATGAAACTGATTAGAATTATTTATGTTAGCATACACTTGAAACCATTTAACTGCATGCAAACCAATGATTAATATCATTAACTGCATGTAAACAATATTTAATTTGGTAGGAATACTTGATAAATAAAAAAAATTAATGTTGAATGGCAATATTTGCTACTATTTAATTGGGTGTAAACGAAGAATTAACATTGAATAGAATTTATAGTTTTGGGTAACAATGTTTGAAACTATTTCACTGTATGCAAATAAATGATTAATATCAAATAGAATTATTAGTGTTGAAAAACAAAATTTAAAATCATTTAACTATGTGCAAACAAATGATGTCTGGCTCGTTTAAAAGTAATGTTACCTATACACCTTCCACTTATAAATCATATATATATATATATATGTGTGTGTGTGTGTGTGTGTGTGTGTGTGTGTGTGTGTGTGTAAACAGGATTTGGCATTAGATAACTTACAAGAGTTGATATGCCATAAAACACAACAAAGGTTGTTAGGGTTTTATGGCATATCAACTCTTGTATTTTATCTAATGCCAAATTTTTTTAATACATTTTTATAAAACATCAATGATTTGCAAATGTATATTTTGGAGATAACATTTTCAAACAAACCAGAGGTCATTAGTTTGCACCCAGTAAAATGATTTCAAGAAAATGCTATTAAATACGAATAATTCTGTTATTTATCAATCACTGTTTGCACACAGTTAATTGGTTTCAAGTATTGCTACTTAACTCTAATAATTTAATTCAACGACGGTCATTTGTTTGTACATAGTTAAATGCTTATACAAATGATTTGTAAGTGAAAAGTTTGTTGGTAATTCTATTTTTAAATGTTAGAGCTGATTTGTTTGCACACAAATGGTTTCAAGTATTGCTATTCAACCCTAATAATTCTATTAAACATTAATCATTCATTTGCACACATTTAAATGGTTCCAAGTATTGCTAACGATTCAATTTAACATCAGTTGTTTGTTTGCCCACAGTTTAATAGCCAAAAGTTCTATTTGACCCATGGATGGGACCCTGTCAGAATCTACCTCTTTGGGTCAGAGTGAATCAGAAAGTAATTGCTATGAAGGCGTACTCCACATTCCCCAGAGCTCTAGGATTGAAGCCTCACCATCAGATATTTTAGTTTCATATCCGGGACACTCTTTGGAGAGAGGTCTTACTCCTCTGCAGAGATGCAGTCGGCATATTCTACAACCCCAGTCGAATGGGCAGAAAATACAACGAAACAAAATAACCAACCAACTGTGTAATTATAGAACAAGTGAGAATCTATTGGAAAACAAAAAAAAACACAGCCTACCAAGCAAAACGTACTCTACCAAGTAAGAGTAAGAGGTGATAACAGAGAGAAGAGAGAGATAATAGAAATTGAATTGGCAGAACAACCGTAGAAGCAACGATATAATAAACACAAGTGCCCGTGGTGTAATGGTTATCGTCGTAGGAAATGGACACGGCGACACGAGTTCAAATCCTGGACGAAACTGATTGCATTTCACATAGCACTAATATCCTTGGGAAAGGTATGAATCCAATTATTCTCCCTCCAGCTATGGGTAAATAGTAGGACAGATTAGGTTCTTCAGCCTTGGTGAGGCAACTAGTCTAGGAGAAGGAAAACTCTGAATTCAAACCTGTTAAACTCCGCTTAAAAATTGATCTTGTGTCATATCCTGCCCGAGCGGAGGGGTTGGTAAATATGGTAATAGCGCGACTAGAATTCGAACTCGCTTACTGCGATTCTGTAGTCAAGTACTTTAACCATTACACATCAAGGACATACACTTCGTGCTACTTAATTTGAATTTATCTTCTTTCCTAAACCAACTTTATACTTAAAACTGTTCAGCTATGTGCAAAAAAAAAAAAAGAGTTCAGGCTCGTTTAAGAATGTTGTCAACAAAATGTTTAGAAATCACGTATTTAAACAGGATTTGACATTTCGTTTGTTTGGGCATTAGCATTAGCCTGAAAGAGAATGTAATAATGCGACCCGAGTTCGAACTCGCCCTCCACGAAGTTGCAGTCCAGCACGTTGACAAGAACACCAAGGGAACACGCTATAGATAGATATAATTACATGCGTTATCAGATAGATAGATAGATAGATAGATAGATGAAGGAACTCCCTAATGCCCACCCCAACTATAGGTTAAATTGTATAACTACTGTTCTTTGGCATTAAATTACCCACAAAGGTTGATACGCCATTAAACAAAGAAATCGAAACCGAAACCTTAAACCGGTAAAGTTTATCAAAACAATTTGGTTTCTTTGTTTAATATCAATATGATAAACACAAAACTTCATTCAGGAATAAACGAAATGCAAATAGCACAAGACTATCTAGATTAGACTATCTAATACATCCGGGATTATAAAAGAAAGACATTGGAAAGAACCGGAAGTTAAGAGGTAGATCCTAAAATGAGCAAATTCACATAATAAGTGTTCGGTAAATTGTATATTGTACCTGGAGAAAAAAATACTATAAAATTTTCCAGACTCTTAGAATATGATTAATTAAAGATTGGAGTTGTTTGCAAAATGCCAACATGAAATATTCATTTTGCGATTTGGCGTCGAGTTAGAGCCACGTGACTTATTTATTATTCCAGCCATGTAGTTATCACGTGACTCAAAAAAGAGTTTTAGAATGCATATTGTAAAAAGAATAGAAGAAGAGTACATATTTTTCAGATGAAGTAAGTCAGAGTTGTTAAATACGAGCTCACCAAAGTATCAAAAGCGTGAAACTCTGTGTAGTGAGATTTATCCTATTTTGTATCTTATCTTTATATTTTCTGTTTGTTTATTTGGGTTTTATGGCATTATTAACATTTGTAGGTTATTTGATACAAATTCCAGTTTTATACAAATAAACAGTTCTATTTCAAACAATTCAGTTTAGGATAAGTAAATAGTTTAATTGTCAAAAAGATTTCTATTTCAAGCTATTCAGTTTTGATTCAGACAATTCAGTTTAACATAAGTATAGTTTTTTGTTTACACACAGTTAAATGTTAAAACTGTTCTATTTTGAACAATTCAGTTTAAAGTAAATACAGTTTCAATGTCAAAAACAGTTCTATTTCTAACAATTCATCTGAGCATAATAACACAGTTTCAATGAAGTACGTGGTTTAAATGTAAAAACAATTCTATTTCAAGCAATTCAGTTTAACCTAAGTACACAATTTAGTTCTATTTGTCCTATAGATAGGACCCTATCAGGGGCTACCATATCGGGGACACTAGTTGGGGGGTCTTGCTCCTTTTCAGTGAAACAGTTGGTGTATTCTGCAGCCCCAGCCGATTGGGCAACTTATCTTTATAATATATATATATATATATATATATATATATATATATATATATATAATTTCTATACCAATTTCTATAACTCTGGTGGCATGAAAAAAAACAGATGATGCAATTTCTCAGAATTATCCTGATGATCCGGTTGGTGAAACCAAAGTAGGAAGTATTTGGCTATTTTGTATATATATATATATATATATAGCAAGGCTATTTGAACCGTATATATATATATATATATATATATATATATATATATATATATATATATATATATATATATACGATAAGTTTCCAGACATTTTTCGTATGGGCATTTAAAATTGATGTAGACACTTGGAAATTCAGTATGTTATTGCTATACATCTTATGAGATGACTGACCAATTTTTATGATTTCAGGTTCAAATAAACAGCTACAGCAGCAATTGTAATACACCCTACTAAAGCCTGATTGTCATAGCTGGTGAATTTCAAAAATGCAATCTGACACTTTAGAAGAACGATATACAATAAAATTCTGTTTTAAACTTGGAAAAAACGCCACAGAAACGTATGAAATGCTTCGCACTGCTTTTGGAGCATCTTGCATGAATCGAGCATCAGTTTTTGAGTGGCATAAGAGATTCAATGAAGGTACAGAGTCTGTGAGGGATGATGAGAGGTGTGGGAGGAGTAAGGAAGTCAATAGACCAGAGTTGATTGGCCAAAGGCTTAGGGTTAGGGTTTACTATGTTGAGCTTTTAAGGGAGTTCAGGAAGAGATTCCTAGGGAAGAGGCCAGCACTCTTCAAATCGGGTCAGTGGCATTTCCACCAGGACAATGCACCAGTCCACAACTCCATCCTTGTCACAGACTATTTGACCAAGTTGGGCATCAACACAGTTCCTCAGCCTCCCTATAGTCGAGACCTTGCTCCCTGTGACTTTTGGTTATTCCCTAAGCTCAGAGGCTGTCGTTATGAAACAATTGAGGAGATGAAAGAGGCTGTGACGAAGGTCATTGACATGCTCACACAAGAGTACTTCCATGGGGTCTTCCAGAAGTTGTTGGAACGGTACAACAAGTGCACTGCAGCTGGAGAAGATTACTTCAAAGGGGACTAGAGTTTCATGCGTGTACTATCAATAAAAGTGCCCATACGAAAAAAGTCTGGAAACCTATCGTATGCACCTCGTATATATATATATATATATATAGTTCTAATTGCATTGCTGGTGTTATTCTACAAGGATGACTCTGGTATAGAAAATAACCAACATAGGTTGATATGCCTTTAAACAAATAAAAGGGAAAAAATCTAAAAAATTACAGAAAAATTGAAAAGTGCTCGTCTATGAATGTAACTCGTTTAAAAATATACCAACCAAATCGTCAAAATCATTTTTAGCGTCCGAAAGGAAATTTTGCGCTAAAAGAAAATCGGTCGAATAGCACTGGTCAACAAGGTTTTTAAAACTGAGTTTTAAAAAATAGACTAAATAGAATATTTTATTTTTAATTACTTGCTTAGAATTGTCGTAGTCATTCCGTAACCTGCAAAACAATAAGACTTCTCCACAAAAAAGTGGGGGTCCTAGGTATGACTAAATCATACCTGATGGGGAAGTACCAGTTTATGTGGTTTGTTGGGACTCTTTTTTACAGTTGTTTTCATTTTTCATAGCGTATGACCTTCAGACGTTGCTGAAGAATGCTGCGGGACACATGACTGAAACGTTGTTTAAAGATTTTTCTTGTAGAAATTGTAAAAGTTTAATAAAAACTATTTTTAGTAAATATTTAATATATAATCCGGCAATGAGTGATAGTGCTTCTTTTTCAGTCTAAAGAAATTAATTTTGACTTGGTTTTTACATATTTTACATGCAAATAATTGCAAAATTTGAGCTTTGCCTGCATTAAACAGAGCATGAAAATTAACTAGGAAAATAACTGAATTAACTTCGATTAAAATACTTTAAAATCTTTACATTAAAAAATAAACAAAATATTTCGTACCTTTTAAACTGTATCATTCTCTTGCGCATATACTATGTTCAAAGAAAAAGTACATATATACACTATCCCTCACAAGGGAAAGTACTGATTTTTATTTCGATATTTCGACACTAGTTTCATAGATAGATAGATAGATAGATAGAAGTGACTTCACTTACACTTAGGTATTTGCGTATAAGTGATGTCAACATACGTATAGGAATAGCATGGATGGCTATCGACAGGTAGTCGACCATATGAAAACATAAGATAAAACGAGAATTCTTCCAAACTGTGATCGTGTCAGTACTATTGTATAGCTACACCACCTGCATTTTAACGAGGCATTTGGAGAAAAAGCAAAGTGGGAACTATACAAAGATGCTGCGTAATGTTTTGAATAAATCCACGCAGCAGCATCCTAAAAAACAGCAGCTGTACGACTATTTACTTCGAATCTCACAAGCAGACAGATAAGACACACTGGACATTGCTTGTGAAGTAAGAAATGACTCATAAGTAAAGTTTTCCTGTGGGGTCCCATGCATTGATACACTGCAGTTGGCCGACCAAGAAATACTTACATTCATTAACTGTGTGTAGACACTTAATGTCGTCTAGAGGACTTGCCAAAAATGATGGATAGTAAGGAAGGATAGTGAGTGAGGGTCAGTGGAATCTGTGCTATCAGTACGACTTGATTATATATATATATATATATATATATATATATATGGAGGTGCCCGTGGTAATGGTTATCGTCGTAGGAAATGGACACGGTGACACGAGTTCAAATCCTGGACGAGACTGATTGCATTTCACATAGCACCAATACCCTTGGGAAAGGTATGAATCCAATTATTCTCCCTCTAGCTATGGGTAAATAGTAGGGCAGACTGGGTTCTTCAGCCTTGTAAGGCAACTGGTCTACGAGAAGGAAAACTCTGAATTCAAACCTGTTAAACTCCGCTTAAAAATTGACCTTGTGTCATATCCTACTCGAGCCGAGGGGTTGGTAAATATGATATATATATATATATGTGTGTGTGTGTGTGTGTGTGTGTGTGTGTGTTAGGGAAAAGGGGTGTGCGCGTATGCCTCGATATGCTTCGATGAGAATTTGGGCGTACTCGCTTTGACATGTATATGCTTTTTTAGATAGACAGATAGATGTGTGTATTCATGTCATATTGTATCTGTCTGTATATGTGGGTGTGTTTACAATCTCCTACAATTGATTGCTTGGCAGCTGAGCTAATCAAATAGCAAACAGCATAGTTTATAGATAAATCACTTCTGTCGTTACTTTCTAAAAGACAGGGAAACATCAAAAGGAAGGAAGGAAGGAAGGAAGGAAGGAATCAATAACTGAACGATTTTTTCCTCCTATGTCTGGAGTGCCCAACTTATTTTATATTTCTTTGTAACCAAGTAAGATTTATCAAAAAAAAAAAGTTTTTCTAGATGTTTTCTTCAAAACGAATAAGAGAATACAAGAAAATAGTTCTTGTAACCAACTATCTTTGTTGTTCAAAGAAGTAAAAAGGAATAGTGAAAAAGAGAGTGGTAGAAGTTGGTTGGTTGGTTAGTTGGTTTTATGGCATATCAACACTCGTGGGTTATATAATGCCAATTCCTGTTTATACGCATATTTATAAAATATATATGATTTGTAAACGAATAGTTTGTAGATAACATTTTAAACAACATAGCACTCATTTGTTTTTATGCAGTTAAATGGTTTCAAGTATTGTTATCTAACAATAATAGTTCTATTTGCACACAGTTGAATGGTTTCAAGTATTGCTATCTAAACTAATAGTTCTATTTGCACACTGTTAAATGGTTTCAAGTATTGCTGTTTAACACTAATAATTCAATTAAGCACTATTCATTCATTTGCACACTGTTAAATTGTTTCTTGTATTGCTATCTAATACTAACAATTCAATTTATCATCAGGGACTTGTTTGCACTGTTAGACTGTCAAACAGATTTATAGGACACTGGTATGTAGTAGCACTCCGGGTCAGAGTATACCTGCGAGTAATAACAATGAAGAGGTACTCATTCCCCAGGACTTCAGGATTGGAGCCTCACCATCAGATGTTTTTTGTTATATCTAGGGCAATCGTTGTTGGTGGTGGTGGTTGGGGGTCTTACCCACTCTGCATAGATGCAGTTGGCGTGTTCTACAGCTCCCTCAGCCGACCGGGCAGAATAGTGGTAGAAGAAAGCAGAGAAAATATAGAATGGAAAAAAGATAGACAATACAAGCGACATTCCATGTCTGGGCAAATGATATAAAGACGTTTTATTGATAGTCAGTTACGTCCTAAATGTCTCGGTTTCTTGGCATTCTAAAATTCTTGGCTGATATGACAGGTGACACTCTTCACAAAAGAAGTCTGATTTTTGTTTTATTTATACATTGTTTGCTTTATAATGTAACATATTTCTTTATACTGTAGGTTCTTTTAATGGTAGAACTAGGAAATAGCTTGGAGGTTACAATATCGGACTGCAAACGATGAGGCTTCTGAATTAAGTTCAAGGTCACAAAACAATGAAAAGAATCTTAGAAACATTACAAGAAAATATTTATGCCTCCACGCCTGGATATTAAGGAATCGCGTTCATTATACGTTCATATTTATATTTTTTTGTGTGTATTTATTTTTTTGTACACGTTCCTATCGAATATGATGAATTTTTAAATAGATTTATTTGACCAATAGACGGGAGCCTTACAGGTACTTTTACTTCGATTCAGAGTGAACCTAGGAGTAATGGCAATAAAGGAATACTTCACACTCTCCTCATCTCCAGAACTGGAATCTCACCATTAGATGCAGTTTTGTGTCATACGCTGGTCAGCCTTATTTGGCAAAGGAATCAACTCTTCGCATTGGATACAGTCAGTGTAGTCTAAGCCCTGCCGAGAAGTCGAGTCTTCTTCTGGGATTGATACGCCGCCAATTACTTGTTGTGTATAGAATTCTTTAAATGAATTTCATCCGCAGTGAGTAAAAAAATAATCACTTGAGTTTTGTTGAACTGTATAACGGTCGTCTTGAGCATTTGAACCCTGCCTAGTTGAGACGGTAATGTTTACTATATAGAAATGAACCCTAAACCGAGATCTCGAGAACATCCAGACCCTACATGTGTCTTTGTCGACTTCATTGTAACAATCTTTTAATCGTGTTTTATCTCAGCCACTGTTGATAGAAAGCAATTAACCTTCAGTTATTGAAGCGAATGCGAATTTAGAATTCCTTCTTGCTTTCAATGTAGCATTTGATTCATTTGATTTTATTTTCTCTTTCATCTTGCGTTTTATCAAGATTTTAGTTTTGTACAGGGAATTATTTTCTCGAAAATTGGTCTCTTGAGTAGATTTCTCTTGCTGATTATCTGCCAGATATTAATTTGCTACAAATGCTGGTAACTACCTCAGCTACGATAGCTGGGAAGAGTGTACATTCGTCGTGAAGGAATCTATTTAACTAAACATGTAGTTTGTCACATGGTTTGGCCTTGAAGTAAGTTAGCGGAGACAAAGACGAGATGAAGAAATGACAATAATTTCATAGAAATAAGAACGTCAAACACGAGATCCAAGAAAAAATGCCACTCACTTTATTTGTGTATTTCAGCCGTCCATCAAACTTTTCTCAAATCCGCGAGACGAGAACTCGTATATATATATATATATATATATATATATATATATATATATATATATATATATATATATATATATATATATAAAGTGCTGTTGCTTTTGTTTTTGTTTTTGAGTCGATGATGGCAATATCCTCTTATTCCATAAATTATAATCCACTCCCAGCTAGAATTTCTTGTTAGCTCAGAAATTTAAGTTCCTTATTTTTGTCCCCTGCCGGTCACAGACTGCCAGATTGATCTTTTTTTTAATCCCCAATTCTCATATAACTGCTTTTCACACTTACCGTTAGAGTTCTTGTGTTTGAACTTTAGTTGTCGCTAAACAGGTTCACCAGAGGAAGAAAGTCTAGCACTACATTACAACTTCTCTGATTACACGCTCTGCTAGTGAATTTTTATTCTTATATTTCTCTCATCTCAAAACACCTTACAATGCTGAAGGTTGGGGCCTCGAGTGGTGTAATGGTTGGCAAGCTAGACTGGCAAAAACCTACATGAGTGAGTTCGAGTCTCATTGGGTACCCCTTCCTTTGGCCTTAGGCCACATCTGATCAGAAAGCTTAGCAAATTACTACAATGCTGAAGGTTGTTGCTGTTTAATATGTAGATATTCTTATAAGCCGTCTCATTGATTTGCTTGAGAATTATGACTCGTGTCATCCCGAGCGGCTGCTATTGAACATATTACTTCTAGAGTTAAGAGTGTCAGACGCAGTCTAAGATCTGGCACTATTGAGTCAATAAATTGGCAGATATGGTAATTCGGAAGCTCTTTGCTCCAAAGCTGATATTTGATATTTGTCTCAGCCTCCCACCAGAAAGGTATTGACACAAGATCAAATAACCTGAAGGTTGATTATAGTGGGGATTTAGGGGAGGGAAAGGTCTGGCCCGAGCTTCGGCTGGACTATGCTGCTCATAGGCTCACTTAGTGCAATGTGGGTCTGATGAACCCAGCTGGACTTGGACCCAAATCTGGGTCCAGGCACGGATGCCTGATTATAGCTTAAACTGGACAGCAAGGTCCAGAGCTATACAAGGGTGACAAAGGTGTCTATGATGCAGCTCGTGCACCCGTGGATAACTCAGCCAAAGCTGATGGCCTTTCGGCCTCAAATATGCCATGGAACATTGAACGTCCAGCACGGATGCCAGACAGTCCACAGAAAAGTCTGTGCGAGAAGCAGTGGCTAATCAAACTACAAAGATGTTCCACCTAATGTGCTAATCTTAGTGGTTCATTCTGTTGTTTGTGGACCAGATGAATCCAAATTGTGAATGTAAGATTTGTAATATATCACAAGTACAATGACTAATATCCCACGGCTGCCACTATGACTAATAAAAAATCTTATTCCACAGCTAGTACTGTTTTACTACTGCAACTTTTATGGGATAGATTTAATCTCCGAGTACACTCCGAGCCA
This sequence comes from Sepioteuthis lessoniana, assembly GCA_963585895.1. Lineage (NCBI taxonomy): Eukaryota > Metazoa > Mollusca > Cephalopoda > Myopsida > Loliginidae > Sepioteuthis > Sepioteuthis lessoniana. The sequence goes on from OY757909.1 coordinate 75,434,321, forward strand.
GCCTATCAGCTGTAAAAATGGCTGAATTTCCATTAAAAAAGACTTATCCCGTATCCTGGTTTAATTGTGGATGCACTGCTCTTGTTGCGTGTCTTGGGTAAACATCGCCGCACGGAGTCCGACTCTCTCCAGAATTCAAAGATTTCTTCCTCCGAGAGTGGTTACCATACCAAAGTTAAAGTTCCTTATCTGTCCTACTATTTACTCATAGCTAAAAGAAAAATACTTGGATTTATACCTTTTCTATATATGAAAAGTAAACTGCGTTGTTCAGGATTTGAACAAGGTTAGCCGAGTTGAATTTCACGACAATAACCATTATGCAATATACACCACTATAGTGAGACAATAACGACCATACCTTGCCCAGATGGCTGAGGGTATAGAATACACCGACAGCTTCTCTGCTGAGGAGTAAGACCCCTCCCCAACGAGTGTCCTAGATATGACACGAAACAATCTAATGGTGAGGTTCCAATAATGCTGGAGCTTTGGGGAATGCGAAGTACCCCTTCATTGCCATCGCTCTCAAGTCCACTCTGACTCGGAGTGGTAGCACCTGATAGGGTCCTATCTATGGGTCAACTAGAACTAAACTGCGTACTTATGCTAAACTGAATTGCTTGAAATGGTACTGTTTGGACATTGAAACTGTGTACTTATGCTAAACTGAATTGTTTGAAATAAAACTGTTTTTATACGCTGAACTGAATTGTTTGAAGTAGAACTGTTTATATGTATGAAAATGGATTTAGCATTAAATAACCTACAAAGGTTGATGTGCCATAAAACCAAACCAAACCCAACCAAATGACTATACCTAAGGTATATCAAATTTCTTAATAAGTGATTTATTTACATCACGATGTTTTACGTCCCTTGTACAAGTTTATTGATTGCAGGATAGTTGTTCATCCGCCCAATATGATGTAATGGGATATACTGGTAGTGTAATGGTTATCGTCGTTGGAAATGGTCATGGTGACTAGAGTTCAAATCCTGGACAACCCTGCTTCCATTACACAAGGCACTAATACCCTTGGGAAAGCTACGAGTCCAACTATTCTCCCAGCAGTTATGGGTAAATAATAGGGCAGACTGGGCGCTTTAACCAGGGTATGTCAATCAATCTAGGAGAAGGAAAACCCTGAATTCAAACCTGTTACATGAATGTGAGAAAAACCAGCCCACTGGCCTAGTGCTTAGAGTGTTCACCAAAGGCCCGAGAGACCGGGGTTCAATCTCACGTCGAGACTCAAAAAATGATACTTGATGCCGCTTTACTTAACACTTAGCATTACAAGGTAAGAATCAAGGGTAAAGTGGGGCAATCCAGGGAGAGGATAGTGCCCTTCCTTTCACCTCGGTGTGGTAGCTATTGTAATGGGATCCTTCGGGTCACCCTCGATTATGGTCGCTAATTTTACTTTTACTTGAATTTGCGAGGGACTACCCTAGGACACCAATCCTCAAGAAACTCTGCTTACGAATACATGTGCGCAGCCTGCTTAACCTGAATCAGGAGAATTCCGTCACACACACACACACACACACACACACACACACACACACACACACACACACACAAGCAAACTCTACACACACACACATATATATATATATATATATGTGTGTGTGTGTGTGTGTGTGTGTGTGTGTGTGTGTGTGTGTGTGTGTGTGTGTGTAAAATCTCATAATGTTACGTAAACTAATAATAAATTGCGGTAGAAAAGGCCGAATGTAGATCAAAGGTTTGATTTAGTTTCTTTGTTCAATGCCATGTCAACCTCCGTTGGGTTATTTAGTGTCAGAGTATTAGAGTAGTAAACGTAGATCAAAGATTTACTTTTGAACTTGCAATAAAAGTTAGAAGGAAAGAGATATAGACCAATGATAATAATAATTATTCATAAAAATATTTTAAACAAAACGTATCAATATATTTAGTTATTTTTAACAAATGACCATTTCAAAACAGTTTTGGCCTTGAAATGAAAGTCAACCAGTTCATCAGAAATAAACGTTTATCATTAAACTTAATATATTCCCTTTCATTTTTTGCTTCTAAGAAGAATGTAATATAAATTTATCATTAATATTCATAAATTATAACTTCAGACGAAATGCTTTTTAAATTCCTTTTCTTTTTACACTAGAAAGATTTAGTTTCTGTCCCGGGTATGGCACTAAATTACATCTGATGGTGAAGCTTCAGTTCTGAAGATCTAAAAGATTTCGGGTACCACTTTACTGCCATTAATCCAAAGTTAATTCTAAGTAGTGGTACCTGTTAAGGTCCGATCTATCGATTAACGTGATCTGATTGCAAATTGTTCATATTCCATAAGATCGTATGCAAAAAACCTTTTTAGAAACTACACAAAAATGTGAATATGAACGTACAATGAACGTGATTCCCTAACCTCCATGCATAAAATAACTCTATACGTGCCGTTAAAATCAAATTAATCAATCAATCAATCTAATCTTTTTTATACATATTATTCAGCTTTGATATCCTTTAATATAATTGCATACTTTCGTCAACATTTTCATATCTAAACTTTCGTTTACTTGTTATACAACGCTGCCCACCGGACAAAAGAAAACACCCCACCTCCCAATAAGTGTTCTGCATATGACAAACCATCTGATGCTGAGGCTCTAATTCTGGAGTTTGGGGGATATAGTGTACCTCTTCATTGCCCTTACCCCCTGGTCCACTTTTACTCAGATTGGTAGTCCCTGTTAGGGTTCTTTCTAAGGGTCAAATTGAACTAATCAATTATTACTATACTTGAAACCATTTAACTGTGTGCAAACAAATGAGCTCTGGTTCGTAAAAAATAGTGTTACCTTCAAACTATTCATTAGTATATCATGTGTGTGTGTGTGTGTGTGTGTGACGGAATAAGCACACACGCGCATTCACAGACAATGAAAGTTAGCTAGAAGTGGATATAAACCCATAATAATAATTGTTATTCATAAAAATATTTTGAACAAACGTGTCTATTTATTTATTTATTTATTCTATTTTGCAGCTAACCGTTTCAATGCAGCTTTGGCTTTGAAATGAAAGTCAACCAGTTCATCAGAAATTAACGTTAATCGTTAAATTTAATGCATTCTTCTTGATCTTTTACTGCTAAGAAGAATGTAACATAAATTTATATGATAAAAAAAAAACTGTACATTCAAACAAAACTATGTTGGGTGCCTCGCGGGGTGTAATGGTAATCAAGCTAGACTAGCAAGCCTTCATGACTGGGTTCGGGTCTCATTAGGTGCACCATTCATACGGCCTTGTACCACACTTAAGCAAGACGCTTAGTAAATTACTAAAAAGACTTTGCTGGGTTATTTTTATTTGTTTTTCTAATTGCATAATGCTACACACACATACACACACACACACATATATATATATATATATATAGTTACCCATCTGCACGAGCAGGATGCGACACAAGGTCAATTTTTAAGCGGAATTTAACCGGTTTGAATTCAGAGTTTTCCTTCTCTCAAACCGGTTACCATACCAAGGCTGGAGAGCTCAGTTTGCCCTACTATTTACCCATAACTGGAAGGAGAATAATTGGATTCATACCTTTCCTAAGGATATAAGCATTATGTGAAATGCAAAGTCTTGTCGAAGATTTGAACTTGGATCACCATGTCCATTTCCATTACATCACGATCTCTACAATTTCTATCTCTATCTATCTATCTCTCTCTGTCTCTCTCTCTCTCTCTCTCTCTCTCTCTCTCTATATATATATATATATATATATATATATATATATATATATATATATATATATATATATAATTGTGATGTATGAAAATGGTAAATGGACGAAAGATGTATACTTGTTGTTGATGATATAGTTATTTTATTTCTGGCAACGCGTTTCGATTTTAAAATTTGCCTGTACACAAAAACCTTTTATTGAAAATTATTTTAAGTCTGAGAACAAAAATAAAATAATCACAATGAAAAAAAAAACATGTTTTCATATAAGTCCAAAGTCTTTATCAGGGCAAAATGTTTGGTTTTGCGAAGACGAATAAGACATGGAAATATATTTGAAATTGATTACGTTATGAGATGGAATCTTTTGAGAAAAAAAGGAAACAACGTTTTGCGGTTTAAGAACAAATCTTTAAAAATCAACATTCATTTCAACATTGGCCTTTTTCTGGACATCTAAAATTGTATACCGTTAAATAAGGAAAATAAGCATGCTCTTGTCTATTGTAGGGAAGAAGTTTTCTTCGCTGGTTTATACAGGGTGTCTTAAAAAAGATGCAACCCATTGATAGGATAGTGGCTGTCATTTGGAATACGTCCTGTAAAAAATGCATCCTTTTAGTTAGAGACATTAAATCCATGTTTTTCTTAATCATTATATCAGCTTCCTGGACATGCAATCTTTTTATGAATTTCTTGTTTCAGTCATAAATCATTATCGTATGAATGGGTTGCATCTTTTTGTGACAATTTTGAATGATTTTTGTCTCCAAATAAGTAGTGACGCAAAACATTTCTCCTCTCTTGTACAAGGCATTGTGATCAAGGATTAATAGTTGTTATAGTATACTATTTCCAAATCTGAAACAAAAAAGAACACAACATCATTATTAGTAGAGTTATTAGCAATCACATGGGTCCCATGGATATTGAGACACCCTATACTGAAACCATTTAACTGTGAGCAAACAAATGAGTTCTGGTTCATTTAGAAATATTATATACAAACCATATAAATTTAATATATATGTGTATGTATAAATAGGATTTGGTATTAGTAAACAATTGGACATTAAACTAGGACCGTTCACTCAAGAAGAACTCGACTCGGTTCTTAAAAAAATTAAAAATAAGAAAGCCGTAAGGCTTGACGAGATTCCCCCAGAAGTATGGAAGACCAGACAATTCGACGACATACTGCTCCGACAATGTAACGCAGTCTATAACCAAAATCCGATAGACAGATGGATGAAGGGATGCATCCTCCCTTCCCTAAAAAGGGGGACCTTGGATTAGCCAAGAACTACCGAGGTATAACACGTACAACCATAGCAGCCAAAATATACAATGCCCTACTACGAAACCGCATAGAACCCAAAATTGCCAACATTCTTAGGAAAAACCAAAATAGCTTCCGAAGAAATAGATTCACGACCTCACAAATATTGACCATCCGTAGAATCCTTGAAGGCGTACGGGCAAAAAATCTACAGGCGACAATACTATTTGTCGACTTTACCAAGGCCTTTGATTCCATTCACAGAGGGAAGATGGAACAAATCCTACTAGCATACGACCTACCAAAAGAGACCGTCGCAGCAATAACGATTCTCTGTAGAAACACCAAAGTTAGACGAACCAGACACGCAGGGCACTGCTGGAGAAGCAGGGACGAGCTCATAAGTGATGTACTCCTATGGACCCCCCACATATGGCCGAGCAAAAGCAGGACGACCAGCTCGAATGTGAGGATACGGGATTTAGCCCTGAAGACCTGCCAGAGGCGATGACTGATTGGGAGAAGTGGCGAGAGAGGGTCAGGGGTATCCGTGCTAGCGGCACGACATGATGATGATGATAATAATATAACCTACATGACTTGATATGCCATAAAATCGAACCAACCCAACCCAATCCTCTATGGTTTTGAGAAAGTAAATAGTTTTTCTTCCCATGGCGTATTTACTGGATTCTATGACTGAAGCAATAATTCCTGTGACCACCTGTGTTACCAACGATAGCGTCCGTCGGTTAAATTCTTGGAGCAACTTGTAAAGAGTTTCCAAAAAGATACTCTTTCTCTTTTATCCCATGTATGAAGATTTGCTGGGCTTGTTAAGGTTTCGTAAACATCTTTGATCAAGAATCCTATAAAATTACAGTTGAACCACCAAAAATTTTACCAAGTGATATTCCCCTGCATTGTGTACGCCACTTTATCCAAACTTTCTCCAAACAAATTCTCACCATCTTGCTCCTCAGTGTCTTCACTCTTCTCCTCTTGGACTTAAAACTCCCTTTATTTGGCTTTGTCGGTGATGCTTAGAATACGCTGACTGTATCCCCTGCCGAAAGGTAAGACCCCATCCCCACAAAAAAAGAAAGGGAGAGTTTTTGGTATGACACTAAACTGCATCTGGTAATGAGGTTCCAGTTCTGGTGATCTGAGATGTATACAGTACCCCTTCATTACCATTACTCCAAGTTTCACTCTGACCCGGAGTGGTATACCTGTAAAGGCTTCATCTTTAAGTCAAATTGATCTGTTTGCAAATTACTCCAGTTAGATAAGAATACATATCAATTAACTCTGTGCAAAAAAAAAACTCTTAATCTACACCAAAAATGTAAATATAAACGTATTATGTATGCAATTCCCAAACCACTAATCAAAGGAGTTGAAAATCAATCGCAAAAATCAATGAATTATCTTTGAATTTTCTTATATGGCGACTTGAAAAGTAATCTAGGTTTGATCACTTTAATGTCAATCTCCCGACAAAAGCTCTTATCTGAACAGTGACTGCTAACTGCAACTCTCGGTCAGTTCTACATTTTGTTTGTGGAAACCTTTAGTGCAAGCTACTTCCACTTTAAGGTCTTAAGAGTTTTTATACCGCATGGCTTCTTTCGTTTTTTGGGGATTTTTTTTTTTTTCATCACAAATTCTTTTGCAAACTTGCCAAAGGAGAACAGTAGGATTTTAGTGGTTTTGTTAGTGCAGCCAAACCACTTTTGTAGAAAGCTAATCATTATCTTCTCTAGCGCTTCCAACGTCAGCAATAGGACATCATATATTAGCAGGGGATTGGTATGTCAAAGGCTTAAAACAACCTGGGAATCCATATTTTCCAACCCTGGTAAGCCAAACCTCAAGGCCATCGTTCGACCGAAGACTGGTTTTTCTGTCAATGCTAAGATGATGGTTTCGGAAATTGTAAAATAGAATTTGTCCACAACTTTTCCTTCCGTTAACACACACACACACACACACACACACACATACAGAGAGATAGTGTGTATGTGTGAGAGAGAGAGAGAGGGAGAGAGAGAGAGAGAAAGGGAGAGAGTTAGAGAGAGAGAAAGTAAGTGAGAAATTTAGGTATATCTTTTGAATTAAATGTGATGCGATAGTGGCTGCTAGCTCATTGGAAACGTATTAATAAGACATACTTAATACTTTTTTTAAAATTTAACTTATTAGAATTAAGAGGTTTGGTGCAAGTTTTCAATATTTGGGCATTTGAGGCCTAAAACGGTAGATTTCATATAAATTGAGTTCAAAACAAGTTTTGATATTTGTTGAATATCTATTAAAGGCGTATTGATCAGGCGTATCTAATAATTTATTTTTAAATTAAGAATCCTGAAAATAAAGGGCTTGGAGAAGTTTTCCATATTTGGTCGTTTTGGGCCCAAAACACTAAATTTCATGCACACACACACACACACACACACACACACATGCGTGTGCGTGCGTGCGCACACACATGTGCAATCGCACACATTTTATGACTTGCTAAATAACTATCTGTCTATCTATACATCTAGCGAGCTAGCTACATAGATAGATAGATAGGGAAAAATTTGGAATAAATTCGACAGAATAAAAAGAAATAGAGATGAAAAAACACAAGGTTTTCAGATGATGATTTTATTTGTAAAAGACCTTGTGTTTTTTTTATATCTGTACATTTTCATGGATAGATAGTTAGATAGGTATTAGTCTAAAATGAATCTGAAAAAAAAAGTATAGAAAATGGCAAACCACAAGAATCCATAAAACAAGTCGCATTTCTTCTTTTACGTAACTTACACGTTATTAATATCCATTTTCCTCTGTAATTCGAGCAAGGTCATTAAGTACAAGCATTGTGTACCATACTGCCTACTTTTCCTACTGACCTGAAAACATACCCCAATCTCTAATCTGCAACTCTCTTCACACTCTCCTTGTCCACATCTCCTAAAAAATATGAATTCTCTTACATTTTTTCCATGTTTTTAGATTTTGTAACGTTAATACTTTCAATAAAAAAGAAAGTCATCTGTTCTCTCTCCAATTCAAATTCTAAAGGCAAAATAACGCGCTAAGAATAATAAAAAGAATATTTCTTCAGTGCACTTGTCCTCAAATTGACAATATATTCTCTAAGTTTCAACTGGGCATTTAAAAATAAATCTATTAAATATATAATAATGCTAAATAAAATTACAATCAGTCCAACGACACTAACAACAACAACAACAACAACAACAACCAAAATTATTATTAAAGCAAAATAAAATGAGAGCTCTTGAAGCATTCGGGCCTGTAGGTCAATGTTCCATTTTATCGGTAAAATAATCATTTTGTATACATAAAATAAAAGTGCTGACAAAACGAGTTGTAAAAATGTAATTATATACCACATACCACATCGCCAAATGAAAACAACTAAAGCTTATTTTGGTCAAGATATTTAAAAATGAAACAAATTATAATTATATATATATATATATATATATATATATATATGGAAAAATGGAATTAGATACGACGATGTGAAAAAAGTACAAGGTTTTCAGCGGATGATTTATTTATCGTTGAATTATTTGCAAACGTTAGATGTTTCACTTGTCTAAATTTTTGAGATGAAGCTTGATGATTTTAATCCTTTTATCCGATTATATTCATCTTTATTTTTATATTCACAACGTTTTGGTCGATGCATCCCTCAGTCTCCTTCAGGTGTTTCTTGTTGAACTCGGAAACCTACGCGGAATTTCGAACCAAACCCTTTATTTAATCCACGTAGATAGATTTTTCTAATTCCGTTAACCATAACCGGATACAAGTGTTAAGCAATAGTAAGTATTCCTTGTTATTTTTACCTAGAGTCAGGATTGAACCTGCTACCTCCAGATAATTTCACTTTGAAGTTCGTTAACAAAACGTCTATATCCGTTATGCTACGAGACCTACTCGACAATACAGTTTACATTTTGGAGACTTATAAACCTAATGCTTTAACCAACTCTATGAATTACGACTTCTTACAATAATATACGATTTTGACTTTAGCACACATTGCAAATTTTATCCAGCTTTTATAGTTATTAGCTTCTACATCGTATTTATTTCTATACTTGGTCTCTACTCAACTGGTCATTATAGCCCAATAGATGTGCTGCTCCATTAAAACGTCTTATTCCCCAGGGCTCTTTACTATTATTTTGACTTCAGCCCAGAAAGGCCAGATGGGGTCCCTTTTCTTTCCATATATTGTCAGCTATACCCGACTTTTCGATTTCACCTCGTATTACTACTTTTCGATGTTCCTCTAGCCTTACTTTTAGTTAGCGGCGTCTTGCCTTTGTATACTTTACCACAGCTGCATGGGATGGAATAAGTGCAATTCTTGGTCATGATGTATTCTGTTTGGGGCTTGATTCAAGAAATATTTTCGAAGAGTCAAGGCACTCTTGAATATTGTCCTGATATGGACTCCATATCTTTTAAGACTTTTCGGCTAGGCCTTTGACATAGGGCAGGCAGATTATATTGAGTTTTCAGGTATTGTTCTCTGTCGTTCTATCCAAATTTCTTTTAGAGTCAATGTTATGCTCTCTGGGTAGTTGTTGCAATGGAGGTTGTCTCTTAAGCTGTTCATTTATTTTAATGTAAATCAATGTCACAACTAATGGCTTTTCCTCGATGTTGTTGGCAACGTACAATTTTTTTACATTATATGGATGGTGGGAGTTGAAGTTGAAGTAATATCCTATGAAGCTTGACTTTTGATACATGAATGACATGAAACCTTGCTCTAAGTGAGTTATTAATACATCTTGGAAGGATAACCTGTCGTCTTGTTCTTTTTCCATAGTGAACTGTATAGTTGGTAGGATTGAGTTCACATGATCACATGTTTGAACATCTTCCTGGTGAGGCTAGAGAATTAATGTATCACCAACGTATCAAATAATATGATGACTTTAGTGATGTAGATCCTGATTCCATTTCTTCAAAGTATTTCATGTATACGTTGGTCAATAATGGAGACAACGGAGATCCCACAGCCCGTCTTTCTTCTTGTTGGTAAATGTCAGATCCCATCCGGAAGTAAATCGTGTCCACGTAGAAAGTCAACATCTCCATCAGATTATCCACTGAGATAAATACGCGTCTTCCAGAGATGGATTTGCAGTCAACTTATCCCGCACCACTGTATCACATTAGTGGGTACCCTCGTGAATACACTTACTCCGTCTAAACTTATCATCTCGTTGGAATAAACGGGAGTATTACTGATTATTCCTCGAAGAGGGCATAGTTCTTGACACATGATGAGAACTTACCCGTTAGACGTTTCGGAATTTTTTTGCAGTGGATGGGGGGGTTAACGTTTAACCTTCATCAGATTGTTACAATATATGAAGTTGTATCTTCTGAATTTAATTTAGATTTAATTCTTTTATTTGTTGAATGAAACGAAAAAATGAGAAAGTTTTAAATACTCTGTTTCCGTTGGCAGCGTTCTCTTTCAAAACTGTCTAATACAATTAGTGAACGAAAATTTATTTTGAAAACCTAACGTGATTCATAATTTTTTCTAAAAATTCATGTTATTTACTTGTCGTTGCGTATTTCTCAATAAACGGGAGGTTTTGTCTCGTTTCTTTGGGAAATCCAACATTTTCAAATACGTTTCCACATGCCAGACATGTTCTTATCACTTTTGAATTATGAACGCTATTTGCACGTTGATGTATCTTTTCCTTGTATATTTCTCATTTGCTCTTGTCATCTCAGCGAATATCCATCGATATGTGAACTATTTTGATATCCAAGTCCTGATGATGGTTACTGAAACCGAAACGTTAACGTTGACTTTACATCATGATATATTCACCTATTTGGATTATGTTTTTTTCTGTTACCTTCATATATATATATATATATATATATATTCAATCCAGTTAAACCGGAGTCGGGAATAATTCCGCCAGGACAATTAAATTATTCAACTATGAACATTTAAATCTTCCTGGTAAAGAGCCCAATGTAACTGACATCACAGAGCAACAATTCCTTTAAGAAAAACAAAACCCGATCACATTAGGATTATAAAATTATTTCCATCCTGCTATGAGTATTGATATGAAGCAGGATGGAAATAAATTTATAATCCTAATGTGGCCGGGTTTTGGTTTTCTTAAAGGTATATATATATATATATATATATATATATATATATATATATATATATATATAACCGATTAAGACAAATTGTTTTAAATAAGAGATGTTGTATCCTTTTAGTACTAAATTTAATAAATGAGAAGATAGATTGAAAAAATCAGGTCTTTGATAATATTGGGAATTGAAATGATATTAGATTCAACAGTTTTCTGACATTTTTGATGAAGGAGTACTCTACATTCTCCATTTGGAATCTTTAAAATTAAAGTTGTGATTAGGTTTTTTAAATTATATTTGACCAAACTATTATTAATGTTTCTTTCTTCAAGTCCCTTTTGAGTTCGTAAATTCGTTTTTGAAAATTACAAGATGTTTAGCTCATATATTTTTCTTGCAATCCAGAAAGTTAAATTGGGTTTGAATAAAATTCAATTTAAATGAAATTAATTTAGTTAAAATTATAATCTAGATAGAATTCTGAAAATATAATATCACATATTCTAACTCCCTAGTGAATTTTTAATGTTAAAAAACCGAAACGTTCAACGTTGACAAATGATTAAAATATGATTAAAATCATCCTCTGAAAAACTTAGTTTTTTTATATATTTTTACACACACACACACACACACACACACACATATATATATATATATATATATATAGTGGTCATATTGTATGCTACTTCGTTTATACTCACGTTGTCATCAAAAATTCTTAAGCAAAGAAAGAAAGAAAGAAAGAAAGAAAGAAAGAAAGAAAGAATTTTTCTTAGTTCAGATTTTTTTCTATCACTAAATAAATGTTCGCAGCTTCTGAATTACTTTGGTTCATTCTAGATTTTGACGATGGCAACTGCCCCAGACGATATATAAAGACAGTCGCTAGCGCAGAAGAGCAGTTTCAGGAAATCGAAAATGACACATGTAATACAGTGTAATCCGGATATAAGATAGTTGTCGGGGTCGGAGAATCAGTGTCTTATATCCGGGTTTTGTCTATTTTGTTTAGGTAACACAGACTCAAATTTGAGATCATAGAAAATATATCTTATATCCGGGTTTATCTTATATGAGGGTCTCTAATATCCGTGTTACACTGTATGACGTCCGACTTCCCAAATTTGATTCCATAGTGTTGGTGAGGCTTGGACTATGCTGATTGTATAGTATGAAAAGGGGTAAGACTCCCCTCCAAAAAAGTGTGTCCTGGTATGACATTAAACAACCTTTTACGGTTAGGTTCGGATTCTGGAGATCTGAAGAATGTAGAGTACTCCTTCATGAAAAATCCCCATGATGTTGTGGTAAACGTACTGGATTGCGGCATCGTAGTAAACGAGTTCGAATTCCAGTCGAGATATTACGTTTACTTTCGGATTAATACCCTTGGAAAGGGTATAAGCACCCTTATCTCTCTCAGCTATGGGTTAAATAGTTATTGCTGTGGTTCTTCAACAAGAATGGATTTACATTAAATAATCCAAGAAGGTAGGTATGCCATTAAACAAAGATATCAATCCAAACCTTCATTGCCATTATTTCTAACTCTAGTTTCCGGTCTTTCGACTGGGAGTCGGATTAACCAGCAGCCTGGCATCCGTGCCGGGTGGTAAAACAATGGCAAGCATAGATTGACATTGAACTAGACCCTCGGGTCTAGCGAATCTATGACCAGTAAGGTCACCAGGCACACATGCCGGGAGATTTAACTAGTGACTTGCATAGTTCATATTCTACCTGACCTTCAGCCTCAGTGAATCTATGAAAAAAGCAAGGTCACCTGGCACACATGGCAGGAGACTTAAGTAATGACTCGCATAGTTCATATTGTACCTGACCTTCGGGCCTAGTGAATCTATGACCAGCGACCTCCCCTTCCCTAATCGCCATTATAAAAAGACCTTGTGTCAAATTCTGCCTGGTGAGAGGCATGGATAAATCCCTATAACTCGGAGTAGTTGTACTTTTTAGGCTCCCCTCTATGGGTCAAACAGATCTGTTTAAAAAATTTTTTCGTAGTCAGTAGGACCGTGTGCAAAAAAGCTACAAAATAACTACACAGAAATATAAATACGAACGCACAATGAACGCAGTTCTGTAACCTCTTGGAATAAGATAACCTCAGACGGAATGACATGCCGTTAAAATCGATCAATCAGTCAACCACATTGTTAGAACTTAAAAACTAAAGTCCTAACAATGCTCGTATTCGAACAAACCAGGCTAAACAATGCCTACTAAAACGTCCTAATATGCTGGTCATTGCACACAAAAGCACACTCCAAAGATAGCAGCGTATTGATTGCAAACGAACAAGTGAGGCAGCATCGTTACACTCCGTGAGATTCACTCCACGGATAAAAAGCATTATGGAAATCTGTGGATGCTATATATATCGTTCAGGTTCAGCAAACCCGAACAGGAGGGGTGATTTATTGTAAAAAAAACAACAATTATTTACAGTCACGTTAGTTCTTGAACATGACTATTAAATTTTAGATGCTTTAGTTCTTAAACGTACGGTAGTTATGCCATTTTAAGCAACACATACACACTCGCGCACACTTATATATATATATATATATATATATATATATATATATATATATATATATATATAAGAAAAAAACCAAAGACCGGTTAATTCAGGATTATAAATTTAAAGAAATCTTGCTCTGTAATAAATTACATTGAGCTCTCTACCAGGAAAATTTAAATGTTCAGCTCTTGAATGATTTTCTTGTCCTGAGGGAATTACTACAAACTCTGGTTTAACCTGACCGAATATTACCTATATATATATATATATATATATATATATATATATATATATATATATATATATATATATATATATATATTCAGTGGGATTTAATAAGAAATAATACCTAATTCCTACTTGTCTATATGACGCTCCATTAAAGTAATAAAGTACCAGTAATTTGCTTTAGATTGATTTATTTCAACACTATGTCACCTCATTAAAGGTGATTTGATGGTTAGAGAATCGCGTTCATTGTGCATTCATATTCATATTTTTGTGTAGTTGACTCTTAAGAATTTTTTCCCACGGTTCAATCGAATTCTTTTTTAAAAGATCTATTTGAGACATATATGAGACCCTAACGAGTACTACCTCTCCGGTTCAGAGTGGACCTGGAAGTAATGGCAGTGAAGGGTGCCCAGGACACTGGAGAGGATGCAGTCGACATATCCTAAACTCCGCTGGAAAAGATGGGCTGTCCCTAGAAATTTCTCACATAGCTCGTCCTACACTGCAGTGAATCGTTCTGGGTTGAGGAGACTTCTCAACTTTTTGGTCTCCAGCCAACACAACGAAGTAGGTGTCAACCACCTGCTATCACCATAGACATATTAAGAATTCACCTCGCTGGGTTGCTTGATATCATCTGATGCCAAGATTGACAAAGAAGTGAACCACCGATTTGCTAAGCAAACAATGCATTCAGTTAACTTTAACTTTAAAAATGCTACAATACCAGGAAGGATACAAAGCAATGTTATATGTATAAATGTAATGGTTGGTTGGTTGGTTGGTTGGTTGGTTTTTTATGGCATATCAACATTTTTATGTTGTTTAACGCCAAATCCATTTTTATGCGAATAGTCTGTTCTATTTCAAACAATTCAGTTTAGCATTAGTACACAGTTTAATTGTCAAAAACATTTCTATTTCACCCTGTTCAGCTTCGTCAAACAGTTCTAATTCAGCTAATTCAGTTTAGTATAACTACAGATTTTGTTTTCTCACAGTTAAATGTAAAAACCTTTCTATATTAAACAATTCAGTTCAGTGTAAGTTCAGTTTCATTGTCAAAACCGTTCAATTTCAAACAATTCAGTTTAGCATAAGCACGCAGTTTAAATGTAAGCAAAGGTTATGAAAATATTTATATTTCAAACAATTCAGTTTAGGATAAGTACGGAGTTTAAATGTAAGTACAGTTTAATTGTGAAAAACATTTCTATTTCAAGCTATTCAGTTTAGTCAAACAATTCAGTTTAGCTTAAGTATGCCGTTAGATCTATTTAAACCATAGATAGGGCCCTATCAGGTGCCACCATGCCGGTCCAGAGTGGACCTGGGAGCAATGGCAATGAAGGGGTGCTCCGCATTCCCCAAAGTCCCAGCATCACTGGAATCTCGCCATCAGATTGTTTAGTGTCATATCCAGGACATTCGTAGAGGGTGGGGTCTAACCTCTCTGCAGAGGTGCATTCGGTGTATTCTACAGCCCCAACTACTGGGCAATATAAATGTAACACACACGCACACACACACACACACACACACACATTCGCCAGGTTCTCTAGACTTCATCCTGTGTCTGTACAGAGCTACTGAAGATATGTTCAAGCTGGTCGCCCAAAACCTGCTCGTCCGTAGGAAGGGATCCACCGGGGAATGTCACTTATGAGTTCGTCCTTACTTCTTTAGCGGTGCCCAGTATGTCTTGTTCGTCTTATTTGGACAGTTATAGTGATGAGAGGTAGGTGACCGTACAGCTGCTGTTTTATCGGATGCTGCTTGAAAGATTTATTCAATTTATTCGTAACATCCTAGTGCAATTGTCATTCAGCTTTTTCTCAAATCACTTTGTCATCGTCCACGTGTTGCATCCATTTGGGACCACCCTGAATTGTTTCTCTAAGTTACTAAACAACTAATTTTTCAATCAATCGTAAAGTTCGAATAAGTAAGAGCTGTTTACACATTTACAAACTGCTTGGGAATTACTTCGACGAATATACTTTTACAAGATACAAGAAAGGATGGGAAGGATTTTTCTTGCAGTAATAAATACACGTGGGGAATTTTTTGATGAAATGAAAATATAAATTAGCTTTTTTGTTTATTTCATATTCATTTTAATTTAAGTTATTGCACAATTGCATTCAAACATAGAAAAAATGATTTTATTTCATTAAAAACTTATTCATTTTTTAAGTTTAGAGAAAAAAATCAATGTGGTCCCAAATTCTTGGTCGGTAGTATATATATATATATATATATAAAGAGATAAGCTGGATAATAAACGGTTTCAAAATGATTAGCCGATGCTACCCAGACGATACCGCGCCCGTTACCGGGCTGATAATAAAAGGGTCATTGTTGTACTCAATTTCCCCCCAGGGATCACTGTATGTATCCCTCAGGAAAGTTTTGAGCTCTTCTTCTGTGCCTTTCAACCGACCACTCGATTTATTTCCGAGCAACTTCTTGGAAAAAACGAAGGGGTTAGAAATAAATGCTGCTCGTTTCCAAGTCCTCTCCTTGCCTCTTCTCCTGTGCTATTCTGCTTCCCGGATGGATTTGAATTTGCGCCTTAAAACATCTCGAAGCTCCGCTTGTGGTAATTTGTCTTCGCTACCTGCTCTCTTATGTTGTTTCTTCAGGGCTTTAAGCTCTTGACGGATGTTCTTTATTTGAATCTTCTTCCGGTTCTTAAAGTAGGGACCATTCTTCTACTTCACAACAACACGGCCAAATCTCTCTGACGCAAAACTAGTAATGATGGTAGTTAAAGCCCTCAATTTCTTGCCCGCGCCTCTTTTAGATGTTGCTTGTAATATTTCGCACATTCCTCCGTGTTGTTTGTTGGTGGCCATTTTATTCACTGTTTCATAATTCTGTCAAGGGATTGAGAGACAGGCATGTGGAGAGACACCTGACCTTGCTCCACCAGCGTATTACCAGGTTGAGGTTCTGTGCGCTGTGACTGACTCTCTTTCTCAAGACATCTCATTCTAGCATGGTGGATCCTAAGACCCCTCAGATTTTTGCATTTCTTGCCACAAATGAATTTCATTCTCGTTGTCCGTTCAACGTTCAGGATCGATAACACAAAATCCATCCTGTTGGGGATCTCATCCTCCCCCACCTATCAGGATCTCCTGGGGGTATAGATCCATTGGTCAGTTTGTCACTTAATTGGGTTCCTCCTACTGGAAAATACTACCTGGGATGCTAACCCAGATAGCCCCGATCGCAGTCTTCCCAAGCTGCCAACTGTCTCTCCAGTGGTCACCAAAACTATTCTCTAGTCGTCATTTGGTCTCTTCACAAACGTCACTGAAAATTTCAGAGCTTCATTTCAAGGAATACACCCTCAGGTGCCCCTGACCACATCGTCACTGATGTTCTTCCCAAGATCATTATACCAATTGTAATTAGTGCTCTTGGTACAGTCACCAAAAGATTGAAGCAAGGACTGGAGGACTCGGAAATAACAGGACTAGTGGAGACAATCCAAACTACTGCATTATTGTGATCAACCAGAATACTGAGAAGAGTCCTGGAGACTTGAGGAGACTTGAGGAGACTTGCTGTCACTCAAATTTTCAGTGAAAGACCAGATTATCTGGTGATACAAACGAAAGAGTATAAGACTAGATACGAGTGGGCGGACAAGGTGATCCACTGGAAATTCTGCAAGAAATTCAAATTTGACCTTACGAACAAATGGTATATGTACCACCTAGAATCCGTCCTGGTGAATGAGACGTACAAAATTCTCTGGGATTTTGAGATACAAATGGATCATCTAATCTTGGCCAGACGACCATACCTAATTATAGTCAACAACAAAAAAAAGAGAACCTGAAGAATAGAGGACTTTGCCGTTCCAGCTGACCACCGGGTAAACCTAAAGAAAGGCGAAAAGAGAGATAAGTAACTAGACCTTGCTAGAAAACTAGATAAACTATGGAACATGAAAGTGACGGTGATACCATTAGTTGGTGTACTTGGTATAGTCACCAAAGGATTAGTACAGGGACTCAGAGACTTTGAAATAAGAGGACAAGTAGTGGTCAGCCAAACTCCAGCATTGTTAAGATCGGACAGAATACGGAGAAGTCCTGAAGACTCAAGGTGACTGGCTGTGACTGAGACTCTAGTGAAAGAAGATCAACTTACGCTGGTATCAAAAACTTGCAAGGAGTAAAATAATAATAATGATAATAACAGAATGACAACAAAGGACCAAGTAATTTATAAGGAGATTAATATACAATTGATATTAAATATAAAAACTACTACTACTTAAGTTTCATTGATGTCAATGAAAGCTACTGACATTTATGAAAGTTGAGTAATCGGAAAACATTGTGAGTTTTTACATCTAATATTATACATAAATATATATATATTTGTGTGTGTGTGTGTGTGTGTGTGTGTGTGTGTGTGTGTGTGTGTGTGTGTGTGACAGACAGACAGACCAATTCTATTGCAACTACGTTGGACACACAAATACCTTATCTCAAAGGCCCACCTATCTCTGTCCAAAGTACCATACGAAATCACCTAAACTAACATGAAAACTACCATTTCTTTTCACAACAGAAATAAAACACAGACCCATCTGAAAAGAGAGACAGTAAATATGGAAAGCGCTAATAATAATAAAAAAAATGAAATCCATTCTTTACAAAATCTGTTTCAAACATGCCCATAATGTTCTGGTCATATTTGGCTATTAAAAGTTCTTTATAATTAGTATCAAAGGCACACTTCACCCACATCAGCATAAATTTCAGTAGAACAAACAAGATGTTAAAGTGGCTTAATTTCTTACAACACTCCTTGAACCTGGCTTATAGAACAGCTGAAAGCGCTTGAAATGAAAAATCTTTTCAATGATTCCTGCATACATTTTGCCCCAAAAGATTTCAGTTTTGCGTATATGATAAAAACTAAATTGGTTGAAGAAAAAGCCAGATGGGAACAAAACAAGGATGGTGAGTGTTGATTTGAACAAACCATGAAAGCAGCATCCTACAAAACAATAGCTGTATGGCCATTTATTCCCCCACTTCTCACAAACCATCCAAGAAAGTCGAGCAAGACAAGCTAAGCACTGCTGAAGGAAGTAAGGAAGAACTCCTAAGCGACCTTCTCCTATGGACTCCTAACCATGGACACATCAATGTTGGCCAACAAGCAAAAACTTCCATTTATCAGCTCTGCGTGGACACTGGATGCCATCTAAAGGAATTATCAAGTAAAGTGGTCAATAGGGGTGTATGGGGAGAGAGAGAGCGAGAGAGACAGGGAGATTCCTTGCTGTCAGTACGCTTTGATGAATGATATATATATATATATATATATATATATATATAAACAAGTTTAATAAGATAAAATTGAATCCTTGTTTTGGGGGGTTTGTTTTTATTTTCTCTCCAGAGTCCTAGGTTTTTTTTAATGTTACAATCTTGAAATTTGTTGATTGTTTCTCCAAAGAGTGTTATACCGAGTTCTCGTCAGATCCATTATCAAGGTAATTTATATGCTATTTGTAAATTTAAGTTGTTTAATATTTAAACTAGATTATCATTTTATTTTTGTTTTTATTATAAAGTGAGGCTTGTTTTTATCACCGAGGTGATGCTAAGCGGTAGCGGCAGTTTATCTTTAAATATTTCTATTACATAAAGTAGAATAGAATTTGTTCTTTCTTTTGTAATATGGATTGTTCTATCTATTCTAAACATTTTAAAATATTATCACAAGTTTCGAAGTTAATTCTGTTAATAGTGAGTTGTCTAAATAAAGTTTCTAGGGTTTTTAATTTCTTGGCATTATTGTCCGTATGGAGTATTTTTGTATTATTAACTAAAATATTTCTATATGTTGCATTAAGAGTAATATGTTTTTTAAATGTTGACATATGGAGCTAGAATCTGAAAGGTGTTGAAAGAGTTTCCTTGATAATTTTGTTATAGTATAACCAATGTAACTTATGGGTTTTTTTTAATGTCGAAGATGCATTCACCCCAATGAACATTTAGATTGATAACATTGTTTTTATTTTCCATTATCTTAGTGGGAAGGAAAGAATTATCATTAACAACCAAATTGAATGTTTTAATTTTTATAGTAAGTTATAAATCTTATTTCATTGTCAGTAGAGGATATATATCGATGTATTATGTTTTTGAGTATTTTTCATCTAATCAAAATTCGGATGCATTTGATTACAATAAAATAAATTAATATAATTATAGTTATTTTGTGTAACATAACCTTTATCATTTATTCTAATCTTATAGTTAATCATTAGTTTAATTTGTTCGTCTACTTAGTAGTTTGGAAATATATACTTTTCATATATATATATATATATATATACTTTTCATATATACATATATATATATATATATATATATATATGAAAAGTAACAAGAGTGGGTATACTGTGTAAGCTATGGGGAAAAAGGTATTAGCGTATTGAGTAATCATCTAACTTATCTTTGAAGTTTATAACTGTAATATTAGCAATCTTCAACCATTGAATTTTTTCTTCATACTTTTGTTTAAATTCACTCTTTTTCGGGTCGTTCAGATCGTTCAGCTATGGGCACTGAGGAAGGAACAAACCTGAAATTTTTAGTTCCTTTATAAATACTTGAAATGCTTCAGCAAGTAAAGTCCAGCAGGGTTCGCGCCCCGGCTCATGTTCGACCCTCCCTTAATCTCCACTTTAAACCAACCTTCGGGTCGTTGACCTTGTGTCAAGTCCTGTCCGGTGGGAGACCAATATCGCTTCAGCAAGGAAATAAAAATAACACTATGTCGCGTACACGTGTTTTTTTTTTAAGTGACACAAAGATGAAAGAGGGTTGTGATGAGGTGAAAGATGACTCCTGGAGAAGGAGTCCTTCAACAAGCAGAACTGAGATCAACGTCAAGCATGTAAGGAAGGTGATGTGTGGCGATTGTCGGTTGACTATTCGAATGATCTCAAGTTAGCTGGACATGAAAAAGGACAGTGTTTGGAAGATTATCACTGAAGATTTGGGCATATCTGAAAAGTAACGGGACTAAGTGCGCTGAGCTTCCGGTAATTCTTACCCGAAAGGAAATATCGCCATATTAAAACAACCTCCATATTCTCCAGATCTTGCACCTGAGACTTTTTCTTTTTCCTTAGCACAGGGGGATTAACAAGAGGATCCGTTACGAAGGCGTAAAGGCCATCAAGAGGGCCGGTACAGCGGAGTTATGGAACATTCCAGAAAAATCCTTTTAGCAGGACATATAAGCGTAGCAGAGTAGAATGGGAAAATGTATTAGACTCCAGGGATATTAGACTCAAGGAATAATAGACTCAAGGGATTTTATTTTGAAGAGGAACCACTCTATTTTGTTTGGAACTGAAATAAATTGTTTGTGACAGTAGTCCCATTACTTTTCAGACACACCCCGTATAAGCACACAGACACACATACAGCTCCTGTATTTAATATTTTTGGACATTTATATATATATATATATATATATATATAATTGATATCTCACGATTTTCAGTCCGTTAAAATTTTACAGTGTTAGCACGAAAATCCAAAGCAATATCACAGTAGATTTTAAGATGGCCTCTAGTAAGTTGTGTTGAATACTAGCTCACATGTGTGTATCCAGGGCGTGAAACTCTGAGTCGTGAATTTTTATTCCGTTTTAAAATTTTTTTTTAATATTTGAATATTGTGTATATATATATATATATATATATATATATATATATAGTTCCCCGGCTTTTGCTGGGTCGTCTGGCATTCGTGCCAGATGGGGTATCGAAATCAATGGCAGATTCGAGGCCGAAAGGCCCCCAACTTCGGCTGGGCTATCTTCGGGTGGTCGAGCTGCAACCTCTGTCCCCAATGTATAGCACTTGACCTTGCTGTCTAGTTTAAATTATAACCCGGGATACGTGCCCGGATCCAAATTTGGATTCGTGAAACTGCTTGCCTCATTAGACCCACATTGCACATAGTGGGTCGATGAGCAGCACAGACCAGCAGGGTTCGAGTCTCGGCTCGTTCCCGACCTTCCCCTCCCCTAAATCCCCACTATAATCATTGACCTTGTGCCAGGTCCTTTCTGATGGGACGCAGCAACAAATATTTATATATTTATAAGTTCGTTTTATAACTTATGAAAAAAAAATTAAGAAATAAAAATAAAGCCATAATGAATAATTTTTAAGTTTTTTGAATTGCAAAAAACATCACATAAACGTATTGTTGGATTAAACTGAGATTTAAATGACACCAAACAAATTTGAAACAAAACGCTATCAACGGAAACAGAATATTTTATCAAGAGAAATAGAATATTTTTTAAACTTTCTATCTTTTTCATTTTGTTTTATATCTCTAGCAAATAAAAAACAACTAAAAGCATAAAGAATTTTTCTAAAGTTTTTTTAAATTGCAAAAACATTACTGATATATACGAATAAAGAATTCTCATTATTAATGATAGAGTATATATATATCAGGTTTGGATAGCGTAGATACAGAGTTAACGGGGCCTGGTGACTGTCAGTTTCTTGTCTGTGATCATCGGACCAAGCTCGGTGGCCGAGAGGTCTGAAACTTAGTCTAACGTAAAGTTGGACTGGTTTCGATCCCGGCTTCGAGCGTCCTGCGTGTCTAGCCACACTGAAGAGTTCTGATAGAACGAAACAGTCTGTCTGTGGATGACAATATATATATATATATATATATATATATATTTAGAATAGTTATAAATTCGATTCTATATCTACGATATCCTATCTCCCATATATATATATATATATATATATATATATATATATATAGTAAGAGAGAGCGAGAAAGGATTTGTGAACACAACGTACGAACTTATAAATATTCTAAAACGTGTATATAAAACTTCTACAAATCGGTAAGATTTCTAAAAACGGGCAGGAAAAGGAGGACTTTCGTTTGTTGTTGTTTTGTGGCGTGGGAGGGAACGATCAAGCGTAGCTTCATTGATCAAGTGGACAACAAGCCAAGCGATATTATAAGGAGTCTTGTCACGAAGACTGAAACAGACTGGACATAAATATAGTAGAGGCGAGCATTTCCTGTTATTTTTACGCTTCCCCTGGGGTGGAAACAATTAACGACGACTATTACCTCTGCTTTGTTTATGATCTAAAATAAGAATATGTAGGTGGGAATTCAACGCGCTTACATCGTGAATGTTGCACCTGACACGGTATATATATTTACACCTCCTCTCCACCACGGACAGGATGCGACACAAGGTCATTTGTTTTAGTGGAGTTAAGCAGGTTTGAATTCAGATTTGTCCTTCTCCTAGACCAGTTGCCGTACTAGGGCTGAAGATCCAAACTTACTCTATTATTTACTCATGGCTAGGAAGAGAAGAGATGGGTTCGTGCCTTTCCGAGGGACAGAATTGCAAGTCTTGTCTAGGATTTGAAATCGCATTTTCGCGTTTATTTCCTACGACAATAACCGTTACGCCACATGTCTCCAGTGTCTGGGGCCTGTATTTGCTTTAAGAACACAGGGCCAAAATTTGTATTATCAAATGAATATCTAAAAATCATATCAGTTTCTTTTTAAGTCTATTCCTGCAGAATATAAATATTTATTAATATGAAAATGAATATACATATTTGCAAAAATACCTATTGGAAAATTTGAATGGTTCTCAATATGAATGTGTATACGCAGTAATAAAATATATATATATATATATATATATATACTAACTTAGGAAGTGTTTGTAGTGTAATGTTTACCATTAGAGGAAGTAGATATGGTGACCCGAGTTCAAATCCTGGACGAGGCTGTTTGCATTTCATATAGCGCTCATAACTTTAGGAAAGGTATGAATCGGACTATTCTTCCTCCAGCAATGGGACCGACTGGGCTGTTTAACAATGATGTGGCTACCTGTCTAGGAGAAGAAAAGCTATGAATCCAAATCTGTTAAACTCTGCTTACAATTGACCTTGTGTTGCATCCTGCACGTACGGAGGGGTTGATATATATATATATATATATATATATATACCTCTGGACAAAAATATAAGACCACCCTCAAAAATAAAAAAAATATATATTCTTGACAATTTTTTAATTATGAAAATCAGTTATATGAAAGATAAGACATAAAGGCAATTTCAATTCATTTTTATATGTATATCAGCATTCATGCTTAATTTTAAAATTTTATTTTGACATAAATATAAGACTAATGAGCAGAACTATAGAATATAAATAGGACTTTACAAGTAATTGCAGATAACGGTTTTACTGCGTCCTAAGGCCTTCGAAATTTATCTCTGATATTTTCTGACTCTTTTGAGAGCTATAATCTCGTTTTTCTCAAATTCAGATAATTTAATTCCTTTAGCCATTCATGTTTTTAGTATTTTAAGTATTACAGTTTTAATAGCTTTTATATTACGTAGACTATATATAATAATTTTTTTCGATTAAATTAATTCCTTTTTTCTTTAGTTTTTATTGGTGGTCTTATACATGTCAAAAATAGATTTTAAAATTTAGCATAAATGCTAATATACATATAAAAAATGAATTGAAATTTCTTCATATTTCAAATTTAATTGTCTTAATGTCTTATCTTTCATATATCTGTTTTTTATAATTCAAAACTAATAAACTATAATATTTTCTTCATTTTTGGGGATGATCTTATGTTTTTGTGCAGGGTGTATATATATACTTACAGATAGTGTCTACCCTGGCGGCGGACTGTATCACCAACCGAGGAGTAGGACTAACACTAAGCTGAGTCTGATGATTAGTCTACAGATCTGAGGACTGTGGATTACCCTATTCATTGCCATTAATCCCAGGTCGAAGGAATTAATGGTTGCCACTCGCGTAATGCAAAGCTCTTCTAACGAATTGAGCACTCCGGTAGCCGTTAGTGTAAATATAAACGAAGGAAAATTAATACACATGCATTAAAATTATTTCGCTTACGCTGAGATTTGATGGCTATAAGTTATGCTATCGGGCGTACAGTTTTGCCGGGTTTCGATCCCAGCTAGAATCATCTCACGCGTCTAGCCACACTGATGAGTTGATATACAACGAAACAGTCAATCTTTGGATGACAACATGCATACATATATATATTTGACCGGCATAATGCTTACACTGTTCGCCAATGGTCCGTGAGACAAGGGTTCAATCCCAAGTCGAGTCATACCAAAGACTCAAAAAATGATACTTGATGCCTCCTTGCTTAACACTCAGCATTAAAAGGTATGGATCAAGGGTAAGTGGAGCAATCTAGGGAAAGGAGTAGCTCCCTACCTTCCAGTCGACTTGGCGGGTTTAATTTGTAGACCTTGGTGTAGCCTAAAGTGTTTACTTGAATATTCTAAATATACCTAATGAAGTAGTTTATTGAGCTGGAATATAACAGCTGTGTATATCGTAGATTTAATATAAATAAGTGTTCACAATCCGAGTCTAATATTTCAAAAGCATTGGCCATTGTATCCATGACTCAGTCTAATTTACCGTTAGTCTGACCTAATGTGTTTCCGCATAGCCTAACTAATACTTATAAACAAAGGCTTTTAGTCAAACTACTTCTACTTAACACCCGTCAGACCAAAGCGCCATTCGTATCCACATCAATCAACACGGCTAACGAGGTAATGACACCCACAGTAACATACTTCAAATACTTGTAAATAACATATTTATACCATCAACTAGAAAAATATACTTCAAATACTTGGAAGCAGATAAATCCGAAACTAAAAAAAGATATCCTTTAGCCGGAGAACTGGAGCTTTTAGTGCATAGAACACTGGCCCAGTCTAGCTACCTATGTTGTAATGAACAACTTCGTATGATGAACGACCCACAAAAGTAGAGGGTATCATATATTACATGTAATGAACGATCCCTAACATTTGGCTATGCGAGCCTACAAAAATATGCAATATCCAATTACATGAAGAGAAAACATTCAAACATTTATTTATATTTACAAAACTACAATAATACAACCGGCCCATTGGCCTAATGAGTAGAATGTTCACCAATGGTTCGGGAGACTGAGGTTCAATCCCAGGTCGAGTCATATCAAAGACTCGAAAAAATGATACTTTATGCCGCCTTACTTAACACTCTGCATTACAAGGTAAGGGTCAAGGGTGAAGTTGCGCAATCCAAGGAATGGAGTAGCACCCTCACCTGCACCTCAGTGTAGTAGCTATTGAAAAGGGAGCCTTCGAATCACTCTCGACTAAGGTCGCCAACTTTACTTTTACTTACCTACTA
The DNA here is from genome assembly GCA_963585895.1 of Sepioteuthis lessoniana. NCBI lineage: Eukaryota > Metazoa > Mollusca > Cephalopoda > Myopsida > Loliginidae > Sepioteuthis > Sepioteuthis lessoniana. Next base: position 75,460,654 of record OY757909.1, read on the forward strand.
TAATACCATCAAAGTCAATGCAATACCGTAAATAACCAAGGTAGTGTATACCTTGATGTAGCCTAACGTGTTTACTTGGATATTCTAATGAATTAAGCAGTTTATTATGCTAGAATATAACATATGTGCATATCATATAATGATATAAGCAAGTATTCACAATCCAAGTTTAACATTTAAAAGATAGTTTATCGAATCTATGGCTCAGTAAAATTTCCTGTTAGTCTGACCCAATGCCGAAATAAAGGCTTTTAGTTAAAATAATGAAGTCGCTACGTAACTCTGTTTACTACTTATGATATTTTTACACATTTTATGTACAAGTGTTATAAATAGTAAACAATTAGTAAAAACTTTACCTTGACTAATAGCTGTGCGTCTCGAGTTGTATAATGGTTAGCAAGCTAGACTAGCAAACCTACATGAATGAGTTCGAGTCTCACTGGATGACCCATTCATAAGATTTAGTAAAGCTTAGTAAATGACTATCTTAATTAATAGCCTTTGCTTAGAAATAAGCTATGCGAGAACACTTTTGATTGAAGTTACAAGTTTTGCCCGAAAAACAAGGTAAGCTTAGCCGCTTCAAAAACATATCTCGTACAATGGTTTTTGAGATGAAAAACTGGCCTTGAAACCTCGTTCATTACACGACTCTATACGGTATATGTTGCATGCTGGCCTGTATATAATGTCACCATCAAGGACCAATGACAATATCGAATTTAAAATCTATGAAAGTGCAAATGCCATTAGAAAACGAACAATATTCAGATTTTTTTCTTGATCTTGAGAGTGGCTAGGATTATGGTATAGAGCGCTTGATCCAAAATTAGGCTTGAATTCTGGAGTGTGTGATGTACCCCATCATTGCCATTACCTCCATGCGATAATGGTAATAACCGCTAATGTCACATCTATGGTTTAAATAGATCTGTTTAAAATTATTCGTATTCGATGGGAGCGTGTAAAAACTCTTAAGAAGAAATGTAAATATGAACCTACCATGCATGTATTTCCCTTACCTCGAGTCATAAAATAATCCTAGACATATTGAAATGCCGTTAAGATGAATTAATCAACCTTTTACTGATGATGCCATGGTTTCAGTAGCAATTTAACGGAATTGGGTTGCTAAACCAACATCCAACTGATTTTATCCTTTCTCTAAACTGGTTTTGGCAACCAATCTAGATAGAGGACAAAATCAGGTAGATAATTCATTTTACGCAACTGTTGGGGGCTCCATTTTTGTGCCATTTTATGTAATTCTACTTACGACGAAACAAACACGGAAACTCTTTCCGCACCGAATTTTCAAGGGTAATTTATGTCGGGAAAATTAATATTAAGTCTAAAAACTGATTTTTATCACCAAACAACATCGATAGCTTGCCACATTGTTTTTCAGTTGCAGACTTTACTCGCTGTTGGATTTTCTGTTGGTTTCTCATTAGAAGAGGGGACAGCCAGCTTAGAACTTCTATATTTATAAACAGCGATCTCGCTGTCATCTCAGTAAAATTTTAGACTGTTGTAACTAAACTCTTGGGCAAATAGAAAACACACATATACAGGACGGCGCAGAAGTAATAGGGTGATCAATAATATAATTTTTAACTGCTCGATTACTTGACTATTACTTCTGCTCCACCCTGTACATACATTCGCGTGGTTGCTTTTCGTTTCATTTCACGAGTTATCGAAAGCTTTTGCTTACAGGACCGGTTTTCCTACTGCCTACACTTTTGTCCAAGCAAGAACAGCTGAAATCTATCACCACTAAAGGCTTTCCCCAGTTTCACACCCATTTTATTATAAAGTATTTTCCTGGTTTAAAAACTGTCAGATATTTTAAATGTTTTTTGTTTGCGTTTTTGTTTTTGTTATTTGTTTTTGGTTTTTGGTTGTTGTTTTTTTTTGTTTTTGTTTTTGTTTTGTTTTTTTCAATTTCTGATGCAACAGACAAACGTGGTTTTCGATTATTTTTCACACGATAAAAATTATCGTGTGAAAATAATAGAAAACATAACCGAAGCAATTTGTTTAGCAAAGTGGAAAAATAATGGCATGAGTGGTGGATTGGGATGAACGAATGTGACAGTCTATAGATAAGAAGCATTTTTGGTCGAAGTTTCTGGTTCAAGTAGCCACTAGAACAGACCCATTGGTTGATTGATTGATTGATTGATTTTAACGGCATTTCAACCCACCTGGTCCAGGAGACCGGGCTTCAAATACCAAAGACTCAAAAATGTTACTTGATGCCTCCTTGCTTAACATTCAGTATAATGTACGGATCAAAGGTAAGTGAAACTTTCAAAGGAAAGGAGGAGCGCCCTCCCCTACACGTCGATGTACTAACTATTGAAAAAGGAGCTTTCGGGTCACCCTCGACAACGGTCGCCCAACTTACTTATGCTTATATTATGTCTAGAGGTTTGAGAATCACGTTGATTGTACGTTCATAATTATATGTTTTATGCAATTGTTTCTTCTTTTTTTTTTTCTTTTTCTTTTTTGCACATTGTCCTATTCAACACAAATATTTTTAAACAGATCTATTTGACCCATAGATAGGATCTTAACTTACCCCTCTCTCCAAATCAGAGTAGACTAGGAAATAATGGCAATGATGGAGTACTTCACACTCTTCTTGTCACTAGCACAGAAGCCTCACCATCAGATGCAGTTTAGTATCAAACCTAGGACACCCAGCTTTTGGGGAGGGCTCTTACTCCTCTTCAAAAGATGCAGTCAGAGTATTCTATGCCACACCGACAGACCCATTGAGTTTGTTAAAGTTTTTATTTAAGTATAAAAATTACTGAGACTGCAAAATCTGTGACAAATGTGACTAACTTCTCAAAATACCCTGAATATAAGACCAGTTCACATACCTCGGCAGCAATATCTCATTTACCGAAAGCGATATCAACATACGCATACGGAAGGCGTAGACTGCTTTTGATAGGCTATTAATGATAAGAAAGGTGCCCGTGGTGTAATTGTTATCGTCGTAGGAAATGAACACGGTGACACGAGTTCAAATCCTGGACGAGACTGATTGCATTTTACATAGCACTAATACCCTTGGGAAAAGTATGAATCCAATTATTCTCCCTCTAGCTATGGGTAAATAGTAGAGCAGCCTAGGTTCTTCAGTCTTGGTGAGGCAACTAGTCTAGGAGAAGGAAACTCTGAATTAAAACCTGTTAAACTCCGCTTAAAAATTGACCTTGTGTCATATCCTGCCCGAGCAGAGGGGTTGGTAAATAGGATTAATCATAAGAAAGTCTAATCTCTCCGGTAAAATAAAATGAGACTGCTTCCAATCAGTGGCTGTCTTGGTACTACTGTATGACAGCACCACTTGGACGCTAACGTAACACTTTGAGAAAAAGCTAGATATGAAGTACACATGAAGGCTACATGTTGCTTTGAACTGATCCTGGTTGCAGCACACCACAAAACAGCAACTGTTCGGCCACTTACTTCCCATCTCACAAACAACCCAACAAAAACGAACAAGATATGCTGGATACTACTGGAGAAGCAAGGAATAACACATAAGTGACGTTCTCTTATGGATTCCTACACAAGGACGTGCTAGTGTTTGCCGACCAGCAAGGACTAACAAACATCAGCTCTCTGTGGACACTGGGTGCTGTCTAGGATAGCAAGAAAGAATCGGGGAACTCCATGCTATCAGTACGACTAAATGATAACGATGATGATGATGACTGGCACACGGTTTTAACTCTTGTATGCATACAGGAAGACATTTACCCTCATCTGAGTACGCATTCACATTCATTTGTTTATACTTAATGTGCTATTTTCTTACAAGCAAATACGCCAGCTCGGTCAGCATGACTTAGAATTTGCTGACTGTATCCTCCTGCAGGGGATTAATACCTTCCACAAAAAAGGGATGTCCGGGATATGACACTAAACTGAATCGGATGGTGAGGCTCCAGTTCTAGAGATCTGGAGAGTGTAGAGTGCCACTTCATTGCAATTATTCCAGGTCTACCCTGACCCGGAGTGGTAGTACCCACGTATTCGATCGGACTGTGCGCAAAAAATTCTTCAGAAAAAAACTACCTATGTAAATGTGAACGGACAATGAACACGATTCCCTAACCTCTTATCATGAAATAACTCATGGCGTAATGACATCGTATTAAAATTTATCAATCATTTCGTCTTCTCGGTCATTGATGACTAATTCTAATCTTATGAGTATCTTTGTGCCTTGTCTAATTCTAGTTTAACTTTTGCAATTTTTGATACTCAAGAATCATTAACATTTGATAATCAAAGCCACACTTGTAGAAGAATAGCAGTAATACTATTTAAACAATAGCTGTGAGGAAATGGAGTGCAATACTTTTCCCTTGTCCGAAAGTGAAAGTAAAAGCACGACTAGAGTCCAAACTCGCTTACTTCGAGGTCGCGGTCCAGCGCGTTAACTATTTCACCACCCCAAACAAAGAAGGAGATTATGTTAAAAATATAAATACTTATTACATAAAATATATTCTTTCTTTTTTATTTTTTCATTTTTCTTTCTTCTTTTTTTTTCATCTTTTGGCTATGAATTTACTCATGTACGTATGTAAAATTATTATCTGGTTGGTACTCAATAAACTAATGATATCGATGTAACTATGGAGTAACTCTTCAAACTTTAAACTAGTGATGTAGTAGGCACGGTTTTTAGATTATATATCCCAACTCCCTCCCTCCATGTGACTCAAGGTTAATCTTTAAACGGAGTAAAACTGGTTGGAATTCAGATTTTTCTTTCTCCTAGACTGGCTGCCTAACCAAGGTTAAAGAACCCAATTTTCTCTACTATTTACCCCTAGCAGTGGGGTGTAGAGTCGATGGATCATTGCCTTTCCCAAGAGTATTAACGCTGGGTGAAATGCAAACAGTCTCGTCAAGGATTTGAAGTCGGGTCGCCGATTTCATTTCCCGCGACGCTAAGCGCGCCTCCTGTCTGCTATGTAGTCATTGGAAGGTAGTTTCTCAGAGTACTTACTCATATACTCATTTTGTAACATCGTAGTGAAGAGACAATGATAAAGTTAAATTTTATCTCTCAGTTCTGCTTTCTCTAGCGATAACCGTTTTTCTACCTCTAGATGATGATTCCACTTCTTCTGATGGCAACTCATTATTAAAGCTCCAGTGTTTTCAACTGTGTTCATTCTTTTTGGAATCTGTTCGTGGCTGTTGGTATCTAAGGAATAAAAACAAACCCTGACTTGCTCTGTCGGCAAGGGGTTTAGAATACGCTGACTGTATTTCTTACATAGAGATAAGACCTATTTCCCCCCCCCACACACACACAAGCACGCACACACACGCACACACACACACATAAAAAATATTATGTGTTTGATATAACACTAAATTGTATTTGATCGTGAAATTTCGGTTCTCGAAATCTTGAGAGTGTTGAGTACCTCTTTATTGCCATTAATTCCAGGTCCATTGTGAACTGAAGTAGTAGTATCTGTTAGGGTTCGAAATATGAGGGGGGTATCTTTGGCGTAATGGCTAACGTTCTGGACAGCTTGCTTGAAGTAAGCGAGTTCGAACTCCAGTTGCACTAAAACGTTCACTTTCGGACTAACATCCTTGGGAAAGGTATGAACATATTTAAACCCCCGCCCCCAGCTATGGGTTAAAAAGTATCGCAAAAAAAAAAAACAATCCAATTATGAGTCAAACAGATCTGTTTAAAAAATTTTCTTGTTCGATTTGGTTGCTTAATGGAATATCAACCTTCGTAGGTTATTTAATGCCAAAATCAATAGTAGTGGTTCTATTAAACTCATAGCGAGGAGGATAAGAGGGGTAATAACTTTCCCAAGGGTGTTTGTCAGAAAGTGAACATAATAGCGCAACTAGAGTTCGAACTCGCTTACTACGATTCGGAATTCAAGCGCTTTAAGCATTACACCACGAGGACACCCCCGAGTCCTGTTCGGTAAAACTGTAAGCAAAAAAAAAAAAAACTGTAAATATAAATGTACAGTGAACGCGATTCCCTAATATCTACACGCAGAATAACCCTAGGACAGGCATAACGTTAAAATCAATCAATCAAATCATGTCGCTGGACGATTCCTTAGAGTTACTTACTATTTGGGTTTCTTTATTTGATGGCATATCAACCTTTATGGGTTATTTAATTCAAAAAGCCATCCTTGTAAAACAGCATTGATAAATTTAACCCATGGCTGGAGTGGGAGATGATAAGAGTGTTCGCATATTTCCCAAGAGTATTTGTCCGAAGGTGAACTGTTGTTCGATCCCGCTTCCTATGATGTCGTAGTCCAGCATGTTAGCCACTACGCCACACGGGGACCCAACTGCCCCTCAAAGTTACAGGTCGTGAGCCCACACACTTACACACATCTTTGAAAAAAAATCACTCAAACTCATCATCACGCTGGGGTCACCACTATTTCGTGGGAGCGGAAATTTTCTAACGAATTATATATAACGAGTTCAATACAAAATGAAGTTCAGTTTTATTCAGAGCAGTTTTCCTGGTAGAGTGATGAAAAGATTAATCCTGAAATTACACACACACACACACACACACACACACACACACACATATATATATATACATATATATATATATATATAACGAACAGGAAAACAAATAACATGAGGTTGAATTAAAAAATATATTATTTTTATGCAATGTTTTTGTTTACAAAAAATATTTTGCGAGAGTATCAATTGTTTTATGTTTACAGTGTATGTAAATGTTTTATTACACTTTTCAAATAATTACGTGCTTGTCAGTCCTGAAATTCCTTAGAGGATAAAACTTATTTATCGTCGAGAAATTTTGTGTCTGAGCTTTTGGGTTCGGCGTGTAGAAACTAACGTCTATCCCTCTTCAACTGCTGGACTGTTTCTGACTAGGGAGGTCAAAGCAAGTGTTCAGCCCCACCAGCTCTTGTAGATCTTTTTCTATTATTAGATTTGAGACATGCGTGGTTTAGGGACCAGTACATTTTTCAATAAGGAGGGCCATAAATTGGTTAATTTTACCCCAACAATTATATACTTCCTGTAAAACTGTATCTTTGTATTTTATCTTAAATACAAAAATAAGAATAAAAATCAATTTTATGTGCTCATTAATCCCCCCGGAATTTAAAACTTAGCGATGCATCTACTTTGAAGAGGAACATTCCTATTCCGAGGAGACTTGCCCACTTTTGTATCGCAAGATAATAATTAGCCGTAAAAATAACTATATGAGAAGTACCTGTAGTAATTTAGGCATTAAATAAACCACGAACGTTGATATGCCAATAAACAAAGAAACCAAATGAAATAACTGCATAAGCAACCTTTTTGTCAATTGCTTTGTGCATTTCTTCATGCCATGGATCCATTAACAGTTTTTTCATTGCAATTTACCGGGAGACGAAAACCTTTTCAGTTCACGTTTAAATCACTGAGACAACTTGAGTAGAGTATCTAACACATCAAAACAAGGAGCTAGATTAAATAAATATTTTAAGGGCAGCCTAACGAACAAAAATACAGGATTGCTTCCCTTCGAATTGCGAGGGAACACGTATTTTCCTTGATAGTTACTTTTTCTGGAGATAACACCAGAAAAGGATTTGCAAACATGACAGATGCAATGAAAACACATTAACATCATTTGGTCGTAACAAAACTTGAGTTAAGTGACTGTTTTGGGGTAAAAACATTTATCTACCCTACTTTAAATAAACCCTTGTTAAATTCCTGGCACCCAGTTCCGTCTTTTTATTCAGTGTTCTTAAATTATTTGTACGTAAAAACGTAACTAAAGTGGTAACAAAGGGTTCGAGATTTAACAAAGTACGTGAAAAATTTTCACTACGAGGATTTCAAGTCAAGAAATTGACAACGTAGGATTTCTTTCAGAACACACACACACACACACACACACACACACGAGGATTCAGACTTGTATTTTTAGATGTCGGTTTCGTGTGGACACACAAATAACATTTCAGGTACGTTAAAAATGTAACTTATTTTTTGACAAAAAAAATTATTTTTCTGTAACTTAAATAAAAGAAAAATAACCCCGATAATGCAATAATTATTCCAACAGCAATTGAGGTTAATGGAACTGTTTACAGAGTGATTTGGGGCACCACTGCAAACTCCTTCACAAACGAAATTGATTATGTCGGGAGAGGCCCTCGAAAATTCTATCACAGAATTTCACTATGACACAGACGTGAACTCGACTTTCTCGACATAGCTTGTTTTGAGGATATTTTCAATGTGGATTTTTGAGAACAGATAACGAGAAGGTTGGGCTTCTGTTACGAAAAGTGGGACCCTTGGAATATGATAGATATTCTAACTACACTCTACCGAGACACCCACGGGATTGCAGTTTCGAAGAAACACTGGAGACCTTGAAACAGAATTTTTGTGAGCACACCTCACTCTTCAATGCAAGGTTCAACTGCCTAGATATCACAAAATGTGACACAGTCGATTTCACGACATTTGCATACACCGTTAATAAGGAATGTGAGCGGTTCAAATTTTCGTCCATCACAGACGAACAGTTCAAATATTTGATTTTTGTTTGTAGGTTGAGGTCCGCAAGTTATAGAGATGTCCACACAAGGATTCTATCAAGAATAGAACAAAATCAAGACATGACTCTACAGCAAGTTACAGAGGAATGTCGGGGGCTGGTGAATCTGAAGCATGATTCAGATATGGTACAACAGTCAGTGGCCACAACAACATCCAAAACCAACACTATTCAAGGACGGCAGTATTCAACACCAGCTGGCTCAACACAAAAGAAACCTCCATTCACTTGCTGGAATAGTGTTGGCAGGCATTTTGCAAGGAAATGTTCATTCAAAGCACACCGCTGCCGCGAATGCACCCAGCAAGGACACAAAGAAGGATTCTGCACCCCATCGGTGCACCAAACAACAAACAAGCGACCATATAACAAGTGCAGACTGAAAAGAAAAACACAAAGTCTGGTAGCAACTTTTCTTCTCAACTCAAAGTCAAACCGGAAATATGTGTCTGTAAAACTGAACAGCCATCCTGTTCGTTTGCAAATAGACACTGCCTCGGACATAACCCTCATCTCACAGAGACAATGGAAAACCATAAGCCAGCCTCCACTAACATCTTCAAGACATGTAGCGAGGAGCGCTTCTGGGGAGTGTGTCCATATCGTACGTGAATTGCCAGCTGTAATTAAGATCGAGGATAAGACAGCATCTGGAAAAGTATATGTTGCAGATTTGAGACACAACCTTTTGGGACTTGATTTTATTGAATCACTGGATCTCGTTGACATCCCACTACATTTTATCTGCTATGCAGTATCCAAATCCTCAATTCAGAGTACCATTACGGACCAAACCGAAGGAATACTAAAGCGTTTTAAACCAGTTTTTACAAGCAACCCGGGACGCTGCACTCAAGCAGAAGCCACACTGGCACTTAAACCTTCTACAAAACCTGATTTCCGACTTAAACGACCGGTACCGTATGTGGCACTGCCACTGGTAGACAGGAAACTAAAACGCCTGGAGGAAATGAAGGTCATCCCACCAGTAACATATTCACAGTGGGCGGCACCCACTGTGATAGTTAAAAAAGCCGATGACTCAATCCAGTTATGTGTTGATTTTTCAACAAGTCTCGACGCAGCACTGGAAGATCACGAATACCCACTGCCGATTCCAGAGGATATCTTCTCCATACTCAATGTTGGGACCTGTTTTGCCAAGCTAGACCTCACAGAGGCCTATTTACAAGTCGAATTTTCTGTAGCCTCCAGGGAGCTGCTGACAATAAACAAACACTGTGGTTTATTTTAATACACATGGTTACCCATTGGAGTAAAAACAGCCCCGCTATATTCCTGGAGATCATGGACTCTATGTTAACTGTAGTAGAGGGTGCAGCTGAATTCTTAGATGACATCAGTATTGTCGGTCAATCAAAATAGGATTTGACAGAATGGATCAACAAAGTTCTGAAGCGCATTCAAGACATTGGTTTCCAGCTTCGACCTGAAAAGTGTCATTTTATTTACAGGCAATTAAATACCTGGGATTCATTTTCGATCTCTATGGTCGTCGTCTAGATCCAGCTAATGTGGCAGCTATCCAACGCATGCCACCCCAATCAGACGTAAGCAGTTTCGCTCATTTCTTGGATTGGTGAGCCACTATGGAAGTTTCCTACCTTCACTTCCCCAAATTAAGACTGCACTCAACAAACAATTAGCCAAAGACATCAAATGGACCTGGCTTGTAAATTGTCAACAATCTTTCAAAAAGATTACAGCATCACTCAATTCAGACCAGCTACTGACATATTTTAACCCAACTCAGAAGGTAGTTGTAGCAGCTGATGCCTCAATTCATGGTGTGGGAGCAGTGATTTCATTCATTTTTGCTGACAAATTAGAAAAGGTTATCATGTATGCAGCCAGATCCCTGATGTCTGCTGAATGCAACTATAGCGAAATAGAAACGGAAGCTCTTGCACTGATTTTTGTAGTGAAGAAATTTCACAAGATGTTATTCGGGTGCCGCTTCACATTCCTGACAGACCACAAGCCATTATTGTCAATATTTGGCTCGAAAAGGGAATTCCAGTGTACTCACCTGGTCGACTAAATGCTGGGCACTTATCTTATTGAGATCCGATTTAGACATACAGTACTGTAAGACTACAGAATTTGGTCAGGCTGATGCCTTGTCACACCTCATCAGTTCGCAATCAGTCTCAAATGACGACACCGTCATCGCTGCCATCAACATAGAGAACGGTTTTCAGCATGCACTCACTGATTGTATGTGAACAATTCCTGTGACAAGAGTGGAGATTAAATAAGAAACTCAGCGCGACCCAATAATACAAAAAGACCGCAAGTTTCTCAGACATTTATTGTCCTCTTATTTCACAGGAGAACTTTAACAGTTTAAGTGGCACAGTGATTCTTTGTCCGTCATCGAAGAGTGTCTGATATTTGCAGATCGTGTTGTGGTTCCCACAAAACTCAGGAAAGCTGTTCTTAAACAACTACACTGTGGACATCCTGGTATCAACCGAATGAAAGCCATAGCTTGCAGGGTAGTGTAGTGACCTAATGCGAACTCTGACATCGAAAAGACAGTCAACAGTAGTGTCTCTTGCATGGAAGCACAGAAAAATCCACCTCGGATTGTGGACTCACACTCGACAGCTTCACGAACAAAAATATAGAATTGCTTCCCTTCGAATTGTGAGGGAACACGTATTTTCCTTGACAGTTACTTTTTCGGGGACAACACCGGAAAAGGATTTGCAGACATGTCAGATGCGATGAAGACACATTGACATCATTTTGGTCGCAACAAGACTTAAGCTAAGTGACTGTTTTGGAGTAGAAGCATTTCTCTACCCTACTTTAAATAAACCCTTGTTAAATTCCTAACACCCAGTTCAGAGTTTTCATTCAGTGTTCTTGAATTATTTGTACGTAGAAACGTTACAAAATCAAAACATCAAAAACAGGAGCAAAATCAAATCAACCCTATTATGTTGATGTTATCTATCAATATCTAAGACTCATAAACATTGATAGATAACATCGATATACATTTATAGACAACTTGAGTAGAGTATTTGGTAGATCGAAAACAGATACTTCTTAAGACAAATATTTCCGATAATTTTGCTATCCAAAGCAATGGTTCTACCAGTCTGATTCCACTTGGATAGACAATAATGATAGATAATGATAGAAAACAACTTAAGTAGAGTATCTGGCAGATATATAAAAAAAAAAAAGAAGTTTCTTTAATAAGACAAAAGAATCCGATAATGTTCCTTGTCAAAGCGATGTTTCAACCCTTTTGAATCAAATGTGATGGACATTCATAGACGACATTTATAGACACTGATAGAAAACAACTTGAGTTGAATATCTGGTAGATTAAAAAACATTCTTCTTTGATAAGACCAAAGAATCTTATAATGACTCTGGACGAAGCCATGTTTTCACCACTTTGATTCCATTGTAGATGACGGGAACAATAAAGCATTTATTTATATGTCATTATCTACTTCTGGTAATAATAAAATGTTAGTCGTTAAAACATTTTATTGCTTTTTTATGCTTCATGAACATCTTGAGAAAATGTTATAAATTCATTTTCATGTTGGCTAAAGCTACACACACTAATAGCCCTCCTTTTGCTTCTACAAAATTAATAAGAAACTTTTAACCGAATGGAATTATCTATATCAAAATTATTCATCGTTTCGCATTGTTTCACAACGTTTTACGACAAGCACCTTTTTTCTCAACATGTTGTCAAAAGTTCTTCACTTCATTTAGCATTATTATCAAGATTTGTCTGATTTTAACGTCATGTCAATCCGTTTAGTGTTATTTTATGTCAAGATTTTAAGAAATTATGTTTATTGTATACTCATATTTACATTTTTTGGCGTTGCTATTTCGTAAAAGTTTTTTTTTTTTTCATACGATCCCATCGAATTCGAACAATGTTTTGACAGAACTATTTGACCCATAAACTTAATAGATACTATCACTCTGGATCAAAGAAAACCTAAGAGCAATGGTACACTTCCCAGAGCACTCGAACAAGAGTTTTACCATCAGAGGGAGTATCATACCCAGAACACCTTTTTGGGAGGTAGGAGGTCTTACCTCCTCTGCAGAAGATAGCCTGGGTATTCTCTGCCCCGTCGAGAGGGCTGCTATTATTTCGATTTGTTTGGAATAGATGTTTTTGCCAAACTAGAAAGTTCCACATATACAGCAATTCTTTATCGCCCAGAGAGTTAATGAATGCACCTTCGTACATAGTACGTACATGGGTCAATATATCCATATAGGAAAAAATATTCATTATTTTTATCACTTAGAATATTCAGACTATTGTCTACATCTTTATTGTTATATTCATAACGTTTTGGCCGATGCGTTTTTCAGCCTTCGAACTGAACTCTATTTAATCCATCAGGGTAGATCGTTCTAATTCCGTTAACCATGACGGGTTATAAGTGTTAAGTTATAGTATATACAACTTGTTATTTACCTGTTGCTGGGACTGAACCTGCAACCTCTAAATGATTTCACTTAGAAGCACATTTCAACCAAACGCTAGTATCCGTCGCGCCATGTGTACAGGAATATTGTAGTATGATAATGAACAACTCTATTATAAAACAAGATTAATTTTGATTTTAAAAAGTAAGGTTGATTGGTTAGTTTATTGGTTGGGTTTATGGAATATCAACCTTTGTCAGTTATTTAACGCTAAATCCATTTTATGCAAACAGTCAGTTCTATTTCAAACAATTCAGTTTTTAAAAAGTAAACAACAAAATAAGAAGATATACACAAAACAGAAAATTAACTCAATATGGCCACCATTTTTTTTTCAATTATTGTATCAACACATCTTCGACGCGATTTACATGTCTTTAAAATAAATTCTTCAGACAGTTTATTCCATTCCTCCTCAATAGCAGTCTGAAGTGAACCAATATTTGAATGGAAAGTTGTATTTGTTTTGTTTTCTAAAATGCCCCATAGAGCATAATCAAGATGGTTAAGGTCTGGGCTTGACTGAGATCATACAGAAACTCCAATTATTTCGGAAATCTTTTAAGGCTTGGTTCCAGTGTTAAGCAGAACATAGATTCTTTGTCATTTCTTTTCTTGCTCATTCATATTGGGCTGAACTGTAATGAAAAATTGCTTGAATAATTGAGCTAATCATGAAAATTTAGATTTATCGTGTTTTTTATTTGTTTTTTTTTTTTTTTTTTTTGTTTCTCGTTTTTTTATTTTGTTTTTTTGTTTGTTTGTTTGTTTGTTTGTTTGTTTTTGTTTTGTTTTTTTTTTCAAAATTAGACTAATCAGACTAAAAAACGTTTTAAAAACTATTCCATATTTTGCTTCTGCACCCTGAACTACTGGACGCCTAAAGAAAGCTGAATGACACATCGGCTGAAACGTTGTGAATATAACAAAGATGAAGACAATACTCCGAATTTTCTAAGTGATAAAAATTGTCAGGCTTCATCTGAGAAATTTAGACAAATAGCTATCATTAATAAATATCTATTTTTCAACCTCCGTGTTTAACTCCACGGTCCTCCATAGAATACATAGGTGTAACGAGGATACTTCCAGATGAAAACACAGTATAATATCGGATTTATTGATACAGCCTGGTGGGAAAACATATCAGACAAATCGTTGAGATTAAAAACGACTGCGACAGATCAATAAGGATGCATTTGAAATAGCTCACTTCAAAATAACAAGATGTAAAATTTTAGGGGGTGTCAAAGTTACTCTGGCTCTATTATTGAGGCTTAGAATACACTGACCTGCAGGGAGGTAACAACCCTGCTCCCAAAAAAAACAAGGAGACTTGAGTATGACACAAAACTACATCTGATCATGAGGCTCCACTTCTGGAGATCTTGAGAATGTGGAGTACCCCTTCATTACCATTACTCCCTGATCCACTGTGACCCGGAATTGTAGTATCTGTTAGGGTCCTATCTTTGAGTCAAATATATCTTCGTGTTCGATAGGGCTTTGTGCACAAAAGAAACCTCTTCAGAAACAATAATACAAAAAACATGATCATGAACGTTCAATGTATGCGATTCCCTAACTTCTACGTATAAAAGAACCTTATTCAAGTTAACATACCTTGAAAATTAATTGATCAATCAATAAATCAATTTATTGCATTAGTCATACCAAGAAAAATGTAATTAATTATAAACAATTAACATATTAGCATACAAGATTGTATCGGTTTTCTATTTATTGTCTTCAGTGGTTAGTTCATTCACTTTAAAATGCATTATTTGTTTTAAATTCAGGGCATCGTTTGTTTTTAGATTTAGGGCATCGTTTGTTTTAAATTTAGGGCATCGTTTGTTTTTGCTTGTTCTTTTTTTTTTTTTTTTTTTTTTTTCGTTTTTGTTTTTTGGGGGGATTCTTTTTTGGTTTGGGGGATTTTGGCGGGTGGGGGATTTTTTGTATTTTAGCTCAAGTTTCATAGAAAATGAAATATCACAAATGTTTAATAACTTTTATTTGGCTTGGTTTCTTTGTTTAATGGCATATCAACCTACATGTTTTGTTTTGTTTTTAAAATGCCAAAGCATCTTTGTAGAAGGACAGTAAACTTGGATTTTATAACAAGCATATTCACTGTCCGTTTTTAAGGATATTTCGTCCAGAAGGCCGAACAGTGTGATGGTTAACGAGCTAGGATAGAATACCGTTATTTGTGAATTCGATTTTCACAAGGTGCCCAATACTTCTGGCTTTGATCTATAACTAAGCTGAGCTTTATAAATAACTGCTTTACGGAATAACTTGTGACACCCAACAAAATTGTAGCCTTTTTTTTTATCTGTTTATGGATTCTCTCAATTGTTATTCGACTTGTTGTAATCTCTCATTTGGAAAAAAATAACAGATATTTCCAATAAAAGGCTTTGACGTCACTAACCACACCTGTTTTATATTTTATTTTATTTATTTGTTTATTTGGACACTTACATCATTAGCGTGAGAAAGGCTCGTCTCCCATTGTATAACAACAAAACACTGGGGCGTTGGCACTTTTTTCGGCAAGGTATACACCCACCGTCTCTATGCTCTCGCAGACACAGCTCAGTGGTAGAGTACCGAACTCCGAGTCACCAGGAATAACTCTATGTCCTCGAAGTTACTTGAAGAAAGCATATCATTATACGAACTAACTCAAGCAGACAAATCACTGATCTACCACCGGTGTTTTATCATTTACCAACGTTTTTTGAAATTATAGAATTTTCCAGTCATTACTTAACGTCAAGCTTGAAGGTCTCGAATGTTCCATTAATTTAATTTCATTAAATTTAACTAAGTATGAAACAGGGTCAGCTTGAAGAAAATAACAATATGAAGATTGTGTTGCGCCAATCTTCAGCATAAGGAGGTTCTGGTTAAAAATCATTAAGAGAAACCTTGGGTTTTATCGAAACTACGTCATTCAATGGCAGTTATAAGAAATAAATAACTATTTGATCTCTTAGGGCACCAACTGTGATGTAGTAGTTAACTAACTGGGCTAGTAGACTATTGTTAGTGAGTTCGATTCCCACCGGGCATTCTGTATTTCTGGTCTTGTGCCAAACTATACCAAGTTTAGTAAATGACTACGAAGTCGACCTTTGATATTCGAATAATGACCGGGAATTTAGTCAGTATTTTAAGTTTTATGCGAACTGTATATTTCTACCAACGTACCATCAAGCTAAATTGCTCATATTTCAATCCAATAAAACAAGTTTTAAACAAGATAAAATAATAAAACTAGTATCAAAATGAGTTACAAGAATTACTTGATAAATAAGGTCATCAATCCTATAAAACAAATTTGAGACCCAATAGAATAATGAAACTGCTACACTAGCAGAATATTGTGAGTTTGATTCTCACTATGTGTCTTATTCTTATAGCTTTATGCTAAACTAGGCCAAGCTTAGTAAATGTCAACTTCATCTTCAACATCAAATGAAAAAGTTTACCTTTTAATGCTTCTTTCAATTTTGGGATAAACTAAAAAAGATTGATGGTTTCAAATTTGAACAGTCGGGAGTTTATGGAATTTCAAATTTCTCACAATTTGTTCCGTTTTTGTTTTTTGTGTGTTTTGTATTTTATTTTTTGTTTCTTTTTTTTTGGGGGGGCAGGGGTTGTTTTGTTTTGTTTTTGTTTTTAATGCAAAGTTTCAAAGTTCCCCAGTACAACTAACATTTTGTAGGATTCTGCATCCAGAATGTGTTCAAAGTAGCATGCAGCATCCTTGTGCTTGTCCCATCTTGCTTTTTCTCCAAGTGTTTCATTAAAGTTCAAGGGGTGTGGCCATACAATAGTACTAACACGGCTATAGCTCGCAAGAGTTCCCATTTTATTTTATCAGATTCCCATATGGTCAATAACCAATCAATAGCAGCGTATACTTTACCTATTTTTATGTTGACACCGCTTTCAGTCGATAAGAACTTGCGACTGAGTCTACAAACTTCAGATGGCACCAACTCGATTAAAACGCATTAACTTTGTTTTATCTGACTTCATACCTCTTGCTTCCAGGTCATGCAACAGATATTCGGTTGAAACAGGTGTCTTTGCAAAAAAAAACGCTTAGACTACATCAGTAATAGTTTCTGCGATAGATCTTTCACGTCTTGCTTTGATATCTTACTGGAATAACCATCATTGTCTTTGGCAGAAATTTAGCATTTTTCTTTGTTCTTAAAAAATTTAGACAAATTGACTTTTATATCCAATGTCAAAAGGATGAAACCAAAATTCATGAACAAATCTTTTCTCTGTCATTAGTTAAGGCGTTCTTGAAAAGGATTTTTCTGCGGTTGCTTCAGGACTTCCATCAATTGTCGCGAGGCACATTATCGCGGATCTTCTTTTATTTAGGCTTTCCGTTATCATGCTGCATTTTTCTTCTTTTACTGATATGTATCTTTAAGGCAACGTTCGCCTTCTCGGCGAGCTTAGAATACGCTGATTGTAACCCCTACAGGAGGTAAAAAACCCACTTCAAAAAAAAAAAAAAATTGTGCCCTGGCTATGACACTAAACTGCCGAGGCTCGAGTTCTATAGATCTGGACAAATGTGGAGTAACTTTTCAATGCCATTACTTACAGCATCGCTCTACGGAGTGGTAGTTCTTGTTAAGGGTTCCGACTCTCGGCCAAATAAATCTGCTTAAAAATGACTCGTATTCAGTAGAACCCTGTGCAAAAACATCTTGAGAAACAGCTATACAAAAATGTAGAAATGAACGCGATTCCCTAACCTCTCGGCATAAGATAACCATAGACAGTTGGATATAACATGAAAGTCAATCAATCAAAGCAACATCTCTCTGCTTAATTTGTTGATATTCTTCAATCAACGTCATCGTTTTGATTCTCTTCTTGTGCTTCTGAAATCAGTTTTTTTAGTCTTTACTCATCAAACACACTCACTTTGTTTTGACTATACCTTTTGGTTCGCCAAACCCACAGACGAACCATTTTTACACACATCAACATGGGGGCGTGGTTATCGTAACGGTTATCGTAAGAGAAAAAGGAGTCGATGACCCGAGTTCAACTCCTAGACACTTACGAACGAGTTACACTCCGACTGGCCGTGTTGCGCGGTGCACGGACCGGTTCGTGTGGTCTTCAGCGTATGGTCTTGTTCACGTCGGTCAAGGCCGCCTGAGATGCGTGCTGGGGAAGCCTAAGATTCGTCTCAGGTGGCTGAGATTGACACTCCCCTTGCTCTCAGAGGGCCGTCCTCCGAGACTTTCACCTACTTCGGTAGGGTTAGGTTTATTGCCTGGCACTTGAGGCGTCCTTTTTAGAGGAATGCCGACGGGGCCAAGGTATTTTTGAATCCGCGATTAGCAAAAAGATTATCGTCGGAGGAAATGGAGTTACCGACCAGAGTTGAAGTCCTGGACGAAGCTGTTGGCGTTTCACTTCGCGCTTTTGGGAAAGGCAAGAATCCATCTCTTCCCCCTCCAGATATGGGTAAATGATAGGGTAGCCTGAGTTTATTAGCCGTGGTTAGGCAACCAGTCTAGAAGGAAAACTCAGCTGAAAAATTGATCTTGTGTCACACCTTGTCCGTGGAGGAAGACTTGGGTAAATTGACTTTTGATTCATAAGTTGACTTGTTTTTTATCCTGATAGAAAAACGTCCTTCTTAAAATTATGGAAAGTCTGGGCTTTTTTCGCATTCAGTAAAAGACATCTGAGAGATTTAAACTTAAGACGCCACACGATGTTTTCTTTGTGTGCATCTTCAGCGTAACTCTGAAAATCTACAGTCCGATGAACAAATAAGAAAGGCGGGTTTGTTTGTTTGTTTTAATGTTTTTATGTTTATTTACAATATTCTCAAAATATTTACAGATGTGAAAACCGATGTTACAAAAATCTCATGTATTAGATTTTCTTCTTCAATTTACCTAGGTTTTATTTTTTCCTTCTTTAGTTTTTTTGTTTGTTTGTTTTCTTTTTTGTTTTAGTTTTTTTGTGTTTTTTTTTTTGGTGGGGATCATTTGTTTTTTGTTTTTGTTATTTTTTTTCATTCTTCTTTATTTTGTTGTTCTATTATTTCTTGATTACCATTGCCCAGTCGGCAGGGGGCGCTATAGAATACACCGCCTGCTTCTCGGTAGAAACAACTTCACTATCAGATTGTTTAGTATCATATCCAGGAAACCCGTTGGCGGGTTTCCTGGATATGATACTAAACAATCTGATAGTGAGGTTGCAGCAATAGTGAGGTTGCAGCTTTGGGAATGCGGAATACCCCTTCATTGCCATCATCGCTCCTAGGTCCTCTCTAGGGTCCTATCTGTGGGTTAAATAGAACTAAACTGTGTTGGTTGACATGGGACTGTTTGTGCATTTAAACTATATATTTATGCTAAACTGAATTTTTTTAAATAGCACTATTTTGACATTTAAACTGCGTACTTTTGCTAAAGTGAATAATTTGAAATGGAACTATTTTTGTATGCTAAACAGAATTGTTTGAAATAGAACTGTTTTGACATTTAACTGAGTGTAAACAAAAAACTATACTTAATCAAATCTGAATTGTTTAAAATATAACTGTTTATATGTATAAAAATGGATTTAGCATTAAATAACCTACAATGGTTGATATGCCATAAAACCAAACCAAACCCTCTTGATTATCATCTTAAGCAAAGTTAGAAGAATATGAATTTTCAAAAATATGATAGAATTAAACAAATACTGTATTCTATTTTGTCCTCTTAAGCTATCACTCGCTTAAAAGCGCGAGTGTTTTTGTAAACCAATGTGGCTGTCGTTGCATCCAACTATTGGAATCTAGCGATAACTTCTCGAGTGCCCTGTCAATATAACAAATTATAACTACAAAGGTTAAAGCCACGGAAGAGATTGCATATTTTATATTATCTTAATCATCTTATTGTTCTGTGATATCAATTAAGTTAGATAATAACCTTGTAGTATTACTGCAAGGTAATTATTTTACATCTCCAACTATAAAAACTTCCTATAAAAGGTTACCATTGGTTACGATTGATTAAATGTGAATAACTATTTTAGTAATACAAATAATTCGGTGATTATTCTCTATGAAGTTTGGCAATTTACCCTCTGTACTGTTAGTTACGTTTTCTAGCAATTTGGCTTCTCGCTGAATATTGTTTATTTTTAAGAGATCCTCGCACGATAAGAACTCCGGTTTTCCCACAAAGAAGAAAAAGTACGATGAAACTTTCATCTGGGTCTAATAAGTATGCATACTGAATTTGGTGGTTATGCTTAAAACTGTTTAGCCCTCTATAGAAATTTAAAAAATAAATTCTTTCCAATTATTGATATAAATATTGAATTAAACACACCCTTTTTTCTTTGCCTTTGTTTTTTTTTTTTTTTCTTTCTTTTTTTTTTTTTTTTTCTTTTTTTTTTTCTAGCAGTTCCTAACATGTAACCCATTCTTGAAGCCTTGAAAAACACAAAAGGAATGTCATCTGTTATCCCTGCTCTCCAAGACTCTTTATTTTGTGACTTATGGCAGTTCATTTTTGTTTTTCCTTCTTTTCTTTCTTTCTTTTTTCGTTCTTTCTTTCTAGCTTTTTTGCCTTTTTTTAACTTTTCTTTTTTCCACTCAATTATTCAATGCATTTCTTTTTTCTTTTTCTTTTCTTTTTTTTTAATCTTGCCTCTTCTCTCTCATTTTCATCTTTTATCTACTTTTGTACTCATTTTATTTTTATTTTTATTTCTATTTTCTCCCTTTCTGCTTGCATACACGCAAACACACACGCAAGCACACAAAATTAGCCCTTGATAGAAGACAACAAAATATAAATTGAAAATTCTTCTTTGCACTTCTATACCACCCCAATGCGAAAGAAGTCAGATCTGACAAGCCACGTAATATAACCCGTCGAATTGTGTGATTTAACACTTTTCCGTCCCACCCGGTCGCCATTGAAAGAACGAGACGAATAGCCACAGGAGACATTAAAGTTTACAAAGCAGGACGCAGCACGAAGTAAACGACAGTTTCCTCCCTTGTATCCAACAACAACAACAACAACAACGCTGGATACCAATATTCTACAAATGTTGCTATAAACTGCTAACGAATACTGGAAAGTAGTTGGTTTCTTATTATTGTTATTTACATATTTTTGAAAACTTTTAACTTTTTTCCCGTGATGCTTCAGTATTTTGATCTTGCTGAGAAAATTCCCTTCAAAATGTTCATGAACTTCTTAACTGTAAATGGACAGTCCATGCAATCAGTTTTAAATGTTAGAGAATAAATAAAACTAAACTCAAGACTCTATAGTTAAACCACAAAGTAACCCATTCTTGAAGCCCTTGACAATGCAATGTCGTAATGTATTTATACTAAAAGTATCATAAAAAATACATTCATTTTGGTAGCAACTATGACAATCAACGTGTGTCACTTTTGGCGAATTTGTCTCAATGTTGATTGATTGATTTTAACGTTATGTCAGTTCGTCTAGGGTTATTTTATGCCTATAGATTAGGGAATCGTGTTCATTGTACGTTCATTTTTACATTTCTGTGGGTTTCTTTGCTCACGGTCTAACGGAATACGATTAATTTTTAAACAGATCTATTTGATCCACCGAGAGGACCTGGGAGTAATGCCAATGAAGGGGTAATCCACTCTCTCTACATCTTCAGAACTGTGTGCAAACGAATGAGTTGTGTTGAACAGAATTATTAATGTTAAATCAGAACACTTGAAACTCTTTAACGATGTTCCTAAATTGAATTATAGGTATTACGAGGCTGTATTTGGAAACATTTGACTCTGTACAAATGAACAATCAATCAGATGCAGTTACATATCATAGGTATGACATTCCCTTTTTTGGTGAGGTGGTGTGGCGTCATAGCTCTCTACATTGAATAAAATCAGCATACTCAAAGCCCCACTGAGAGGGGGCTGTAGCGATATGATATAAATGAATATTTCTCCGTTCTAAAGATTTCGGGGTCATGAAAACTTCAAGATTATACATTGTGCATATTCAAACAACCGTAAATTGCGGTGTATAAGTCGATCACAAGATTTTTTGCGCAAAATTCTGGGTTAGACTTATATCTGCTATATTGGTCGACCCCCAAACATACAGTAGGTTTTGTGTATCTAATTTCTCTCTGAAATCAGAATTACAATAGCCATGTATGAAACAGGCAAGTCTCACGCATAAGAGCTTATATTCATATGGATTCACACTCTATTGCCCTACCATGAAATTGCACAGATAAACAACTTACAATTGCCGTCTGACTGGCCGCCTGGGTTTTGTGATGTTCCGGTTAGAGTTTACAGTCAGTGCTTCAAATTGTTTGGAATGGCGTATGATATGGCGTCAATATAGTACTTATTTTGTATTATAGTTTTATTCAATATTGGTATTTGCGTTAATTTGTGAGATATATTCACCAAACACGAGTTTTGGGCAATCTGCTGGAGTTATGATTAGTGGTGTATATCAATTGTTTGGATCACTGATCCACTGTTTGACCACTATCTGATAAAGGTTTGGATTGTAGCCCTGCTGTATAAGTTGATCCCTGGTTTTGGGGATATCTTTTAGGCTTAAAAGCTTGAGCAGTACGCCACAATGTACGGTTTTTACTATATCAGCAGATTTTTCTTTATTTATTACAACAATACTTCGTTATAAAAGCAATAAATTATGACTTTTGAATTTATTCAACATGCACAAACATTTGAGGAGGGGTCTTTTTTCAAACTTTGGCCGGGTATTTCCCTTGGGGGAAGAAAAGTAGTAATAACCAACAACGTACTTTTCCATGATGGTTTTAAAAATAATAAAAAATAAAAATTTCGAAAATAAACAATAAAATTGAATTTTAAAAGAAAGGGTCGCAATGTATAATAAAAGTATAATAAAAAGAGAAAAAGGAACATTGAAACTTAATATTTTAACCACGTAACGTGTTCTTTCTTTCTCTCTTTTCTTCCTTTCTCCACTTGTTTTTTGTTTTGTTTTGCTTTTGGGGGGGGGTGATCGGGGGTAATGGCATTGAGGGAATGATCAGTTACTCACAATGCGAACAGCTTCGGAGATTCAAGTGTAAAACTGCAAATTTATACATGGCTCCTAACAGTGTTCATGACGTACCAACTTCCCTCAAATTTTCTCATTTGGTTAAACTAAAGAACAATTAGAAACCATCAAGGAAAAGAGTATTAACTTAAACTTAATCAAAATTTACCAAACTGAAATTAAAGTACAATGAAAGAAAAAGAAAGACCCATTCAAAATTTAAGACACAGAAAGAAAAGTAATTCCATAGCACAGCAGTGTGGGGGTAGTGCACATGGCACAGCGGTTTGGTTTCTTTGTTTAATAGCATATCAACCATTGTAGGTTATTTAATGCTAAAGCTATTCTCCTAGAAGAACAGTCATCATCATCATCATGTCGTGCCGCCAGCACGGATATCCCTGACCCTCTCTCGCCACTTCTCCCTATCATTCATCGCCTCCGGCAGGTCTTCCCATAGCTGGGAGGATAAGGGAGTTCATACCTTTCAGAAGGGTATTTGCTCGAAAGTGAACGTAATAGCGCGACTGGAGTACGAACTCGCTTACATCGATTCCGCAGTCCATCGCTTTAACCATTACACCACGAGGACACCCCCGGGCACAGCGGCTAAAGTCCTAAACTGGGACATCGTAGTATGCGAGTTCGAATGCCAGTCACACTATTACGTTTATTTTCGAACGAATACCCTTCGGAAAAGTATATATCTCCTTATCACTACAGTTATGGTTTAAATAGTACAACAGTTATTCTACTCAGATAGCTTTGACATTAAATAATCTACGAAGGTTGAAATGCCATTAAACAATGGAACCAAACCACGATGTGGTTTGACACTTAAGAATGAATAGTGATACTCAGTTAAAGATTGAGCTTTCAGAGATTGCAACAGATAGAGCCTACGAATGCTATTCACAATGACTCAACGTGCTATCTCATCGATTATTTTTCTGAGTAACTTGCTTCTGTTCTCCTCCAACTATATAGAAATTTGTTCTATAAATATGCTTTTCTATAACCTCTACTATGAGAACTACCAGTTTTTAGACCTGCTGCCCCCTATCACGAAAACTATTCAAGTTAGACGAACCAGACATGCAGGACACTGCTGGGGAAGCAGGGACGAACTCATAAGAGATGTACTCTTATGGACCCCCACACATGGCCGTGCAAAAGGAGGACGACCAGCACGAACATACATTCAACAGCTATGTGAGGATACGGGATGTTGTCCTGAAGACCTACCTAGGGACATGAACGATAGGGAGGAGTGGCGAGAGAGGGTCAGGGATATCTGTGCTACCAGCGCGATATGATGATGAGTTTTCCTTTGTTATCATCCGAATGACCTCGCCACTAACATGCTGGCTCATCAACTGACCTCAGCACCATAATTATTTTTTTGCTTAGTATTAAAATTAGTTTATTTCAGAGTGTTTGTGCAATATGAAATTCAAACAGCCTAAACCAACCCCGTCGACTATCAAGGATAACAATGAAGGTAGATTTTTGCTTCTATGATCTGTTATGTAAGTATTGACTCAACCCCTCCACCAAGATAGAATATGACACAATGTCAATTTCTAAGCGGAGCTACTTTGAGTTCATACTCCTAAGCTGCTTGCCTCACCAAGGCTAATCTGATGGTGAGGTTCCAGTATTGCTGGAGCTTTGCAGAATGCGGAGTACCCCTTCATTGCCATCGCTCCCAGGTCCACTCTGGCCCGGAGTGGTAGTACCTGATAGGGCCCTATCTATGGGTTAAATAGAACTAAAAGCATACTTATGCGAAACTGAATTGTTTGAGTAAAGAGAATAGCTTGAAATAGAAATGTTTTTGGCAATTAAACCGTACTTACATTTAAACTGCGTGCTTATACTTAACTGAATTATTTGAAATAGAACTGTTTTTCGACATTAAAACTGTATTTACGTTTAAATGAATTGCTACATATAACTGCTTGAATAGTTTGAAATGGAAGTGTTTTTGACAATTAAACTGTGTACTTATGGTAATCTGAATCGTTTTCAATAGAACAGATTATTTACATAAAAATAGATTTGGCGTTAAATAACCTACAAAGGTTGATATGCCATAAAACCCAATAAACCAAACCAATCACCAAGGCTAAAGACCTCAGTCTGCATTAACATTTTTAGGAGGAGAGAACAGATGAATTCATGCCTTTCTTAATGGTACTAGCGCGATGTGAAATGCAATCTCGTCCAGGATTTGAACTCACATCACCGGTTCCATTGCCTACGACGCTAAGCGCGACTCCTTTCTGCTATGTAGTTATTGGAAGGTAGTTTTCCAGTGTATTTACTCATCTACTCATGTTGTGACATCCTAGTGACAAGACAAGAGTAAACTTGAATTTAATCTCTCAGTTCTGCTTTCTCAACCGATAACTGTTTCTCTACCATCACCTCCTACTGTATCCGTAGCGTTTATAATAATATGCAATACTAAATTGTGTATTAATAGGGAATATGTTCAATGCAAAGATTTTCTTTTGTAAAAGGTTGATGTTAGAAGATACATCAATCAGTCAATCAATTAATCAAACAATAAAAGGTTTAATAAAAGGTTTAATACAACAATTATTCACTGCTAACTAATTCATAACTGAACTTGATTTTGTCCATAATATCTAATTGAGGAAATATCTGAAGTAATATAAAAAATGTACAAAAATATAATACATACATTCGCTATCAAAATAAAAGTAACTTTCAATAATTTACTTCCTTTTCTTTTCTTTTTTTTTTTTTTTACAGAACAGTTACAAGGATCATTAAATAAGTTTCCAGCCTTTTTTCGTATGGACACTTTTATTGATAGTACACACATGAAACTCTAGTCCCTTTCGAAGTAATCTCCTCCGGTTGCAATGCACTTGTTGCACCATCCCAACAACTTCTGGAAAGCCCCATGGAAGTCCTCTTGTGTGAGCGAGTCAATGACCTTAGTCACAGCCTCTTTCATCTTCTCAGTTGTCTCATAACGACAGCCTCTGAGCTTAAGGAATAACCAAAAGTCACAGGGAGCAAGGTTTCGACTATTGGGAGGCTGAGGAACTGTCTTGATGCCCATCTTGCCCAAATAGTCTGTGACAAGGATGGAGTTGTGGACTGGTGCATTGTCCTGGTGGAAATGCCACTGACCCGATTTGAAGAGTGCTGGCCTCTTCCGACGGAATCTCTTCCTGAACTCCCTTAAAACCTCTACATAGTAACCCTAACCCTTTGGCCAATCAACTCTGGTCTATTGACTTCCTTACACCTCCCATACTTCTCATCATCCCTCACAGACTCCCTGCCTTCCTTTAATCTCTTATGCCACTGAAAAACTGATGCTCGATTCATGCAAGATGCTCCAAAGGCAGTGGTGAAGCATTCCATACGTTTCTGTGGCAGCATTTTTTCCAAGTTTAAAACATAATTTTATTGCATATCGTTCTTCTAAAGTGTCCTCACATCCAGATTGCATTTTTGAAATTCACCAGCTGTGACAATCAGGCTTTTTTAGGGTGTATTCCAATTGCTGCTGTAGGTGTTCATTTGAACCAAAAATCATAAAAATTGGTCAGTCATCTCATAAGATGTATAGCAATAACATAGTGAATTTACAAGAGTCTAAAACAATTTTAAATGCCTGTACAAACTAGAAACTTATTGACTGCACCACGTACATTTTAGTCCCAAATATATATATATATATATATATATATATATATATATATATTGGCAATCAATCATAATTTGCCATCTTTAAATGATTAAGAGAAAGAAAGTAACAAAATATGATAATTATTTACAGCTTTTTTTTTAATTGAATGATGACCTTCAAACAAAGAAATTTTTCTTTTATGTGTCGTGTTGATGGGGGGAGCAAGAAGGGATTCCATTATGTGGTATCTACGGAGGTGCCCGTAGCGTAATGGATATCGTCGTGGGAAATGGACACGGCGACACGAGTTCAAATCCAGGACGAGACTGATTTCATTTCATCCTAGCACTAATATGAATCCAATTATTCTCCCTCCAGCTATGGGTAAATAGTAGGGCAGACTGAGTTCTTCAGCCTTGGTGAGGAAACTAGTCTAGAAGGAAAACTCTGAATTTAAACCTGTTAAACTCCGCTTAAAGAATCGACTTTGTGTCATATCCTGCCTGAGCGGAGGGATTGGTAAATATGGTTATGTGGTATCTGAAGGTTAAAGAGCTGAGGGTTAAAGCAAGTTTTCAAAAATAAAAAAAAAACAAGGTTTAAATTTGAACGCAAATAGATTAGTATGATGCATCTCGTTAAATTGGCAAGTGGACATTTGAAACGGACATTTGAAGCGCATTGTAACGATTTAGAACGAAATGCTAGTGACTTGCATATTTTTAAAACGCTTTCAACCATTTGAGTATTTCAGATCAACAAGCACAATTGTTTACTTAACTCGGGGCGACATAAAACTATTTTGCTAACTTCCGACGGAATATCATTATTACTAGTATTATTATTATTGTTGTTTTGTTTTTATTGTTGTTGTTGCTGTTGGTGTTGTTGTTGTTGTTGTTGTTGTTGGCGTCTTCGGACGTAATTTTATTTAGTATTATCTAAATAATCACGGTATTTGCAATAACAATGAAAGTAAAAGCAATGATTGCAATATAGAAATTTGTAATGATGATGAGAAGGGAGAAGATAAAAGGGTAGAAAATCAATGGTTGTAATATTGACAATCTACTTAAATAGAACATCATGTATATATATATATATATATATATATATATATATATGATGTATTTATGCATTTATCAACCCCAAGCAGAATATAACGAGAGACCAATTTTTAACTGGTGTTTAACAGGTCTGAATTAAGATTTTTCCTTCTTCTTGATTGTCTGCCATATACAAAAGTTAAAGCTTAATCTGCCATAGCTGTGGAGCGAGAATAACTAGATGCGTATCTTTCTGAAAGGTATTAGCGCAATGCAAACAGCCTCATCCAGGTTTTGAACTTAGAGTGCCGTGTCCATTTTCCTTGACGATAACCATTACAACACGAGTACCACTATATATATATATATAGTGGTACTCGTGTTGTAATATATATATATATATATATAGTGGCATATATTTGACATATTTTCGTGATATCTCACACACACACACACACACACACACACACATACACACGCATTGAGCACGCTGGCGAAGGAATTGTCGGCCGTCGTTCGCATAATGAAAAGCTCTTCGAAAGAATTGAGCACTCTGGTAGCCGATAGGGCATAAAAATGTAAACAAACGGACGCTGCTGCTGTTGCTACATGAATACCTTAAAAATTCCCTAACGTGGTACTCTTGTTGGCCGAGCGGTCTGAGACTTAGTCTAACGTAAAGTTGGATGGGTTTCGATACCGGCTTCGAGCGTCCTACGTGTCTAGCCACACTGAAGAGTTCTGATAGAACGAAACAGTCTGTCTGTGGATGACTATATATATGCGTGCATGTATGTGTATGCGTATGTGTCATCATGTCACGCTGGTAGCACGGATATCCCTGACCCTCTCTCGCCACTCCTCCCTATCGTTTTCGCCCTAGGCAGGATTTCAGGGCAACATCCCGTATCCTCACATAGCTGCTGAATGTATGTTCGTGCTGGTCGTCCTGCTTTTGCACGGCCATGTGTGGGGGTCCATAAGAGTACATCTCTTATGAGTTCGTCCCTGCTTCTCCAGCAGTGTCCTGCATGTCTGGTTCGTCTAACATGAATAGTTTTCGTGATAGGAGGAAGGTGGCCGTACAGTTGGTGCCTTGTCGGGTGTTGCCTCCAGGACTTGTTCAAGATTGCACGCAGCATTCTTGTGTAATTGCCGTCTAGCTTCTTCTCCAGCCGTTTTGTTAGCGTCCATGTAGTGCACCCATATAGCAGTATCGATGTGACCGCTGCCTGGAAGAAACTGAGTTTCATTTTATCGGTTAGGTCTGATTTCCATATAATCGATAGCCTATTGGTAGCTGTCCATGCTTTCGTTAACCTCGTGTCGATGTCCTTTTCGGTTGATTCGACGCTGCTTCCTAGGTAAGTGAATTTGTCTACTAGTTTAAGAGGGGTTCCGTCTAGAGTGGAGATGTCCCCCGTTTGATTATAGCACATATATTCCGTTTTGTGTGCATTAACATAGAGGCCTATGCCTGCGGCTGCTCGTTCCAAACTATGCAGTAGTGTTTCGGCTTGGTCAGGTGTATTTGCTTGTATCACTATGTCATCGGCGTAGTCGGCGTCGGTAATTGTTTTTGCGGGGTACCTTCTGCTACTTTTCTTCGTCAGCTCGAAGCCATTCTCTCTGATTTTGTCAATCGATGTTCTAAGTACGTAGTCTAGACAAATGATAAAGACGTACGGAGCCAGCGTGTCCCCTTGTAGTACTCCTGCTACAATGTCGAAGTATTCTGTGTCTCCATCTGGTGATCGTACTTTTACTTTAAGCTTTATTTGAAAACAATAAAAAAAATAGAATATTTACATGATTGTAAGTAAAAGTAAAGTTGGCGACGGTAGTCGAGGGTGACCAGAAGGCTCCCTTTTCAATAGCTACTACACTAAGGAATAGGGGAAGGCGCTACTCCTTTCCCTGGATTGCTCCACTTTACCCTTGATACGTACCTTATAATGCTTTTAAGTAAGGAGGTATCAAATACCATTTTTAAAGTCTTTGTATGACGTGACCTGGGATTGAACCCAGATTGTAAGTGGAGCATAAAGCCCAAAAAATTTGATTCAGAATGGGAAAAGGGGCGGTCTTCGTAAACCTGTACTAACATGAAGGACCCTATCTCATTTACGCTAGCTTTACACGCAGGATTCCCCAAAATCAAAATGCCACAATCTCTCTGCGAATATCAACTGAAATGAAATGTTTATGTACAATGAAATATGAACGGAAAAGGGGTTGGGAGGAAATCCAAAAATCAAATATAAACAAGGAAAAAAACCCGTCGGTTTTCCCACCCATCCCAGCATCTATTACTGTTAGAAGCGTTTCAAATCTATATGACGTAATTAGCAATAATTTCTGTTTAATTTCTTATAACCTTTCTTTGTTTAAGTGCTAATACATTTCTTTTTTATGCTTATTTTTAACACCTTTTTCTTTCTTTTTTTTCTTTTTTCTTTTTTTTTTTTTTTTTTTTTTTTTCTTCAGGTCAGTGGAACTGAGAAGTGTACATTTTTTATGAAGCTGGATTAAGATTCAGATCAGGTTCACTTTATCCAGGCTCAAAGATTTTAACACGCGAAAATAGTCACGCAACTGTTATGATAGTATCAAGAAATAGATTAGAATTCTGTGATTACTACATTATTTCATAATCGCCTTTTCTGAACACTTCGACATCCTTCAGATTCTTATTTGAAGAAGTTTTCTTTTATTCTTATTTATCCAACTGAGATGTTATACATTTACGTTCAACTTGGGCAATAGAATAGGGCGGCTGAACCTCTGCAGAGGGGTATTCAACGAGTGTCAATAAATGGTATCTGTCGGTGAGGCTCCTGTCTTGGCATTTTCTTAAAATCCATTCGAACACTAACTACGGCTCATAGATTTGAAACAAAATACTTCTAACGATAATAGAAGGCAAAGACTTCGCCAATTTTTTCGTTTCATTTTCATTCATGTTGTGCCTACGGAAAGAAGGAAAACAATTGAAAGAATGAAGGAAGAAATGAAGAAAAGAAATGACACGATGCTATGGTTAAAAGAAACGAAAACAATAGAAAGAAGGAAGAAAAAGAAGGAAGGAAATGGCACGAATTTATGTCAAAGGAAAGAACGAAATGAAATGGTACAATGCTGTGGGTAAGGAAAGAACGAAAATGTTAGAAAGAATGAAGGAAGAAACGAAGAAAGAAATGGCACCATTTCGTGGTTAAGGAAAGAACGAAGTTAAGAGAAAGAAGGAATGAAGGCAATAAGGAAAGAGATGACATGATATGGTGAAATAATATTAAGTAATATAATCTCGGTATCTACCACAAGACCAATGAAGAGCGTGGAATGTGGAACTTGCATTATGGCCTGTAAAAACAAAGAATTTGAAAAGAAAAAGCTTTAAAAACCAAATTGGAATCACGATTATTGCTATTTTTTTCTTTTACTATGCAGACATTTACAACTGAAACAAATAGGCAATGAGCCAAGCGCTTCTTTCATGAAAACACTTGACATATGAAATAATGTGCAGTTAAAGAATTTTAAAAAAAGGACCAAAGAAAGATGAAAACGAAGGAAAAAAACAGAAAAGGAAGAAGCGTTTTTGGAAAAATGAGAAAGAAACAAAATAGAGAAAAGGGATATGAATTACATAAACCAG
Source organism: Sepioteuthis lessoniana (assembly GCA_963585895.1). Taxonomy (NCBI): domain Eukaryota; kingdom Metazoa; phylum Mollusca; class Cephalopoda; order Myopsida; family Loliginidae; genus Sepioteuthis; species Sepioteuthis lessoniana. The sequence continues at coordinate 75,492,308 of OY757909.1, forward strand.
GACAGCGAAGTAGGAAAAACAGGATTCGGACTGATCGATTGATTTTAACGGCATGTCAACCTGTCTAGTGTTGTTTTACGCCTAAGGGTTTGGGAATTGACTTCATTGTACGTTCATATCTACTTTTTTTGCGTAGCTTTTTTTTGAGGGTGTCTAATCGAATACAAATAATTTTTAATAGATCCATTTGACCCTCAGATAAGATCCTGGCAAGTATTACCACTCCGGGTTTGAGTGTACCTAAAAGTAATGGAAGGAAGTAGTATCCGATATTCCCCAGACCTCTAGAATTGGAGTCTCGCCATCAGATACTGTTTTGTGTCATAACTAGGATACCCGATTCTTTGATGGAAGGGGGCTTACCCCTCTGCAGGGGATACAATCAGTGTATTCCAGGCCCCACCGACATAGTGATTAAACTTTTTTTTTATATCTGACTTATTTTTAAACGAGTAGTTGATTGATATTTTATGGCATATCTCCCTAATACAAAGTAAAAGAATGCCCTGTGTTGAGAATAAAATAGCCCATTACTCGAAATATTGGACTGGTGTGTTCAGAGAATTAAATAACAGTGCAGATATCATAGCTTATTCGATAATAACAGTTTTATCTCGATTCTTTTATATGAGATGAATGGATTTTAAAGGTCAACAAATTTATTTAATTTTTCGGTTGTCATCTAACTTTATTGATCATAATGATGAAGCCGGTGATTTCGTAAAACATTTTTCTTGTCCTTAACTTAAAGGTCAATGTCAAAAGGGAGATTTAAGTTTGCTCCACCCTAAATAAACGTGAACTGGGGATGGCTCATCCAGTCAAGTGAGGCTGAGAATTTTTAGTTCAACCCTATTGCTATAAACCTGCTCCCATTGGTCAAGGAATCTAAAAAGCGTTTTCCCTATACCTGTAAGATATAATCCTGAACTAGGATTGCGTGACTAATGGGAATATGACTCCTAATTGTCTCTTATTGGACAACCAATCAGAAACCTTTTTAGTCCAGATTTTGATCTATAAAAAACCGGATGGTCAAACGAATTATCAGAGAGGACGAGGAAAGAGATAAAGAGGAAACTCAAAATTGCCTAAGAAGCATCCCTTCCATTCTGGACCCGAGGCACTCCAAATGACCTAAAGACTTTTTAAAAATTCAAAGTAACCTGATTTCAGAGACATTAGTGTCATACTAACCGAACCTCATCGTCACTCTTCCTCTCTCAATATTCTTTCTTCTTCTTTTCGCTAGGAAAGCAAACATTGTTTGCTTGTTATTTATTGTCTCACAAACGTGTTTCAATAAAAACCGACGGTTTTTCTCTATTCTTTAAGTTGCTTGACAATCTAGCCACTCATATTACCTGACTATCAGAAGAATATCCGGCTGAATTGTGTCAACCCCCCCCCTCATGGATCTTTCAAACACAACGTGGGCACGGAAAGACTTGACAAAGGAAACAGTCAGAAGCAATTGTGGTTGTCACGAACACAACAGCCACAAGTACTGTGATTAGTAGTCACACCACATTAGGTACCCTGACTAGCATAGGACCACATTCTAAACCTCGTTGATTTAGCTAGATTCTGGTTGAGAAGCAAGGGTCTTTGTTTAAATGCTGATACCTTTCAGATTCTTAGTTGAAAGAGTTTTCTTTATTCTTATTCCTCCAACTGAAATGTGACACATTTACTGTCGACTGTGTCTATAGAATACACTGGCTGCACCTTTGCAAAAGGGTAATCCCACCCCGACAACAAATGTCAATAAACTGCATCTGATGGTGAGGCTACAGTCTTGAAGTTTGGGGAATATGGAGTACCCCTCCATTGCCATTACTCCCAGGTCCACTAGGACTTAGTATCAAATATCCCACAAGGGTTGATATGCCATAAAAAGCCAACCATGACATAAAATAACAGCCAATAAATCTTTAAAAATAAATTTACCTACTAACTCTTTGCTTCCAAACCATAAAGATAATGACAAAGTTTGGCTTTGAATAATCCACAAGGGTTAATATGCCATGAAATACGAACCAACTGCTTTTTTAAGAATAAATCTACCTACTTAAAATTCGTTTTTGGGCGTGTTTTGATCCCAGCTTGAAGCGTCCAGCGTGTCTATCCTCACTGAAGAGATGTTATACAACGAAACAATCTGTCTGTGGATGACAATATATATATATATATATATATATATATATATATACAGGATATGGAATTAAATAACCCACAAGGGTTGATATGCAATAAACCACTAACCAACCAACATTTACTAAGATTGCTTTTTTTCCTTCTTTTTATCCTAAATAGTGGTACGTGTTGGACGTGGCACAGGGTTTAGCAACTAGCTCACCTGTTTTAGCACCTTTCCAGCTTCACTGAATCATAGTATCGTTAACTGGACCTCGCCCAGCCAATTGATCGTATCTGATAACAACGTTACAGAGAAGAGACAACACCTCTACGCCAGCGAATACAGGTGCCAACTTAGAAAAGATTGTTTACATTCGATTACTTACGTGCTATCGCCATAATTAATGCACGATATCCCTTTTAATGGCGCTTAGAATATGTTGTCTGAAAACCTAACACTAAACAACACCTGATGGTGAGGCTGCACTTCTAGAGACTTAGGTAGTAACCCTTCATTGCTACGGAGTGATAGTACCTGTTAGGGCCCCATTTATGGGTCAAATAAATCTGTTTAATTTTTTTCCTATTCGATTGGACTACTGGCCCAAAAGAAAACCTCTTAAGAAACGACAACACAAAAAAATGGGCATAAGAAAATCCAGTGAACACTATTCTATAACCTCCAGGTATAAAATACCCTAGACTGGCTGACATACCGTTAAAATCAATGAATCAACCAAAAATAAGCAAAAACTACATTATCATTATAAGATGTTTCAGAATTTTGAAACAAAGCTTTATTTTGATTTGTAATAAAATGAAATTTTTCATACATAACCAACTTGCGCAAATATTATTAGGAAATATAAAAACATGACGCATTTCAATTTGATAAAGACGAAAAAGCTTGAAATGTTGGCCCTTTATTGGCAGATATTTGCTGTTTTATTTCATCTACACGTACCTGGGTAAGAAATGTATGTATCTACCCAATCCATCCGTCATTGACAAGATACGACTCAAGATCAATTTTTAAGCGGAGAAACTGGTTTGAATTCAATTTTACTTCTCCTAGATTGGTTGCCAAACCAAGGCTAAAAGGAACTAGTCGACTATACCGTTTACCTATAAACGGGATGGGGAGGAGATGGATTCATGTCTTTCTCAAGGGGAAGTAAAACGCGAAGTACCACGCAAACAGCCAAGTCTTAGATTTGAAATCGGGCCGCCGATTTTATTTAATAGGATGATAATCATTACGCTAAGCACACCTATACTACCTAAACCCCTCCACCATGAACGGGAAGTGACTTTAGGTCAATTGTAAAACAGAGTAAAGCTGGTTTGAATTTAGAGTTTTCAAAACTCTTAGACTGATTACCAAACCAAGGCTAAAGAGCCCATAACAAGTGAAAAAAATGATTCTTGCTTTCCCAATAGCATCAACGCAAAGTGAAATGCAAGCAGACTCGTCCAAGAATTGAACTCAAGTCTCCAATTCCATTTCCTGCGACGATAACTTGCAGGACTATGACATCGTAGTAAGCAAGTTCGAATTCCAGTCGTGCTATTACGTTCACTTTCGGATTAAATTCCCTTATCGCCCCAACTATGAGTTAAATAGTACGACTACTTTTCTGCTAAAAGGATATCTTTGGCACTAAATAACCCATAGAGGTTGATATGCCATTAAACAAAGAAACAGACCAAAACAAACTAAAGAAACAAAAAAAAAACGAAACTAATACGTTATAATATTAGGTTTGTTTTGTTTTGCTTTTTTGTTTTGTTTATTTTTTTGTCGGTCTTTTGTAGTTTTTTTTTGTTTTGTTGTTTGTTTGTTTTTGGTTTTTTGATTTTTTTGTATTTTTGTGGCTGTTTTTTTTTTTTGGGGTGGGGGTAAATTGTAGGGCAGATTTGGCTATTTAGCTTTGGTTAGGCAACCAGAAGGAAAACACTGAATTTAAATCAACAGTAGTCCTCTTAGAAATTGACTTTGTGTCACATCCTATCCATGGCGGAGGTGTTGGATAAATGAATGCTTATTACTCCATTATAAAAAATAATACCGTGATGGGAGACATAAAAGTAAATTTTTACTTTTAAATTAGTAGATTTATTTTACAAAAATTTTTTGTACCGGTGATATACTTTTAAATAGTTTGATGTGGGCTGACTTTTGTCGAGGGTGACCTGAAGGCTCCCGTTTCAATAGCTACTACACTGAGGTGTAGGGGAGGGCACTACTCCTTTCCCTGGGTGCTCCACTTACCCTTGATCCTTACTTTATAATGCTGAGTATTAAGCAAACAGGCATCAAGTACTATTTTCTGAGTCTTTGTTATAACTCGACCAGAGATTGAACCCCGGTCTCCCGGACCATTAGCGAACACTCTAACCATTACATCAATGGGCAGGTAAAATAGTTAAATAGTTTAAGTACTTCAATTTACGCGGATTTTGAGGTTTCTGAATGTAACATGGTTTTGGCGTGTAGGCACAAGAAATTTAGTGTTTCTTGGGGAGGGGTCCAAACTTTTACAGGTTTGCAACTTTTTGAATTCAGAATTTTCCTTCTTTTTGATCAGTTGTCATACCAAGGTAAAAGAACTCAGTCCGCCCTGCTATTTAAAGAAGTTAGTAGGATTCATACCTTTCCGGGACTTATTAGTTCTATGTGTGAAATATAAATAATCTTGCTCAGGATGAAAATTCGAGTACCCGAGTTCACTTCCTACAACGATAACCGCTACATTTCGAGCATCAGCATTACGAGCTGTAAAAACCAACCAACCAAACCAACCAACCAATTGGTAATGAATAGAATTAGGATTAGATGTATGCCTGCCACTTAGACCTGCTATATTCAACACAAACACACATACAAATGGTTGGGATCCCATAAAAACCAACCAACCAACTGGCAATGAATAAAGTTATGAATAGAACTATGCCCGCTACTTAGACGTGATATCTTCAACAGACAGACACACCTACAAATGGTTCGAATCCCGTAAAAACCAACCAACCAACCAACCAACCAACTAGCAATAAATAGAATTAGGATTAGACGTATGTCTGCCACTGACACGTGCTATCTTCAACAGACAGACACAGCAGCAACGGTTGTGATGTAAAAACCTACCAACCAACTAACTGTAAAAAAAGATACTTATTAGATCTATTTGTGCCACTTAGACGTGGAGTCTTCAACAGACAAACACACCTTCAATGGTTTTGATCCCGTAAAAACCAACCAACCAACCAACCAACCGGCAATGAATATGATTTTGAATAGATGTATTTGTGCCACTTAGAAGTACAGTCTTCAACAGACAGACACACACATCTTCAATGGTTTTGATCCCGTAAAAACCAACCAACCAAACAACCGGCAATAAATAAGATTATGGATTGATGTATGCCTGCCACTTAGACGTACAGCCTTCAACAGACAGACACACACATCTTCAATGGTTTTGATCCCGTAAAAGCCAACCAACCAACCAACCAACTGGTAATGAATAAGATTATGAATAGATGTATGCCTGCCACTTAGATG
>OY757909.1:75503208-75505708 GCA_963585895.1 Sepioteuthis lessoniana
GATAGAGTTCGATTGGTAAATTGTCGCCAATTCATGTTGTGCATCTGCTTTATTTGTACCAGGTTTTGCCTACTGCGCAGCAAACTAGAGTTAATTGGGCACTGTCTATGAGGAATTCACTCCTCCGGAAATTTGAAAATAGCATGCTGAACTGCTCGGCATTCATGCTAGAAGATTCAATGCGAAATTTTCAAAGTGTTTGGGCATCAATCTGAGGACATATTCATATTCATATTAATGAAAACCAAACACTCAGTCCACATTATGTTAGCGATGGAGACGTTATGCTTCTGTTCATCTTTTCATATGGAAACAAATGCTGATCTAGATCAAGGAAGATCCAACGTCGGGCAAAAGGACTCTGTGCTATGCCACACAAGCAAAAGAACCCAGTCTTGACGGTCAGAAGATTTCTGCAACAGTATCACCTCTAACATCAGGCCGCCCAATAATCCCCTTGATTATCATGTGTGGGTCGTGAGTAAGCAAGAGACTAGCAAAACTCTGTGCAACACCAAAAATGAACTGAAGGCAAAGATGACGGCAACATTTACCAATTTAAACAAGGAGAGTAACAGAAAAGCATGCAGTTGATTCGGAAATCGTGTGGAGGGCGGGGTTGAAGCCAATAGCGATTTCTTTGAATGAATTTATTCTATAGTATTTCAAGATATTTTCATGTAATTTTAGAAAATTATCTGATGAATTGAGATATCAATGTTATTTTTATTTTGGGGTAATTGAGACGACAGTTTATCTATTGCACCCAGCATAACTTAATTGTAGATATGTAATAAATTAAATGATTAATAAAAGTTCATAAATATTGCTCTTCATCAAAATATTTGTGTGTATGTAGTGATTTCTTACAATTTTTTTTTTTTATTGAACGCTGTTTGAAGCGTACTTTAGAATGTACGGTTGTATTCAATTTTCTGTGCGAATAAATATTCCAGAATTTATTTGATTAAGGAAAATCGACATGAAATTAAAAGACTAAGAATGCAAGCATTAATTAATCATAATGTATAATGTACGAAAACAATCTGTTCATCTCTCATTACTTTATAATGCTCACTTTTCTTGTTTAAAAAATTCCGAAAAATCTAGATAACCAGTACGTGATGAACAAAAGTAAGTTAGTTCTATTTGACCCATAGATAGGACCCTATCAGGTGCTACCATTCCGGGCCAGAGTGGATCTGGGAGCAATGGCAATGAAGGGGTGCTCTGCATTCCCCAAAGCTCCAGCATCACTGGAACCTTCTCATCAGATTGTTTAGTGTCATATCCAGGACACTCGTTGGGGCAGTCAACCCCTCTTCAGAGGTGCAGTTGGTGTATTCCACAGCCACAACCGACTGGATTCTTTAGCCTTGGTTAGGCAACTAGTCTAGAAGAAGTAAAACCCTGAATTCAAAACGGCTTTACTCGACTCGAAAATTGACCTTGTGTCATATCTTGCCTGTGGAGGAGAGGATGGGTAAATACAGATGAGAAGGAGAAGGAGGAGGATCATAAAGATTATACAAATACAGATGCTAATGAAGAAAGTATATATAATTTTTTTTTCTTCGAATGTTATGCATCAAAATGTAAATCCGTGTGTGGTTGTGTATTTCTTTCTATGCATGTGTGTGTCTGTGTGTGTCTGTGTCTGTGTGTCTGTGTGTGTGAGCTTCAACAAGAGTTACAAAGTTTTGCACATACAAATTGGAGTCAGAATTAAGTGTGGGAGAACGAGTAAGCAAGTGTATTGTAGCCTCCAAAGACACAGTAACTAAATCCCATATAGGAAACTTATTCAAATTCTTGCTTAGTTAACTGTTAGATAGGAAGGCAGTAACAGAAAACGAGGAAAGTAGAAAGATATATATATATATATATATATATATATATATATAGTAGAAATATATATATATATATATATATATATATATATATATATATATATATATATATATATAGTTGAAGGATATATATATATATCTTTCTACTTTCCTCGTTTTCTGTTACTGCCTTCCTATCTGAATCACCACATATATTAAACTAGACGAGTGGACAAAACAAAATTTGAAAATACTGTTTTTGTTTAAATATGACCAGCTAAGATATCAGGCGATGGTCGGCTGAGCTTTTTCACTCGCAAGAGGAAATAGGGTCTCAGCTGATGTGAGGATATTGCGCGCGCAACTTCTGATTGGTGACTAAAGATGGTGCCACAGCTGGCCACCAATAATGGCATATATTTGAAAGATGAGAGCTAATGTGACCTTGACTTGGGGTCATGTTTCGATCTGTTAAAGCAGCTCTGTCGAAGACAATATCGGGAATTAATACTTAAAAGAGAGACACTACTTTGGATAACTGTCATTGCTTACACAAAGATTTTCCCTAGATTAATTTCTTTGTAAAACCTGACCAGATTTATTGTATATAATAATGGATGTTCTGCTTTACGTGTCACGGTATATAAGGTGGCCGATTTTATGGAAAAAGT